>CM043315.1:13099378-13471878 GCA_023736055.1 Quercus glauca | reverse complement strand
CTCACACTCGTGTTTCACTCTTAAATTGGCTTTTTCCCGATATTAGTCTCACACTCTCTTGCCTTTTTCCACTCGTAGCTTCCCTTTTTCAGTTCTGCTTAAACTAATAAACTTGATCAAGAAATTCAACTTGTATTATTTAAACTAATACCAATGGCAAGAAAATATGATAGAAACACTAAATCAAAGGAAGAGGACAAAAGAAAATAATATTTTGGTCTGAGAGAATTGAAACTAAATTTTTTTTTTCCTGTTTTCTATTTCTTTTCTGAAGTCTTTTCTTTTTCAAGTTTTTTTTTTTTTTTTTTTTTTTGGAGCTTGGTGCACGATTTTAACCTAGTGCACGTCACAAAATAAGAACGAGAAATAAAGAACACAAAAGGAACAAGACAGGATGATAACGGGAAACAAAAGATAAAGGGAAAGAAAACTGATTCTTTGAACCTATGCTCTGATACCAAATGATGTGAACCTCAATCGACACGCTTTGAGACCAACAAAAATATTGGAATACTTGCCCAAGAAAACTAAAATTCAGATTTTTGATAGAAACCCTGACCCAACGTTTATAATTGAAACGCGAACCAAAGGTATAAGTGTAACACCTTGACCCAATGATTATAATTGAATCATGAACCAAAGGTATAAAGTTTGAACGCCACGAGGAAGAATCCCTAATAAGTTCACAGTTCTTGAAGAACCAAAAGAAGAGCAAAGCCTCACATTTTCTGATTTTTATTCAAAAATTCCCTATTACAATGAGTGCATGCTATTTATAAGATATGACTGAAAATAGAAAAATATAAAAAACGTACTAAATAATAAAACCCTAAATAAAAGTTGATTTGGTCTAAAAATAGCAGATCCAAAATAGGAAAAATAGCTAAAAACGTTCTAAATAATAAAAGCCTAAAATTAAGGTAGATTTGGTCCGAAATTAGAAGCTCCAGAGTAGGAAAAATGTCTATTAACTGATATGGAGCTAGAAAATCAATCAGCCATTAATCCACGCCATAAATCACGCCCAATTCAGCCAGATCAGCCCTCAATAGCTTGGATTAAATTTATTATGCCTTCATCTTCCTTTGGGCCAAGCTTGGAATGTCTTATGTTAGAATCAGCCCAAATCTCTTGAATTAGCCCATTAAGTGCTTCTTTGATCTTCTTGGATCTTACTTTAGTAATAGGCCCAACTGGAACATGCAATGGATCCTTGAATGCTTGTTGATTCTCATCAACTGCTCTCGCAGCGGCTAATGCAAATAGCAAAACCTTGAATGTTATTTTCTGTGGTGTCTCTCTAGAAGAATTTCATAGAATTTCACATATCACCATTGCTAAGGAAGCATGGGAAATTCTGGAGACAACATATGAAGGGACTAAGAAAGTGAAGGACACCAAACTTCAGAGGTTGACCACTCGCTTTGAGGAGCTAAAGATGAGTGAGGATGAGTCTTTTGATTCGTTGTACAGTAAGTTGAACGAAGTGGTTGTTGGGAAATTCAATTTGGGGGAAATGACGGAGGACTCGAAAATAGTAAGGAAGATCCTTCGGTCACTACCAGAGAGTTTCCGTGCCAAAGTTACAGCCATTGAAGAGAGCAAAGATCTTGACGACATTAAAGTCCAAGAGCTGTTTGGCTCCCTACAGACATATGAATTGTCCCTGCCCACACAGAAGAAGAGTAAATCACTTGCTCTTAAAACAATTGATGAGAGAAGAGTGTCTCATGACTCTACGGATGAGGATGCAGTAGATAAAGATGTGGTGTATCTGGTGAAAAACTTTCAGAAGTTCTTAAAGCTCAAAAACAGTGGGAAATCCAGTGACAAAGGAAAATTTCAGAGTTCCAGAAAGGAGAAGAAAGAGTTCAAAAGAAAAGAGGGTAATGATTCCCAATCTTCACAAGGAATTACATGCTTCGAATGTAATGGACATGGGCACTTCAAAAAGGAATGTCCCAATTATTTGAAGTCAAAGGGAAAGACCTATGCCACTACTTTAAGTGATTCGGACTCATCAAATTCTGACTCTGAGGACAGCTGTGACGGAGAAGGAAACTACTTCGCATTTATGGCTATTGAGCATATTGAGTCCTCGGAGGACCTGAATCAACTTGTACTAGAATTTGGAGAACACAGCGATGATGAATCCTTAGGGATTGTTGAGGAATCAGATGCTGAAGAGGATAAAAATACAGCTAATCTTCAAGAGAATTACACCTTACTTTTTGAGAGAACGGGAGAGTATACAAGGGTGGCAAAGGCGGCTGTGAAGAAGATGAAGAAAGCTGAGGAGGACTACAAAAGTCTCCTGGCCAGATATATGGAGGCAAAGTGTGAGATTGAGACACTAAATGGTGAGCTATCTGAAGCTTATACCAAAATAAGATTTCTTGAGCAAGAGGTAGTGCACGCACAAGCCAAGATAGAAAGGGTATCATCCAAGAAGCTGGAAGATATTATTTCATCTCAAAAACACTTCTCAGATAAGTCCGGGTTGGGATATACCGGAGGGAGTAGCTCATCGGCCAATGTCACCAAAGAAGTGAAATTTGTAAAGGCCAAAGAGACGGTTATAGAAAAGTCTATTCCTGAGAAAGTTAAGGCTGAACAGAAAAAGAATGTGGCTGATCAACGGGTGTTTAATAAGTCCAGTAATCAATCAGAAGCCAGAGTTGAAGCTAGAGGAAGATCTATTCCAAGACCACAACGGGGCCCAGAACAAATTATGTTTGTCACTTTTGCGGATTGTAAGGACATACCAGACCCAACTGCCAGAAGTTGAGAGCATTGAACAATACAAGTGCTTCTTGGTCACAAGGAAGAAGAAATGACAAGAGGTCTTGGGATGGTGAAAAACCGAGAAGTCAGAACAATGATTCCGAAATGATGGACGTAATGAAGATGATCGGTGCCTTCACCAATTGCTTGGAAAGCTTCACACGAAAGTTTGAAAGTCCTAACTCTCGTACCCTATCCGTCAAGGATAGCACCCCAAACGCACGTGACGTGTGGGTGACGAAGGGTCCTCATGCATAAGCATTAAAACATGTCCATGCATTAATACTTCCCATATTTTGTGTATATGCGTGGTTGTTTGCTTCTTGCAAGTTTGAGTTGAAAATTTTGTTTGTGAGTTTTTGTTTCTAATATTTTTGTTGTTGTTTTGTTTTGATCAACCTTTACTGTTTTTGTGTCAAAAATCTAAAAACACATAAAAGTAGAAAATCCAAAAAGTTTGATCAACTTAGTTGAGTTTTGTCTCAAAGCATGTTTTGCCTTGTACCTTTGTACTAATGGCTTTGTGCATCTACGAGCTTAGCTTGTTTCCTATGCACTCATATCATTGTGGGAGAAATTTTGAAATCTGTGTGACTGTTGTAAATAGATCTTCAACCTTGTCATGAATGATTAGTGAAAGGTTTTGTTGATCTTAAGAAATGCATAGACTTATGCCTATATATCTTCCCACTGTTTATTTTTTGTTTTTGTTTAAAAGAGCTCTCTAAATGTAAATCTCCAAATGAAAAGAGATATAGAGCTGCAAAAGCCTGTCGCACATACTAGTATTCGACTAGGAAAAAGGGAAAGCGACCAAGATAAAATGTATGATGCCCAAAAAGCCCAAGGCTAACTTATCAATTGAAATATCAAAAATTTCAGGCATCTATCTCACAATGAGATGTTATGATTCAAAAAGTGCAAATGATATGATATATATGGAGCCAAATGAAAAGCTTTAAAGAATTGTAATCAAGTTTATGTGGGAGGTCATATATGCATGTTTCTATAATTGAGATAGGTCACATTATCTAGTGCTAATTGTGTATGTTTTGATTGAATTGATCATTGAAGCTTCACATTAGACTAAGGACTATCTCATGTTTGATATCCACACACAACACCCAAGTCTATGTTCAATGAATGCCATATTCATTTGTGTGATTGTACTTGATTAAATGTGGTTTTCACATGCTTAATCTTTGTTTGATCAAACACAAAAATATTTTTGAGTGTTTTAGCTGTTTTTGGAAAGTATTTATATTTTTACAAAAATGTCAAAATTTCAAAAACAATTTTTCCCTGTTTTGGCGACTCAGTCGCAGGTCATTTCAATCGCATGCCCCAGTCATTTCAGTCCTAGCGACTTGTTCGCCGGTGGAAGGTCCAGTCGCGAGGGTACACAGAGATTTTCGCGGCTTAGCTCGCGACTCCCTCACGGGTAGACCTTCCAGTCGCGAAAAACACTTAGAAAATTTTTCAAAATTTTTGGTTTCAAAGTGTTTCACGGCTTACCCTGGCGACTTACTCCAGTCGTGAAAAACACGTATTTTGCGCGTTTTAAGGTTAGTTTTCAAAAACTTTTCAGTTTTTCCCTCGAAATTTAGTGACTGTTCATTGTCTTCCCCATTTCACTCTCTGAAACTCACCTTTTCACTCTTTGAAAAACCTTCATTTCTGCACCATTTTCACTTCAATCTTCAAGAAAAATGTATGGGTTTTCTCTCTCTCACTTCAGATTTCATGATTTTAATGTTATGTTCTTGAATCTGTGAGTTGTGATCTTGGTTTGAGATTTAAGGGTTCGTACATGGGTTTGCTCAAAATGTTGGGTTTGGTTGATTAGGGTTGGTTGTTTTTGTTGCTAAATATATCTGTTATCATGATTGAGTATCATTGTTCTAGTGTTTGTTCTGAGCCCTGCTGTTTGATTGATTTCATACCTATTGGTTATAAGGGTTTTGTTTTTTTTCTTTGCATATGAGTTTGGATTGTTCAGTATGATTGAGTTTTTGGATTGTGTGGCTAGCACTGCTTTGATTCTGAGTCACCATGTCTTGTGTGTGCTGCTACCTTGGGATTTAACTTACACATTCCATATTCATTCAGACATGTCTCATCGGCATATGCTCTGTTTGTCCAATTGTGGTCTCCACTGTCCTTATATATCTGTTTTAAACAGGATGAACTTGTTTGATTTGATGAAGTTCTAATTTGATCTATCCATCTTTGGTTGTCAACTATGCTTGATCTGTACCATGTCTTGGCACTCTGTCACTCTATTTGTAATTAACTTGTTACTAATATGTGTGCATTTCCACATATTGTGTTTTGCTCTTGTTGTGGCCTTTTCTGTATGTTTACAGATGGCTCCCACACCTCCAAAGAAGAAAACTCCTGCTAAAAAAGCTAACAAAAGATTGAAAGTGGACTTTAAATTGTTTAGATCGATTCAACACTTTGAGAGATATAGAGATTCTTTCATGAAGGGAACCATCATTCAGGAAAGATTCGAGGACTTAAGGGATCTGAAGGACACTTTTATTCCAGGCTGCTTTGAGGGAAGAGGCTAGGATAAGCTATTAAGTGATTTACCTGCAGTGTGTGAGCCACTGATAAGAGAATTTTACTCTAATGTCAAGATTAGAGAAGATAAGCTAGATTGTTGGGTAAGAGGACATGAGTTCACCCTGGATGCCCATGATATTGATGAGGTACTTGGTCTTGAGGGATTAGAGGAGTATGAGTTCATCAATTACAGAGACAATATGTTCTCTTTAGACACTGTCCAGGCTCGGATTGGTGGAGTTAAAGAAGGGAAATGTCTCAACACCAATGCCTTTCCTGTTGACATGAGGTGTCTGACCACCATCATGATATTCAATTTATATCATATAAGAAAGATGACTACTCTTACTAATGCTAGAGCTATCTTCCTCATGGAGCTTAAGGAGAAAACCTTCATTGGCATCAGCTCCCATAAATTTGACACAATAATGGATGAGACCAGAACAACCTCACGAGCAAAGCTGGTTTTTCCTAGCCTTATCATGAGGATTTTTAGAGAAAAAAGGGTACCAATTCCTCAAGATATCAGTCTAATGCCTACACCTTCAGCTATTAACAAGCAAACCATCACAAGGATTCAAGCACGTCTTCCGGGTGATGAAGATGAGGAAGGGGCCAATCAAGAAGAAGGTGATCTAATGGAGACTGAAGCTGAGGCTGCAGGACAGACTTCCACACCAAGAAGCAGAGCCAAGAGGAGCAGGGCTTCTACTTCCTCAGCTGTACCTCCTGATGCTTTCCAGATCATCCTGGAGAGGCTTGATGGACTCAGAGAGATTCAAAATCAGCATATTGAAAGGATGATGGCAATCCAAGATCAGCTTGATGTACTCTCAACAAAATTTGACAGCATCTACACCAACAACGAGCAATGATCCTTTGGCCATTCTGGTCAAAAAGGGGGAGAATTTTTGGGCAGCACTTGAGGGGGAGTGCCTATTTGAGGGGGAGCTTGTTTAATCTTTAATAATCATATGATGTTTTATTTATAGTATTGATACTATGTTTTAGGTAACTGTTGTTAGTATAAGTTTGATACACTATGGTATTAGTCTTTGTTTGGCTTAAACTCATAACTCTTGGATGGTTTCTATATATTAATGATGTTATTCAATTAATTGTTTTTGTTATGGTTCATCTATACCCATGTTGCTTTTGTAAGCTTTTAAGGGTTTGTTTCCATGCATTTGTAGGCTTTTATGGTTTGTACCATACTTATGCAGCCTTTATGCTTTGTGGCTTAAGTACTTGTTAATGTTATGCATTTTCTTAAGTACATCACTCTTGTGCCATTGTAGGATTGTTCCTAGATGCATATATGTTTGTATGCATTGGTTAAGTGTTGGACATGCAAATGATACTTTGCATATAAGCTTATTAGCTTGCACGTCCGGATGTTCATTCCTTGTGTGAATGAGCATTGTGATCACTTTTGTATAGTGATTACATGTTTTGGTCAAGCCATGATTTATTGCTTTATAGCTTAAGTCCATTTTTGTTTGATCATATTATGTTTGCTCCATATTCATTTCAAGTTTTTCTGTATACAATGATATTGTTGTGTTGTTGTGTTTCAAGAGATACTTGTTCATATGTTTCAAGAGCTTTTCAGAATCTAGAATTAGGTGTGAGTGAGTTTTGTTCAACTGTTCCCAACTCACGCATTAAGTCTAGAGTCTGTTGTAGGGTTTTGTCACAGAATAGCCAAAATGGGAGATTGTAAGGTTGAATTTAATCAACCATCTTGTTGGCTTTATTCCATACCAAATTTGCTTGTATTTTAGCATTTAGTAACCCTGTATTTAGGTGGGATTCTTGTAAGGGTAGTATGTGAGAAGATATGAAGAAATGCTCAAGATTGTGCAAGGATGCAGAGTTTCGCGGCTAGGACTCGCGGGTGACTCGCGACTGGGAGCCGCCAATTGCAGGCACGTGAGAAGCACACGGGGGAGGTGAAGGGTCACGCCAGCTGTCGCACTACAAGACAAAAGTCCTAGGCTGGCCAGGCCGTTAACTCGCGGCTGGAACTCGTGACTCAAACCAGTAGCGAGGCCAAGCTGCCAAACCACCCTGTTTGGGAAAAACTGACTCTTCGCATTCCTTTCTCACCCCACTATATATAGACCCTTATACCCAGCAAATGTAGAGAGCTTCTAGAGAGAATTTTGTGAGAGAAACTCTAGAGAAAAACAAGATTGATTCATCCACAATCTTTACCTTAAAGACTGTTCAAATTTCTCTACTCTCTTCCTCTTCATTGTTAAATCCTTGAGAGGTCCTTAGCTAAATCCTTTTCTCACCATACACATATCTGTGAGAAGGTTTATTTGATGCTTTGGTAAGCAGTTAGGAAGGAACCAATATCCATTGGTTGATGCTATGGTTAATAGCGGAATCCAGTAAGCTAAAGAAGAAATAGGTTCGGCGCAACCTCGTTGGAGCAAGAAGCTTGAAGGGCTTATGTACATCGGGTAGATTAGGCTTGGAGGGTCTTCTTTAGTGGATTATTTACCGCTTGGAGGGTGGCGGAGAGGTTTTACGCCGAGAGCTTCGGTTTTCTCTTCGATAACACATCGTGTGTTATCCGTGTGTTTGCATCTTCCTTTCCTTTATCTTTGCCATTTATTTACTGCTGTGGATGTGTTTATATTTGGTTTAGATTATTTATCAATTCTGTGTTTGGCTTATATTCATGTTTCGCACATTAATTGTTTGATAGTAAGCTTGAATTGATATTTTGTAATTTGGGGTCTAAACGTTCAAGGGTGTTTCATACCCATTTTGAACATTCAACACACATTAATTAATTAAATTAAAACAAATATTAGAATAAATAAATAAAATTATATTAAAAAAAAAACTCATTAGTTTTTAGGAAAAACTAGCTGTTAATAATCTTCATGTTCTTCTTCTTCTTCAAAACATGAACTTCATGTTCTTCACCAAATCAAGACAAACCCAACCGGCCAACATTCATAATCAATCTCAATACAGAAAATTCTAAAACATTCAACATTGAAACCTCTAGTAAATCAAACCCATAAATCCAAGAAATAGACCCATAACCAAATACTCTTTCACATTCATCCATACAAGGTTCATAAATCCAAGACCCATGACTTGTAAATATGAAACCAAACTCGCAATCCTTGACCCAAATCTGCCATCAACAACACCACCTCGCCGATCAAACCCATTTCCCAAAGCAGCAAACACCACCACCGTCACTGGAAAAACCCAGCCCCATGGAAACCCATAAAAAACTAATCAAATCCACACCACTATTGTCGATCAAACCCATCCCCGAAAACCCAGAAAAACCTGATCAAACCCACAACACCATTGCTGATCAAACCCAGCCCCGGTAACCCAGAAAAACCCGACCAAACCCATACCACCATTGCCAATCAAGCCGAAAATACCCAACCCCACAGAAACCCAGAACAACCAGATCAAACCCACATAACCATCATTGATCAAGCTGGAAAAACTCAGCCCCACGAAAACCTAGAAAATCCCGATCAAACCCACTCCACCATTACTGATTAAACCCACACCACCATCATCGATCAAACAACAAAGAGGGAGAAAGTTGGTTTAGAGAGAGAGAGAGAGAGAGAGAGAGAGAGAGAAAGTCAGAGATTAAGATTTAAGAGAGAGTGAGGGATCGAGAGCTTGAACAAAGGAAGAAGAAAAAGAAAGATACAAACACAAACATGCACCGTGAGAAAGAGAAAGAGAAAGAGAGGATCTCGAATTGAAATGGAAGAAGAAAAGGAAAGATCAGAAATTTATACAAAGTAGGGTTTTTTTAAATGGTGGAGAGAGTTATTTTAAATCTTCGATATTTTAAATTTTTGGGCAATCAAACATGTTTAGGGAAGAAGATGAAGAATATGAACAGTCATGTTCTTCCCAAAAACTAATGATTTTTTTTTTAAATGATTGTTTTTAATTTAATTAATAAATGTGTGTGATTATATTATTTTTTTATTCCATCGTTAGCCACATCAACTTTTGCTGTTAGTTGGGTGATGGAAAGGACCTAAATGTTAGGCGTCAATTGGTTTAAGGACTAAAAGTGGTAAAAACAAAATGTAGGGACTAAAAGTGTATTTACACCTTTTAATTTCAACTAACCAAACATGTTTTTGATTTTAGAAATACAAGAAAATTGTTTTTTCTTTATATTCCCAAAAACAAGTTTTTGAAAATAGAAAATAAACATTGTTACCAAACATAACCTAACTTTTGGGAGAGAAAAAGTAGTTATCAAGTAAATATAAGCCACTATTTATACCCAAATAATTATAACCTTTCAATAAGTATATTTTCATTTAATAGGTACCTTTTGGTCAAAAGACACTTTTGATATATATCCAATATGAAAGGTTGTGTCCTTTCAATGGACACCTTTTCATCAAAAGGTATTTTTGATATATATCTAATATGAAAGGTTATGTCCTTTCAATAGATACATTTTCATATATATATATATATATATATGGAACTTGAATTTTCACAAAGAAAATTCTAGTACTCGAATTTTCTACTTTATTCATTTTACAAATGAATACTCTCCAACCTTATATCATTATTACAACTTATCCTTGTATATACCTATATATATATATATATACACACACACACAACAATCCCCTACTAGGTTGTAATAATATATGTCTCACTTGATTGATATTCTATCATACATAGTGGAAGGTGTCTTTCAACTTAAACCTCCCTTTAATGTAATTGCTCAAGAAATCAATAGAGTTAATGGTGGCTTGGTGCATAAACCAAAACTCTTATATGTTGAAATCGGAAACAACATACATATGAAAATATCCACAACACATTTAGAAATTCATGTTGTTAGCACTATTATGGTCTTGTGCTCTTCTCGGTTTAGTGAACATGTACAAGAGAAAACCCTTTTACTCTTACTAGAAGCCGCACCACTCTTATGTTCACAAAGGTGAAGTTCCTTCTTATGTCCTTGTTACACAAACATTTATGATTTATGAACTTCATTAAGAGTTTAAAACAGATCCTCTATTTTCATTGTAACAGTCTACACTAATCCATCTTGAATGAGACACAAATTTAGTGCTCTTACTAAGCACATATCAATAGCTTGTTGTTACCCTTTAAACCTCTTGGATTAAATCAAGTCGAGGTTGGGTTCCCACTATTGGTGATTCTCTTAAAAGAAGGGTTTTAATCTCATTCCAATGGATGTTATCCTTACCAAGTTTCGAAACACACTTCCGTAAAGGACCTTTTTTGAATTTACGTAGCCAATGGACTAGTCTAACCACACTTGACTTGCCTTACGTATTCTTGTCTTAGACTTTTAAGTCTAAGTTCACTTTGTATACAACTCATGTATACCATATGCATTGTGGTTTCACAACTACTGTACAAGGAATGGCTTACTATGTTCATGGCCACGACACTTTATCAAAACCTTAGTCATTTTCCTTGCCTATTACCAGTATAATCAATGCTTTCAATTGAATTCTATAGTAGAGTAAGAAATACACCTTATTTCTTTAATGCTTACACATAGCACCCTCACATGTAGTGATTATCTAACTAGACATAGATATTATCACTCACATCAATAATAGAATTAACTTTGAATATTCTATATAATAGATATTCATCACAATTAATTACTTTCTAGTGATCAACCTTAAGATTTAGAAACTTTGAAAGTCTATATACTGTGAAGGCAATGTTTAGTTTTGCTTCATATATGACACACAACATGTACTTAATTCACTAGCAAACTCAAGTTATGCATCCGCTCTTCTAGTAATCTCTTTATTTATTATTGGAATTAAAGTGTCTTTGCTTCTCTAACGATATTAAAATCTAAGAAGCAAGTTTTCAACACTAATCTCAACACAATTCCCAATAGAATGAGACAACACTAATCTCAAAATGAGATTAATATAGTTTACATATTCACTATATTTCTTAACTTGATTCTCATTCATAAAAGATTTTCATTTAATTATTTAAGGAAGTACAAACTCGTAGGTCTTTCAAGCAAAATTCCTTACCAAGATCACTATTTAAGAAAGTCACTTCACATCTATATGATGCATACTCGAATTATATGTGGAGACACAATCCAATATTTCATTATTGATCCTTGAATGTTCAATTAATGAACTCACTTGTACTCTCTTTATTTCACAAAGAGATACTTTCAAAATAGGATCACCACATGTGCATGATTAAACTTGAGACATCTACCACACATGGCAGAATTTAATCGCAATGAATTTAACATCCCTAGATGTTAATTCTCAATGTCTTTAACAAGCACATATTTGATGCACATTAGTATCCTTATGAGTCCATGACTCTTTTGAGGGTTATATCCCCTCACTTCTTGGATATCATAATTCTACAATTTGAGTTTCTAAACCCCCACATTTGGGTTTTCAACAATTCCAAAATTCACATATATATACACATTGTAATTACATACATCAAAATGTAATAATCAAACATAGTGAATTTCTTTAAAATTATATGAATGATTTTTAGAAAATATCAAACTAATAATACAAATATTTTTTAGTACATAGATATCAAAATCTATCTTTTCCCTTTTGAATCAAACCTTTTACAACTAGCCTTAGGCCAAAAGATTTTATATCTTGTTCTAATGCCCCACTCTCAACCAATTAGTTTTGAAACTAGAGGTAGATCCATTAAGACCCAATTATTATTAAATATTATTGAGTCTATCTCAACATTAATAGCTTTTATATCAAAAAGCCACATCTTTTAGAAGCACAAAGCTTTCTCAAAGTTTAGGATCACTTCCTTCAAAGAATACTATAGGCATTTGTTTAGGACTACACTTTAATTACCTTCAACAATGTAAACAAGAGCTTCTCATGAAATAAAATTTGGATCAAAATACTTTTATTTCTTAAACTTTGACTCCACCTTTGTTTACTTGGTGAACCACATATAAATCTTTAATACCACTTAATTTGATATTTAACATTGGAGTCATTTACTCGTGTTTAAGAAGATATTGGGATATTCTTGAAATCATTTTCAAATTTAAACTCAATAAATTCAATCTCTTTTGATTTCACTCTTATATTAGACATTAAGTCTAATAAATTATATACCCACAAATTTACACAAAACCTACATATACACTTTATATAGCTCTTTGACTAATTAGTCCTTTTTGGTTTATCATTTTACAAAAGGTTAAACACCCCCACATTTTAAAATGATAAGCATTTGGTCACTTTCTCTTTTCATAACACATGAAATACCTTTGAGATGGAACTCTATTATGCACATAGTATATACTAAGCAAAGCTTCTTTCCATTGATCAAATAGGAATTTAGCTTATTGCACTCAAGATTATGGCATTCACCATATCAACTAGAGTTATCTTCTCTTTTCTTTTTGACCAAAACATTTTATTAGGGTGTATAAGGGATTACACTTTGGTGTATTATGACATGTTCCTCACAAAGAAGAATATCCATTTAAAAATGTTCACCATCTCTAGTTAATACATCATTCAATACCATTCAACTCAAATCATGCTTATATAAAATTATATCATATTTTGATATAAACTTCAAGAATTTGAAATTTAAATGTTCCAGTCTAGCATGCCACAAATAAAAGAATCAACAATATAAGCACAACCAGAAACATCTTAATTAATAACACTCAATTTAAAGATGTCATTAGTAGCATATCCATTGCCTACTAATATCTGTAGACACTGCATTTTGTACCCTTTTCGACTCGGGCCCCTGTTCCCCAATGATGCTTGAACTCTAAGGCCCAAGGCTAGTTTAGAGCCTAATAAGATATTAAGTTGACTTGAGGAGTGTTAAAATGGAAAATATAACCGTTTGAATGAATAAAAATCTATTTTTGGAAATAAAATGACCAAAGTAGCCCTCGGCCTGCGTACGCGAGCTAGAGCATGCGTACGTAGGCACATTCTTACGTACGCAACTAGGGTTTCAGAAGCATAAAAAAGACAAAATTTCAGCAATAATGATTAAGGTTTGGAGTGAATCCCACATTATTTGGGAGCCATTCCAAACCCCATTTTTTCAACTATAAAATGCCTTACATGGTACATTTTCAAAACGCACAGAAATCCCACGGGAAAAACCTAAGATTCACTAGAAAATAGTGAATCAAAAGGAAGTTTTTCACAAAATGCCCTCAAGTCTCTTTTTATTTGATTGAGACTTTTTTTGGTCCTAATCCTTTGAGTTTAAGATTACTAATCACTATTTCATTGAATTGTGATAGATTTAACTGAAGGGAACGATAAAAAATCAAGCCTATGAGCTTTTGCTTTAAGGTATGTTTTAAAAAAATTTCTTTTTATTTTTTTTCCTTAATCTTTGTTTTAATCTATTTCTTTTGCTTAGTTTGTGTTTACTTTTGTTTGTTTAGGTAAGTTTTAGGTTTTCTTTCTGTCTTCAAGCATGATAGGTTGCTAAATTTTACATTTTTGGTTTCTGCTCTATTTTTGTGTTGATTAGGGTTTTTGGGTAAGGATATACGTACACATGATCTAGCTTGGCACGTAGGCTGGACTCATGGGTACGCAGACCTATTCTAGAGTGCGTGATGCCGTTACCCAGAAAACCCTAATTCTTTGTTTGTTTTGTTCTGCCTTCACATGTTTGTCTGCATAGCCTCTTTTCACATGTTTTTAACCCCCATAAAAATGTTTGCTTACCTTTTTAACATGTTGGTTGTTATCACATGCTTAGATTAGGGTTTAGGTTGGGTTTTTCTTAGTTTTAATGCCATTCATTCACATGTCATGCATTGATGTCATAGGTGCTGTGTTGCTGAGAGGTATGTAAAGGGTAAGTCATGCATTAGCAATGTTCATGCATTTGTGTTAGGGTTTTTAGATGTATGATTAGGGTTTTTAATATGTTAACATTTTGTTTTTGATATGTTTTGTTTGATGATATGCTTGCTGCCATGTTTAAGTTGCTGTTTTGTTTTAGATGAATGCTAGGGTTTTCCTTTATATGTTTGGCTCCCTTTTGTTTGGATAGATGGATAAGTTTGTGTTTAGGGTTAAGGATGCCATTTTGTTTTCTAGATGCATGTTAGTGTGTGTGTGTGTGTGTGTGTGTGTGTGTGTGTGTGTGTGTGTGTGTGTGTGAGTCTAGAATACAAGTATTTAAATGGTTTTTAATAAGGTTAAGATATAAGACACAATGATGGGATGCCATCCTCAGGGTTAGGCGATCTTGGGTGCCTAACACCTTCCCAAGAGCATACCTAAACTTCGAACCTAAACTTTGGTGGTAAAATCAAAGGACCTTCCTCGAAAGGATATTCATGGTTCCTAGACCATATAACTAGGTGATAACTCCATTTCAATTTCCCTTTCCCTTACGCCCACAATATCCCATTCTTGGAAAAGACATTTCTTAAATAACAAATTGGCTTTTCTTAATATCAGGTACGTGAAAAACATTGGTCACGAGAACTTCTTGCCAAAACTCTATTGCACTTTAACAATGCACTTTCCATGAACTTTTGTCTTACTGTGGATGCCCACAAGCAAATCTAGTTCTATGGAAGACTACTCATAAGTCTTAAAATATGTCTTGTAGTTGCACACATGCAACATTGCACTCGAATCAAACCACCAATTGGAAGGATTTGTAATTATAGCCATATGAATTACAGTGATCATATTATTACATATGTCACTCACTATAGCAATAATGTCCTCAATGACAATTGCTTCATTGGCATTTTTATCGTCATCCTTCTTATTCTTTTAAGAACTTACATTCTCAAATGTAATGGTCTTTCTTTCCACAAAGGAAACATGACATATTCTACTTGTCATCGTTGGAATTCTTGGAGTTGTTCTTTTAAAACCACTCACACTCTTATTCACATTCAAGTGCTTACTAGTCTTACTAGAGCTTCCACTTTGAACATTATTCACAATCACTTTTGAATTGATCTAAAGTGAGATCTTCTAACATGTTATTTAATGTTTTCACATAATTTATAAAATCACTTAGCAAAATATTCACATACTCTATCACTTTAAGAGTTTAAATTCTCATCCTTTAGATTTTTTACTTCACTTTATAACATTTAAACATGTCAAAAGTTCATTCTTATTTCTCAATTCATATAAATTTGCAACACATGCAAATATTCTAACAAAGAAACTCATTAATCAATTTGAAATTCAAATTGCCTATGAACAAGAAATCTATACCTTCAATGTTCAAACTAAGAACATGGCTTTTAATGCATCCACAATATGAAAGAATCATCACCTTGCGTTGCCAACAATGAAACTTTGTTTCTTTAAGCCTTGTTCCATTAAATCTTCATTATGATCAATTCATCATTTGAAGACCTCTTCAAATTTAAGCCAATTGCTCTTTCCACCGAGTATAATTGGTTCCATCAAAGCAATCCAATTTCATCAAATCATAGTTCAACATCTTCAAAGTTGTACCATCATTCACTCCTTGTCTTGTAGCAAATATTGTCTAAGATTGTTGGGGATTTCACCAAATCAAGGAGCAATAATAAAAGAGCAAAATGAACACATCAAATAAATAGAAATTAGTGATTAACTTGGAGGCACAATTGAATGTTATCCTTAGACAATATTTGTCCCCATACGCAAGTTGCTAAAGGGTTTCTACAAACTTGTTCTCAGGATACAACCAAGTTTATTGGGTTCTACAAATAGAAATTTTAAAAAATACTCACAAGATTTCTTGTGTTTCTTATAAACTAACTTTTGGGAGAGAAAAAATAGTTATTAAGTGAATATAAGCCACTATTTATACCTAAATGATTATAACTCTTTAATAGGTACCTTTTCATTTAATAGGTACCTTTTGGTTAAAAGGCACTTTTGATATATATCCAATATGAAAGGTTGTGTCCTTTCAATAGACACATTTTCATCAAAATGTACTTTTTATATATATCTAATATGAAGGGTTACGTCCTTTCAATAGACACCTATTCACACACACACACACACACACACATATATATATGGAACTTGAATTTTCACAAAGACAATTCCAGTACTCAAATTTTCCACTTTATTCATTTTACAAACGAGTACTCCCAACCTTATATCATTATTACAACCTATCCTTGTATATACCTATACATATACAACACTTATGAATTTGGACTAATTATGTTATTATCAACTAACTCATATCTAATAATAATGAATTTTGACTGTAAATCCCACTCTTCTAAGAAAGTATTGGTAAAAAACTTAGAACAGACGTGTAAGCTTTGATGCATTTATACATCGTCTAAATCTAATATTGTCGCCAAATTAAATTTTTTTCACATCAATATTAAATTATTAAAACTAGTAAGCACTCTAACTTTTGTAATTACCCTTCCAATAACAAATGTGGAGCACGGTTGGAATAGTAAAAAATTGACTCTCTTTTGAAGCATATTGCATGAAAACACATTCGACGCACATGTGAAAACAGCTTCTTTGTAGTTTAATTACCAAGAGACACATGCTTTTTACATTAATTAATTTGTTACATCTTGAATTTTTCTAACAAAATTGCTAACGTTGGATATGTAAAAATGGAAAAATTATTAGGTACTCCTGAAATATCATAAATGTGTACTCCCCTCTCACATGAATGGTGAGTTCCACCATGAATTTAATTAATGAGACCCACCATTTATGTGAGAGGAGGGAGTACGTATTTATAGTACTCCGAGAGTACACAATAATTTTCCATAGAAATGTATTATCAAACAAATTTTTCCAACGCGTATTAAATTTTAATGTAACTTCCACAATGAAATCAAAATTATACAAAAAATTACTAATGATTTAAACGAATCTGATAACTGATATCATAATTTAATAATAATAAAAAAAATACCATTAGAAACATAAAAAAATAAAATAAAATAAAAATGTTGAGATTGAACATGAAGGGGATAAGGTATTGATGAAATTAGGCATTTCTCTACTTTTCCAGTTTTCCTTTTAAACGTGTTTGGATTTTAGAAAGCATGGAATAGATTTGTGTTTAAAACATTCAATGTTTTATTGGTCATTGAATTGGAATTAATCTATGTGCATAGAGGAGATAAAATATTGTAATTTATGAATAATTTAAATATAGGTAAGATCATCACCATTAGGTGTGTCAAATGTCAAATATTTGGCATTTGGCACACCAAACACCAAAAAACCTCTCTCATGAGGTGTTCTAAATGCTAAAAGTTTTGGCATGGATGAATAGTACAATTCTAAATATACACCTGTACGGATAGAAATGCTAAAACTTTTTAATACTTGTTTATTCTACTTTTCTCTCTCTTCTCTCACCCGTGACCCAGATCATTCACCCTCCTAGCCTCTCTTCCTCTTCACCGATCCTCCCAATTGGACATCTCAGCCTCTCTTCCTCTTCGCCAATCCTGCTCATTCACTCTCTCAGCCTCTCAACCCAGATCATTCACCCGTGACTCATTCTTACTCGTCCCTCCGCCACCGTCCTCCCTGATCGTCCCCTAAAGTCTGCCTCGCGCCGCTACCAACGTCCGATCTCGCCTCCAATCTCACCACCGATCTCTCCTGATCTCTCCTTTAAACACGTCGTTGATTACTCCTCTGGTCTCACCAGCGCCGTGGCCGATCTCAATCTCAACATCGCTACTAGTCTCACCAAATGACTCTCGCCAAGCCGCCATCCTCACCCAGTTGTTTTTATCCACCAAACCTTCTCTCCCTAAGCCACCACCGATTCGCCCAACCTCCTCTCCTCAAGATCTCGGTCGTGGTGGTTGTGGTGTTGTTTTTATTTTTATTTTTATTTTATTTTTGTGCAACGGCTGATATTGGTTGTGGTGGTTGCTGTTGTGGGTTTTTTTTTTTTTTTTTTTTTGGTAGCAGTAGTTGATATTGATGGTCGGTGGTTGATTTTGTGGGGTGGTTGTTGGTTGCTGGCTATGGTGGGGTGATCTGTGGGTGGCGGGGTTTTAATGTGTAGGAGTTTTTTTAGATTATATTAATATGTTGTATATATTATTTTAATATGTTTAAGGGAAGAATAGAATATCTGATGAATGGTGTATTGTAAAGTGGTGTGTTAAAATAGAAAAAGTAGGTTTTTATGTGTGAAAATGGCATTTGGGATACAACACCTGATGAGAATGCTCTACCATGACCATTTTAACCAAATGGTTTATAATTAGTGTTAGTGGATCATGTACTTGATGTGTCAAGTAGAAAATTTGGCTATATGGGTTAACCCAAACACAATCCATTTAACAATCAATCCAAATCCTTCAATTCTTACGTGATATGTTTATTAAGTGGATTGATAAGACATGACTAATGTAACATGCTTAATAAACAAGTTGTGTTGGGTTGTTATAGACTCAACTCATTTTAGCACTTTTTTTTAAAAAAAAAATATTGTTTCATTGGCATAGATGATGTGACATATTTTTTAACCGTTTAAAAAATATGAAAAAAATGATTTAACATATTTTTGTGTTTTCAAAGCACATAAATTATAAAAACTAAAAAAAAAATTAGTACAAATTATATATATATATATATATATATATATAAGCAGAGACCTTATGAGGGAAAACATAAGGTTCTGCCAACTGGCACATTCTTGGCAAAGAGAATTGAAATATTCTTAAGTGCCACATCAGAAATAAAAAAAAAAATTAAATATTAAAATTTTTTCTTATTTGGTTCAATGTTTCAAGACTTTTCTAATTAAAAAAAAAAAAAGTTAATATTCTTTGTATCCTTTGGTTCAATGTTTCAAGATTTTTCCTACCTCACACATAAACACAAAATTTTTTGCATTGCAATTCACAATTTTGACATTTTGCACTTCTACTCCTTTATATATATCTACTTATAGCCCTTCATGTCATCCCATGTCAAATACAATAGACCAAAAATGAATTTTATTTACCTTCAATCTTTTGACGACACCTAACTCTAACATTATTGTCTCATCTAATTCTAACTTGTATGAGTTGGCTACAACCAAGGAAGGGGGGCTTGCATTTTATATTGAGTGACAGCGGCAATTACACTCTAAAGGTTTTTTTATTTCTCATTATTTAAATTAAATAATTATAATAGATATGTGTATGCGATTTACAATTGTTTCTTCTTATGATAAACTCATTAATAACAAAATTCTATAACAATTATGTTATAATATATGTACAACATTCTCCAAAACCATCTTACATAAAATATTACAACATTATCCATGCATCGCATGGGCAACTAACTAGTAATAACCATTAAAATACTAATAGCATACAATCTAAAAATTCTTATTTTAACCCAAAAAGTTCTATTTAAATTTAGATATACACCAACTAAGAAAAATAAAATAAAATATGATTTATTTTCTTTGTTTTGGATGGAAGCAGAGGCATAGCTAGGATTTTTAACTTGGGGGCCGAGTTATAGTATTTATACAATAATCATAATTCATAAATATATTGAATTCAAAGTTATTATCTCTAATATATCCATAAATTGTCTAGTTTACTATAGACATACAAAATATCCAATATATATATATATATATTTTGCATGAAATTTATGTATGATGATAATCTTTCATAGAATAAAATTAATTTATTATCATCAAATTCTAAATTCTAAATGTAGCATCTTAAATTCATCCATTGTCGTCAAATCATTAAAGAAGAACATTTTGCATTAAAAAAGAACATTTGTTGTTACAGGTGTCCTAAATTTGAAATTACTATTCTCTTTTTTCTTAAGGAATGCATCAATTGTTTTTGGCTTTGCTGATATTTGTTTTAGCTTTAATATGACTCAAGAATTAACCTAAAAAGAACCTTAATTTTTTTTCTCAATTATATAAATTTAACTCACATCAAAGAAAAACCTATTCCACTATTATTTTAAGCAACATCCACTTCATCATTCTTATTATATATTTTTTAAAATATTTTAATGAAATATCCCCTAACACAAACCCAAATCCTCACACACTTCCAAGTTCACTCTACTATATGGAAAAAAAAAAGGGACAGATTTCTTTTTACAGGCTATGATGATTTTTAGTTTTGTGTGGCTGTGTTGAGATGAGGTTTGTTTTGTTAATAATAACCAAACAAAGAGGCTGACAGCAACATTGAGGAGAAAAAAGAAAAAGGCACGTAGCTTGAGAATGAGAATGAAGAGGAAAATGTAAAGCTTTGTTTTGAAATGGTCTGACATCTATTCTATTTGGAGAGAGTAGGTAATTGTCCATTAGATTAACTAGCTTGTAACTCCATGCCTATGCATGGATATACTTAAAATATTATTGATAGTCATCCTTATATAATTTTTTAACTCTTTAAAAAGTCTTGTAAGAATATTATTAGGTAAAAAATGTAAATTGTCCCTTTTAAAAAAAAAAAATTATGTTCATTAATTCTAGACTCTTTGGTTTTTGTACGCAATAACTCACTTGGATAAATATTTATGATGTGGTCCCACATTTGACTCCAAAACTAAGAAATAAAACTCTCTTTAAAAATAAACAATTTAGGACACATGGCACAAAATTGGACTTCAATTGTAGAATCTAATTGGATTTTCTCTAAGGTTTACCTATTAATATATATATGTATATATATATATATATAGATTACAAGTCTTTGGATTAGAAGTCTTTGGATAATCAAAGAGCTTAACTATTATTTTATTTGAGGAGAAGTTTTACCTGTTAGAAAAAGTTTAAGTTTGTGGTGGGCCTTTTGTGTTGTTGGGCTTTAACTTCTTCTGCAGTACTATGGCCCCTAATTCTGGGGTAGGAGAGCTAAAGCTAGCCTAAGTGAAATATACCTTAGACATGTTTGTGCACAAGTTGGGCCATCCCAATACAGACGTGCCTCGACTAGAGTATTGAGCATACAACGTGTCCAGGGCAAGAACAACTGTTGCAGATACTACAATAGGAAATACAACATGGCAGAATAACTATAACATTTGACAAGTAATACTAACGCCTAAATAAAAAAGAAAACCCGTCGGGGTCATGGTAGAATAACACAACCGCGAGGAACAATGCTGCAGTAAATAGTTCAATAATTAAATTAATCATTCATCAATTACAAAAGTAAAACTCGTATGCCAGAGAAATGAGCTTATCTTCTTAGCAAATGCAAGTCCAAAAAGGAAACCAATCCCCAATGTGAGTAATCTCAAAGAAGGCTTCTGGCCATAGAGATTACACACTTTGGAAAAAGGACCTAGATGACTTAAACTTTAACTCTTGATTTCTCAGATAGTGGGTCTGCCAAGGGGGAGAAAAATGGGTAGCCTATTAATGCATACCTCTATTCTTATCACTCATGCTTTTCTTTGGTTTGTTGTGTTTTCTTTTCTTTTCTCTCTTATTTTCCTTGTTCTACCTCTATTTCTTTTCGTGATGATGATACCTCCTCTTCTGATGATCCTCTACTGTTCACAGCTACCGCCCTTTATATTGTCTGCCGTGATGGAATTTACCATTTTTACCCCTCAACCACTTTTGGCTCCTAATGGTTGTCATTCCAAGACTGCCTACTGGCCTACCGGTTGCCCAGCCACTACCATTGCACTAAATGTGTTGGTTGCACCACTCCTCATTTCCAGACAATATAGCTTGTCTTATTTTTTTTACCTTCCTCTATTATCACTACTCTCATCTGGATAAGGATTAAGCCTCTCCCTCACCTACCTCGATGGCATAATCTAGTGGTCCCAGCTCATTCTTACTTCTTTTGGGTGATATGCCATCATAGTAGGACATTTCTCCCAAAGAAGTTTAAGCGGGAACCACAAAATAGACCCCCTCTTTCTCCTTACCACCAGATCACACCCTCTAATGCCCTTGTCCTGTGGCCCACTTCCCATGTAATGGCTGGGTACAAGTAGGTGGTGCCTGGGCCCTTTATTCATGCTCCATTTCCGTCTGAATATGTTCCTTCCTAGCCTTCACGCCATTCCTGCTACCTCCATGTTTGTCTGATTTTGCTGTACATTCTGGTGTGTGTTAAACTCTTGCGGCGTGAAGGATACATGGACTTTTGGGCTTATAATCATTTCCTTTCACTCATTTCCTAGATTGGGTATTGCTTGGGTGAAGGCCCTCACATTCCTAGCCCATATCCTCTTCTTTTCTATGTCCGTAGGCCTCTTGGCTGGGGATCCTGCCATGCCACTTCATTGTTTATGCTATATCATTATCTCTCCTTTATTTCTTGTTATCCATGGGCTTACGAGCTGATGCTCTTGCTATGCTAATCCACTTTCCACATCTTTACCTCTTTTGGGCTTTATTGGCCAACATTCCTGTTGTGCCGGCCCATTTCATTCTTCGGGCTTCCTTGGCCCATTTACTTCCTTTTTACCTCTTTTACTCCAATGGGTTTTTTGCTAAATCCTTTAGGCTTCTTCAGCCCAATTACCATATCTTTATCTCTTATTACTTTTCGGGCTTATGAGCCTTTAAGCCAACCTAATGAATTTACTAATTCATTTCCTAGGCATCCCCAGCCCATTTACTTTCTCATTACCTCTTATTCTTCTTCCCATGGGTTTACTACTTCATTCCTTGGGCTTTCTCAGCCTATTTACTTCCTCTTTACTTCTTATTATTCTTGTAGGTCTACTAGCCATTATTCCTGCCATTCTGGCCTACTAGGCCTGCTTTACTATTTTTTCCTCTCACTTTTTTCATATTATTGGGCTTTTTCTGCTATTGGGCCCTTTTATTAAAAGTGGGCATCAATATTCAGCCCCCTGAGCATATGAGTTGCTCCTACAATTCACATGCGAATACTTACATAATAATTTTTTCTGCGGGTTTTTTTAAACAGTGGACTCCACCTTATTTCCTTTCTTATTCTGGAACACAGCCTCCACCACATTAATACAATACTTCTTTTGACGGCTGACCCGTTGCTTCCTTTCATGTTACTTTTATTGTCCTTAGTCCTTGCGCTTTTCTCTTTCTCATCATTCTCTCATAAATCCTCTTTTCCTTTCCTTTCACCATTTCATCTTCCCTAAAACCTCATTACCCATCTTTTTCGTTCAAATAATCTGTCATGTCGCTGGCCAAAGGTGAAGGTTCTTCCTACCGTAAAGGGAAAGAGATTGCCGCCAACAATCCACTTGCCAAGACCGTGGGTGAATAGGCTCCCCACTTTGAATTGGACTGCTTCGAGGAAGAGGAGGGAGGTTGCAGTCCGGGTAGTGAATGTCCTCCTCTCATTGAGACATAGTACAATACCCATATCCACTTCCCCGTAGTACCCAACGATTATTCTCCTTCACCGTCGAGCCACGTATGGCTTTCTATTTGTCGCTGTGACACGGAGGTTTCTTAGGCCGCTTTGGCTTCCACCATTCCCTACCTTGATATTTGCCAAGGAACTTCATTACCCATGCCCATTCTCTTTGAAATTGGGTTAGGTACTTCTTTAGGTTAGAAAGAATGGGTGGACACGAAGTTGTATGATATGGGTTTCATGGCGGCGTTACAGCAGGCTGATGTGTTGAAGGCCATCGTCTCTTCCCGGTGCTTGTCCAACTATTGAGATTTGTTCAACCTCTGCCACTAGGCCCACCGATGGTGTAGCGCCACCCATACCTTCTTCCTTTCTTGTCGCATTGGGTTAGGGCTTTCTCCAAGGTTTCCACCGTCGTGCAGCCTTTGTCGTGTTTTGACTTTGTAAGTTTATCTTTGGCTCTCATCCCCATTATGCTATAAAACCTCTTTACTTTCAGTTAGCCATAAAGATTTCTACCGAGGTGAGTCTACCATTGGCCCTTATGTTTCTGGGTCATTTGTACATAAAACTGGATATTCTGCAGAGTGATGAGAGGCAAGCAGGTTCCTGCCTTATAATTACTACCTTCGCCCACAATACCATATTACAGCTCCTGCTGTGGGAGCATTGTGCCGGACATTTGGCCAAGTGCAAGTCAGTTCATTTTACCAAGGAGAATTACTAGTATTGTCTAAGAGTGATTACTGATTTCTGTGGCCGTTTTGCTTCTGATTTGCTGTTGGCTTACCGTTGGGTTAGGTTGGGTTGAAGCTATTTGGGCATCCTGCCGTTGAGTTCTTTGATAAGGGAGTTGGTTTTTCTTGGAGGGCTTATAGAGATTTGGGTAATGGGTTTACTTATGCTGATTCGGCCATAGGCCCCTTTATGGCTACTGCGAGGACCACCACCCGATTGACTGCTTTTGATGAAAGGGCGATTATGTACTTAGCAGCCATCAATGCTGGGTGATTGCCTTATCTGGCTGATGAGGGCATCCGCTATGTTCATTATTATGCAAACAGGGTGAGGAGGCAATTTGGGCTGGACTAGGACATACTCGATGACTTCAATGCTATCTTGGTTTCTACCACTTCTGTCCAGCCTTTCTTGCACCCTAGTGCCTTTAAGTTTTGGAGTAGGCGCTTCACAGCAATCACTATTCCAAGTTCCTAGAAAGAAGGTCTTTGCATTGCTCAGATGCATGGATATTGGCAAGCTGTGATGACTTCTTTTAACCAGGAATTGTTGGGTGGCCGTGGGTTTTCTCTCATCCCTCTTGAGAGCCTTCATGCCATTATTTCTATCAACCTACGGTTATTGCTTCCTACCAAGTCCGTGGTGGCGTATGTTAGGAAGTAAAGCAGGTCTGCTATATTTGAGTGGCAAGAGAAGGAGAAGGGATGGTATTTGGATGCTGGTGAGTATCCTTCGGGTTGGGAGAAGAAGATGAAGGTGGTGAACCTTCTTGTTCCAACAAAGAAGAGCTCGGTGTCTTAAACCGCCAAGCCCAAGTCTACCAAGAGAGGTGATGACTCCTCCGAGACTTATTCTGATCTTGTTTTGTATAGGGGAAGCTTTCCCCCTATCGGCAACATAGTTCTTGAGAGCTCTCCTCCTCCTTCTACTCGTACCCGTTCTAGTAAGCACTTTACTACAACCAAGCCTAAGCCTTTCGTTCCAACGCCATCTGTGGCTGCTCCTCCTTCCAGTAGGACCCGTGGCAGTAAAAGGAAGACATCTCCACTAGCCCCATCTGCCACTGCCAAGAGGCGAATATGTTATCTCTAAATTTCATCCTTTCTTTATTTTAATTATTTATGGGGCTTTCCTACAACTAACTCCGTATGTATTTTTTTTTTTTCTTCCTTGGCAGTCTAAGCACAAAGAGGACACTTCAGCCACTCGCGCTATACTGCTTGATGAGCCCGAGTTTAAGGTATACTCCTTTCCTTTGCATGCATCTCCATTTTCTGTCATTATCACATATTGCCATGTGCTTTCTTTCTCTTCCTTTTTTTTGTTACATGCTTGTTTGTTTATCCTTTCTTTGCTTTAATGCTTTTCTTTTAGGTTGATCTCAAGCCCTTCTCTATTTATCACCCCACGAGTGAAGAGGCTCCTACTACTGCTAGTGCACCTATGGAGGGCTTCTTTGATGGGGTAGATGTCGTGGCTGAGGCTGTGGCTTCTGCTTCTGCTGCTACTATACTGCTGAGACTCTAGTCCCTCCATCTGAGCCTATTCCTGCCGAGGAGAGTACCCAGGCCGAGAGAGCTCTTAGTGGTGAGTCTACTCCTATTTCTGCTGAGACCCCCACTCCACAAAAGGAAGTTACTCCCACAGGCGCATCCCAGACTGAGAGTACCACTCCTGCTACTCCTCCAGTCATATCTGCCAGTGACCCCTTCATTGCTCTTTCCTAGGTCGTGAAGGATGGTTCTTCCTTGGTGGTCACTCTATCTTCTATCCCCAGTTCTGCCACCTGAAGACCCAATGCAGACTTGTCTTCAGATGAGGGATTGGAGGAGGTCCTTGAGGACTCTAAGGATGAACCCGTCATGAAGACGAGAGTTTCTGATTCCGACGAGGATAATGATGGTGGTCAGTAGGAGGCCAAGGCTATAGGTATATGTCCTTCATTCTTATTAAGTCTTCTTTTTCTTTTCTTCCTGCTACTTCTCAATATGTTTATTCATTCACTTTGCATGTCATCTTTACCTTGCAGTCACGGACATACCCGAGGATCCTAAGACTGCAGTAGACCCCGTGATGCATACAGCCCTTGTTTCTACAGTACCCGCAGCCTTCACTCCTATGGGTCCTAGTAATTTCCTCACCCTCATACTTTTTTCAGTTAAAGCCTTCACCATTGCATTCATCTCCTGCTAAGGTGGCTCCGACCTTTCGGTTTGAGGTTGGTAGCAATTCTGCCACCATGCCTAACCCTGTGAGTGAGGCTGCTGCCTTCTTTACTCGATTCGACCAGGCCAAGACCAATAACCTCGATCATGTGGACTTTTGGGGTGCTGGAGCTCCTTATGTTGACTTTCATGGCTTCTGGGTTCCCGAGGAATGCGTCACCCATTTGGAGGCGATCTATAGTAGCTGCGAAGATTTCTTACAGGGATTCCTCTTTGGTCGTTCTGTAAGGGAACACTTCCTCAAGTTGTTGGGGAGCGTGATGAACGACATTGAGCATAACTTCATCGATACCGTGTTTGCAGTAAGGATCTTGCAGTAGCGGGTTGTGGTTAAGGAGTTTATCAAAGTTGGATTTTCCGTAGAGTTTCTGTTGGATCACTTGCGAGAGATTGCTTGGGCCTTCTCTCTTCACGAATAAGGTCCAGCCTACCGTGGATGCTATAGATGCTCGCATCAAGAGTTTGAAGAAGGAGGTGGCAGAATTAGAGACACGCCGCGAGCATCTTCTTTTTGGCGTTGTTGGCTCCAGCCACTTAGAGGATCAAACTCTTATTTCAGGCCTTTGATTAGACTACTATGTAGCTTTATTTCCTTCCCTGTGTTTCCTTCTTTCGCCTTTTTTCTCTACATAGTACACTTTTTTTTTCTAGCACTTATTTTGATGAGTCTAATACAAATTATATATATTTTGGGTTTGTAATCTATTATGCTACATCTACTACAGCTACTATTATGCATTGTGATACAGTATATTTTGCTAATACTTCATGATCTTCATTACTTTCTGCTTTGCTTTTAATCATGAATTCCAAGTAAAACATGCTGCAATGCTTTCTTATGACATTATCCCTTGCAAGGATGGTCACTAAGAGGGAAAGGAAAAAAAACAAGAAAAAAAGGAATGATTACATAGTATTTCCTACACATAATAATGTTTTAGCCACTTACCATTAATAGGGTCCATTAAATCTTTTCCATCCATCTGGGTTAAACGGTAATACCCACATGCATGTGCTTCCCTTACCATGAAGGGTCCTTCCCATTTTGATGAGAATTTAGATAGTCCTGCCATACCTTGCCTGACATGGTCTACTATCCTTATCACAAGTTGTCCTTCTATAAATATTAGGTCTTTAATTGTCCTACCATAAGCTTCAGTCATTCTTTGCCTATATTTGTGGCTACGCTCTTAGGCTTCTTCCCTTTTTTCATCTAGCCCTTCCAAGTCCTCGCACCTTTCTGCCATAAAGACTTCCTTTGTGCCTGCATAACACTCAAAGATGGTATCATCATTTCTGCTGGGCTTACCACTTTTGTCCCATACACTAAAAAAAAGGGAGAGAATCCTGTGGCAGATTTGGGCGAGCTTCGGTAAGCCCACAACGCATCTGGCAAATGCATTGCCCAACCTCTGCTGTACTCCTAGTTCATCTTGCTAATGATCTTGATGAGAGTTTTTTTGTTGCTTTCGCCTGCCTATTCCTTTGCGAGTAATAGGGCGATGATCTGTGATGCTTCACCTGATAGAACTCCAACTTCTTCCTCACTTCTCTGTTCACAAATGGAGTACCATTGTTGCTTATAATTCTGTAAGGCACCCTAAATTGGACGACTATTTTCTTTAATGAAATTTGTCATAGCTCCTCTGGTGGCTTTGCGGAGTGGTATAGCTTCTGCCCATTTAGTGAAATTTTATCTAGCCACAATGATCCATATATACCCATAGGAAGGTGGATTGACTGGTCCTATCAAGTCGAGCCCAAGTGTGAAAGGGTCATGGAGTGACCATGCTATGTAAGCTTTGTGGGTGAGTGTGGATCAAATTGGCTTGCACTTGGCAGCTATGGCACTTTTTCACAAATTTTGCTATATCCCTTTTCATAGTGGGCCAATAATAGCCCATCTGCAGTATGCACCGATATAGCTTCTTCTTTCCTTAGTGCTCTCCGCAGTCTCCTATGTGCACTTCCTTTAATATCTCACCAGCTTCTTCTGGACCCAAACATCATAGTAGGTCCCCATCGTATCCATTCTTAAAAAGAATTCCCTCATGTTGGAAATAGCGGGTTACCAACTTCCTGAGTTTATACCTTTCGCTATGCTTCTGTGGCAGGACACCTTCTGTCAGGTATTGTATGAATGAACTTCTCCAATCCTCAGTGGCAAACACGGCATAGCTCTCTTCCTTGTCTATAGCCAAGTGGCAGGCTTCACACTGAGTTTGGGTCAAGTCTGCTCCTTACCCATGCTTGGCTAATAGAAACCTGCTCTCTACAACCTTATGTATAAGCTAACCTTGCCGCAGACTCTACAAGTTCTGTTGTGTACTTCCTTCAATTTTCTTTAGGCCTCTTCATGCCCCACGCATCTTGACAGAATTCCTCCTGGCATTCTACGATAAAACTCCCCTTTTATTATGACATAGTCCTTTAATGTCTTCAATTCTACCACGTCTTCTTCTTTTAACAGGGCTTCCCTAATGGGAACCCTCCAATTCTCTTCACATCCCTACTTCTCCTGAAACCTTTCCTGGAGTATTTCAATGATGGACTCTTTTCACTTGTTGATCTCAACTTTGGTACTATTCCCTTCGAAGGCTATCTGTGAGCCCAATGTGGCCAATGCATCTGCATATTGATTTTCACTCCTCTTAATGTGCTCTATTTCGAACGTGGAAAACTTTTCCTCCATTTTCTGGGCCAGTAATCTGTACAGAGCAATACTTGGTTCCTTTAAAGAAAAACTCTCCTTAGCTTGGCAGACCACAAGATTGGAGTCGCCATCAACTTCAGGTGCTTGATTTCCATCTCGAGGTGTTGCCAACCCTATCGGGTAGGCCTTGTATTCTGCTATATTGTTTGAACATGAAAATTCCAACTTGAATGAGAGTGCCACGGTTTCTTTGCCGTTGTGATAAAGGACCACTTTTGCACCTCCTGAATTTGTTGTAAAGGAACCATCAAACTTCAAGATCCACTGTTCTTCGGCCACTTCTATTGTAGCCACTTCTCCTGGTACCTCATCATCTAGTGAGAATTCCTCTTCTCTTGGAAATTAAGCCAACAGGTCCGCTATGACCTAACTTTTCACCGCCTTCGGTGTTCCCACCTTCAAGTCATACTGTGCTAGCTGCAATAGCCATTGTGATATTCTGTCAAATAGAATGGATTGTCAAAGAATAGCTTTAATCGCATGGGAATTTGTCATTAAGTGTACCTCGTAGGCTAAGAAATAATGGCGTAGTCTATGAGATGCATAGACAATTGCCAAGCATACCGTTTCCACTCTGGGATACCGAGTCTCCGCATCCCTCAGGGCGCGGCTTATGTAGTAGGCTGGCTGTTCAATTCCACCTTCGTCCTCCTAGGCTATCAAAGCTCCAATGGCAAATGGGCTTGAAGCTAAGTAAAGCAGCAATGGTTTCTTGCGGACTAGGGCTTGTACCGTAGGGAAGTTCATCATGATCTGCTATAGCTTCTCAAAAGCTACCTCCTATGCTTCCCCCCACTCAAAGCCTTGTCCTTTCTTCGATTACTTCGTAAAAGCCAAAGTGATTGATGCTAAGCTAGGAATAAACCTCCTGATGTAGAAGACTTTACCTAGAAAACTCTTTAACTCCTTGATTGTGGTTGGTGGTTTCATGGTCGCTATTGCCACTGCCTTGGCTGGATCTATGTCTATCCCTCTGCTGTGGACCAGAAACCCCATAAATTTCCCGGCAGACATTCCAAAGGCACATTTCAAAGGGTTCATTCTTAACTTGAAAAGTTTACACCTTTTGAATACCTTTCTTAATACCTTGACATGATCTTCTCGCCTTCTTGATTTCACCACTATGTCATCCACATAGTCCTCCAATTCTTGGTGCATCATGTCATGAAATACAGCGGTCATTATGTGCTGATAAGTTGCACTTGCATTTTTTTAAATGTAGTAGAATTTCCCAATAGGCGTTCTAAAAGAAATCTTTTCTGCATCTTTTGGTGCTATCCGAATTTGATTGTACCCGCTGAACCCGTCCATAAAGGAAAACATGGCATTTCCTACGGCAAAATCTATCAGCAGGTCCATGTTAAGTAGTGGGAACTCAACTTTGGGACAAACACGATTAAGATTTCTGAAATCAACGTAGCATCGTATCTGCCCATTTTTCTTTTTCACAGGGACAATGTTAGACAACCACTGTGGGTGTTGATTCGGTTTGAAGAAACTGGCAGCTAACAATTTTTTTACTTACTATTTGCTTCTCTATTTCAGTATGAAACACTTTAACAGGCTGAGCCACTGGCTTAGCCTCAGGATCCACTTTAAGCATATGTACCACTAACTCTAGGTCTAGCCCAGGCATCTCGCTATAGTCCCATGCAAAGACATCTCTGAATTCTTTCAACAACAGGATCAATTCTGCCTTTTCTTCCTCTAAAAACTTTGAGCTTATTGAAATCAGTCTTAGCTTTTGTGGGTCCATGCCCAAGTCAATCTCTTCTAGATTTTTTTCTGCCATTACTTGTGCGTCCTTTTTTGCCGCAATCTCTTTTTCACTTTTAGTGTCGCTTTCCTCCTCTTAACCATCTCGGGCCACACAGCATGCTAGGCTCTTATGTTATGGCCCTCCTCTGGGACCCTCTTGCATACCACAAGTAGGTCCTACACACCTTCATAACTTATATACTATCCTACCGTTCAGTGTTCGAACCCTGACACATTATGGCATACTGCTTAGCTCCAAAGTTGGCGCTTCTTTCCTTTTCTTCTTCCACATCAGTAACTCTCTTAAGTCAGGCTCTAGGTCGTCCTGGATGTCCTCCTACTTGGGGACAAAGGTGCCTTGTGGCTTGGACACTGAGCTTTCTCCAGATGGTGCCCATTCATTGTAGAACATGGTTTCTACTAAATGGGCTTCTGCCTGCTCAAATGGTGATAGGTTTGCTGCTATCTGTATCATCTTACCATTCAATCTCCCTTTCACACACTGGTGATAGGTAGATGGAATCAGGCAATGCTTGTGCAACCAAGTCTTCCCAGTAATATATGATAGGACCTTCAATCTTTACCACATGAAAACGAGTCAAGAAGGCCATTGGACCCACCTTTAGCCATAGTCATATGTGGCCTGCGGTATACTTACCTCTTCCTCCGAACCATGTTACTTCCATTGGGCATTCCTAAATCTTGCTTTTTGAAATTCCTGCTACTTGCGGTGTGCTTAGTGGGATAAGATTCACTGAAGCGCTCGAATCAACCAGGGATCTCTTAAGGGGAATTTGGTTTATAGAGGCTGCCAAGTAGAGGGGCCTTCTGTGGTCTGAGTACCCCACCTTTATGTCTTCATCACTGAAAGTAATCTTGTTGGTGTCTTGCAAGAAAGTTTTATCAGGTTTGGTTTCTGCTGCGAGACATTCTACTCCCGCTCCTAAAGCAATGCTTACCAAAGCCTCTATGGCAATCCTTCATTCGTTAGCCTTGAGCTCCAATTGGTCAAACAAGTTCTTGAACCTGGAACTCCTCTGTAAGGTAGTAATGGCTGCAGTAGGCAGAGCCGACCTTTCTTCTTCGTCCTCTCCTGAATCTGCACAAATGACAACTGCTGCTACTCCCTTTCCCTTATGATTCGAGAATGGGTTTCTCTGCACTTCTGATTGGCACAACTCAAGAGTTCCCTCTCTGATTCTGCAGTGCACTAGTCTACGAAGTGCCCAGCATTCAGTTGTGGCATGCTGCACATAATTATGCAAACGATAGAAATGCAAGTCCCTCCGTTCTTCCTCAATGGGCTTTCTAGAAACTTGATTGGGTTTGAAAACCCCATCTGCGATCATTTGTCCAGGAGCACATTCAGCTCCTTTGGTGTACATGGTATTGATAGAGGGTTCTCGTACTCCCTCCTGTTTGACTTCCTCTCCTTCTCGCCAATGGATACTGTCATGGCCTGTGGCGTGGATCTCTGCTCATTGGCCTTGTTAGAGCTGGGCCTGGCTGATTGAGCAGTCTTTCTGGCTTTTTACAATAGCTACACAAACCGTGAGATTTCCAAGTTTTCCAAGACAGCTCTATATTCCATGATTATATTGCCCATGCACATTTCCATCAGTGTCTTCTCTTCACAGTGGTCATAGCAATCGAGGGCTATGTCCCTAAACCTTTTGATGTACCCCATTCGGCCTTCACCATTTTTCTGCTTAGTTCCTTGAAAAGTTGCAAGCGTTACTATCTCCCCTCTATGGAAATAATTGGGCAGAATTGTTTACCATGTCATCCCACATCGGGATTGATCCTAGCTTCAAGCCAGTGTACCAAGTGTATGCCTGGTCACATCAGGACTTCGAGAACTCTCGAAGACAAAGTCCTCATCTGCTACGAAGGGACCGAGAATGTCAATAAACTTACTTACATGCTTAATAGCACTTCCCCTTCTACTATCATACTGTGCGAAGGTTTGCGGCTCATATCTCTCGGGACACGACTTGCTGAGCATCCTCAGCGGATAGAGGGGTCTTCGTGCATAAAACCTTTCTTTGGGCGTCTAGGCCCTTTCTTGCTCTAACAATGTTGTGACGTCAGCCATCATGACGAAACGCTGCTCTATGTTCTAAAGGCCATCGCCCACAAGGGTTTCTTTCTTGTCTGCCACATGCTTAGGTTCATGTTGGCTTCCTTTTTCCTTAGTCTTGTCCACCTTCAGCTAGTGAGTTTCCTCCATCAGCTCCTGCTATGAATGTTATATGGACTACAACACTTCAATAAAGAAGTTAGTATTGTCAACGAGGATCCTTTGTTGCTGTTGTGGCCCAGCCCCTGCTCCATTAGTACCTTCTGCTTGGTTGGGCTAGTATGGTGTGGCTAGCCTTGATTCTGCCTACGATGGCATGGTACTCATATTTCACGTTGTCTTTGATCTTGGGGGCATAACTTGCGAAGGATCTACTGCTTTCCCTGTCTTTTTCCCAACTTCCCAATGGAGTTGCCAATTTAAATGCGGTGGGCCTTTTGTGTTGTTGGGCTTTAACTTCTCCTACTATACCACGGCCTGTGATTCTGAGGTGGGAGAGCTAGGGCTGGCCTAAGTGAAACACACCTTAGACTAGTTTGTGCACAAGTTGGGCCATCCCAATACAAATGCACCTCGGCTGGAGTATTGAGCGTACAGTGTGTCCATGGCAGGAACAACTATTACAGATACTACAGTAGGAAATACAACACAGCAGAATAACTATAACATTTGACAAGTAATACTAACACCTAAATAAAAAAGAAAACCCGACTAGGTCATGGCAGAATAACACAACCACAAGGAACAATGCTATAGTAAATAGTTCAATAATAAGGTAACAAATTAATCATTCATTAATCACAAAAGTAAAACTCATTTGCCAAAGAAATGAGCTTATCTTCTTAGCAAATGCAAGTTCAATAAGGGAACCGATCCCCAATGCGAGTAATCTCAAAGAAGGCTTCTGCCATAGAGATTACACACTTTGAAAAAATGACCTAGATGACTTAAACTTTAACTCTTGATTTCTCAGACAGTGGGTCTGTCAAGAGGGAGAGAAATGGGTAGCCTATTTATGCATGCCTCTATTCTTATGACTCATGCTTTTCTTTGGTTTTTTATGTTTCTTTTCTTTTTTCTCTTATTTTCCTTGTTCTACCTCTACTTCTTTTCATGATGATGACACCTCCTCTTCTGATGATCCTTTATTGTTCACAGCTACCGCCCTTTATACTGTCTGCCGTGATGGGATTTACCATTTTACCTTTCAACCGCTTTTGGCTCTTTATGGGTGTCCTTCCAAGATTGCCCACTGGCTTATTGGTTGCCCAGGCACTACCATTGCACTAAATGTGTTGGTTGCACCACTCCTTATTCCCAAACAAAACGCACTTTACTTGTAATTGGATAAATCTAGGATAGTTTAAGTCTTAAAGAAACATGTTGTTCAAGTCAAGAATTAAAGCAATGCAAATTTGTTCAAGAAACAAGTGAAGAAGTGTTATATTTTAAAGCTCGACAGATTGTATCTATCGAGGTTTAAAAGGAAATTTTAGCTTGATGCTCGACAGCTGCTCGACAGATACCCTATCTATCGAGAATTACGAAATTCAGATTTCCAAATCTGTTTTTCACGCATATCCAAGCTATGTGTTTAGGTTTTCTTTTCTCACAACACTAGACATATATAAGGATTATTTTAAGGGTCATCTCACTGGATGAAAAGGTTGTTGCACTTGTTGTTACATGTATGCTGTGACTAGAGACAGTCTACCCTAGTTCATCTTTCTCTTGAAGAAGCTGTTGCGTTTTTATGCCGTAGGGTTTTGTGACCAATGAGCTTCTTGATCTTCATTGTGTGGATGAACTGAAGAACTTTGCAGCCAACATCTTTCTCAAGTTAGTGTGTTAGTCACGTACTAGGATCCATGCATCAATTGGTTAGTCACATACTTGGAGCCGTGCATTGAAAGGAGAGATTGTCACTACATTACAAGTCCAATTGTGTATTGGGGTAAGAGTTCAACTATACGTTGGTATAAGGTACTGGGATTCCTTTACTTGTAACCACTTATTTCGATAATAGTGGATTCTCAAAACTGGTGTCCTTAAATTCACCTGGTGAGGTTTTGCCTCGGTGGTTTTCCCCATTCATAAACAAATCACCCGTGTCAAATTTAATTTCCACTGCATTTAGTTATTTGGTGATTTGTTTGTGCTACCATGCTTATTGCATGTAATTGAATCTAATTAACTCACTTGGCTAATTAATTAAATTATTTACCAAAGGGATCAATACATTCTTGGCCTATCAAGTGGTATCAAAGCGGGCACACTCTAATTAGAGTTAATCTTTGCTGTGTAATCCATTGACCCCTATTTGTCATGGATAGAGGACAATCTTTAATTATCCCTCCTTTATTTGATGACACTAACTATGCATACTGGAAAGTATGCATGAGAGTTTTCTTGCAGTCATTAGATGAAAAAGTGAGGCAAGCTGTGGAGATTGGTTGGACTAAACCAAAAGAAGCGCCGGCTGATTAGGATGATGCAAAGATCAAAGCGGCTAACTGTTAGGATTAGTGCCCTTAAATCCTATTGTAAGATGCGATGTATGATATTAAGTGTGACATTGTGTTTGACATTATGTATGACTTAATATTATGTTTAATAAATTTGTTTTATTATTATCTGAAATAATGGTAACATGAATATTCGGACATTATCATATAGTCCATGAGATGCATAGTATGTGATTTATGTGAAGAGTCACAGAACATATAAATCACAAATTCTTTGTAAACTCAGAATTATAGTTCGTAGTCGGTGATCAAATTGGGCATTTCATCTGCGAAAACTATAACATATCAATTACGATGATTTTTCTTGATCATGGAAGTGGAGACTTCTAGTTGATGTGTTAATATGTTTTAAGAGTTAAGACATATTGAACTGGACCGCTGTGAGATTTATTATTCTCCTAAAGACTGTCAAATGAATAATAAATCTCACGACTTACATTTGCATGAACTCTTAATCTTGAGAGAATAATGGACCTAATCATAAGGTGTAGGTTGCTTTGATATATCATGAGTGAGATTTAAAATAATGGTCAAAACCTCAATATATTGGGCAGCCACATTTAGTGTTGATGGAACATATATTCTCAAGATGGAATTCATAGTCTCTTAACGGAGATATAAAATATTCCCTTGAGATAAGTTTAATGGGTTTGTTATTCAGAGAGTTAGGCCTAACCACTTTAGTAAGTAGTTACTAAAGTATATATTTATGAAATTAGTTTTCATAAATATATGATGAATAACTTAAAGGATTAAACCGGGTACTCAAGGATCAAGATATAGTAATTTACAAAGTGGCAGTCTAAATTAATGACTTTGTATTACTACGAATATTTTATGAAGGGGTTGCATGTATAATAAAGTCTTGGGATATAATTTATTGATAAGACCTAGAGTGCAACTATATTTATATAGTGGTATTGAATATAGTTAATGGTAACTTTGGACTTGTCAAGAGTTGACAGACAACCTATGAAGGAACTAAGGCTGTCAAGGATTCAAAACTTCAAAAGCTTACCACAAGCTTTAAAGAGATTAAGATGGAGGAGGACGAGTCTTTTGACGAGTTCTATGCCAAGCTTAAGGACAAAGTAAACTCTGCCTTCAATCTTGGGGAAACCATTCCCAAACCCAAGATTGCTAGAAAGGCGCTCAGATCTCTACCTGAGAGATTCCATGCCAAGATCACCGCCATTGAAGAATCAAAAGACATTGATCAAATTCCTTTGACACAGCTGGTTGGCAACTTGCAGACCTATGAATTGGGTTTGTCTAGAATTGGGAAATCAAGCAAGAATAAGAGCATGGCACTGAAGGCCAAAAGCAGTGACACCGATGAGTTTTTCGATGATGAAGATTTTAAAATGAAATCCTACATTACTAGGCAATTTAAAAAGTTCATGAAGAATGCCAATGCAAAAGGATTTGACAAGGACCGAAAGCAATCCAGTTCTTCACAGTTCAAGAGCCAAGATAAAGGGAAGAAGAATGCTAGGGATGGCGATTAGTACACTGTTCCCTCCAGACCAAAATGCTTCGAATGTCAAGGTTTGGACACATGAAACAAGAATGTCCAACTTATCTCAAGACTCTTGGGAAAAGCAAGGCCCTTGCTGCTACCTTAAGTGACACCGAGCCTGAGGATGATTTAGATAATAATGACGAGGGAATCGTGAATGCCTTCATTGCCACGATAAATCCTACTGGGGGGATTATTGAAGAGGTAGATGAAGAAGAGGACTTGGTGGAGTCTAATTTTGAGAAAATGGATGAATAGGATGACATCCATACCGCCTATACAAAGTTGTACAAGGTCTCTAAAAAGCATGAGAAATTGTATAGGCTGGCCACCAAGAAGCTGAGTGATGTGGAACTTGACCGAGAAAAGCTCTCCACAAAGGTTGATGAAGCTAATTAGACCATTAGAGTTTTGCGGTTTGAAAACAATTTCTTAGCTGAGAAGACCAAGAAGCTTGAAGCGGAGCTGTTCCAAATCAGAGCTCAATTGGAAAGGACTTCCAGTGCAAAACATGATGAGATGCTCAGCTTTCAGAAATCTGATTCTGATCGAACCGGTTCAGGGTATGACTTCTTTTCTCCTAATATTACTTCTTCTAGTACTAATGTGTTTGTTTCACCTGCTAATAATATTGAATCTGAGAATAATGATGTAATAACTGTTTTATCTGGTGAGAACATAGACAAGGGTAAATCTATCTTAGAAGCACCCCCTAAACTTGAAAAGAAAGAGACTAAAAACCCTAGGACTAAGAAGGGTAATAACCAAAAGTATAAACAAAAGAAGCAGCATCTCTGTAATCACTGTGGAGCTTCTAGACATACTCGACCTAATTGCTAAAAGTGGTTAGCCACTCAACAAAGCAACAATATGATCTCATCTGGAAACCAGAATCAGTGTGCATCCTCTTTTGCTCCTCTTGGAGATCTTCTTAAGGCCTTCATGTTCCTTTCAAACTTAAACGGTTTCAATTCTTCCCCCTCACCGCCAGATCACAGGTATGCCAAACAAAAGGGTTCTTCCAAGATATGGAAGGAAAAAGGCTCAAAGTGATTTAGTCACTTTTTCTCCCTCTCTTTTTGTTTGTGCATTACTTATGTGTTTTGCTTTCCTGTTTTGAGTTAGTCTAATGTTATGCTATGCTTTGTTTAACATGTTTTTGTTTGTTTGTTTTCAGTTTTGCTTTATTTTGTTTTTCATAAAAATTTTAAAAAAAATTGAAAAATCAGAAAAATACAAAAACATTGTGTGTTTTGTGTACATTGGTACTTGTGTACCTTTGATGGCCATTGAAACAAAGTTTTCTAAACTTTGTATCTTTTGTAACTTAAATGAGCATCTCTATGCACAACTAACCAAGTGAGCTTTGTGGCTCGTGTTTGTGATGAGTAAGATTAAGTAATCTCTTATACTTAACACTCATACCATTCTTTTTGACGGAAAGGGCTAAAAAATCCTAAGAGAAAGGCATAACTAATCATCTCACCACTAAAGCCAGCTAATAATGATATGACATTTGTATGCTCCGGCATAGCAAAATTGCAATGTCTAAAGCTTTAACATAATTGAGTATTTCTCCTCTCTCTTATATGCTCATGCATGATATGCTCAAAAGAAAAAATATATGCAAAGAAAAATCAAAAGAAAAAAGAATCAAAGTGCTTTAAATATGGATGCAACGTGTTTTTAGGAGATGTGGGAGTTATAGGATGTACCTCAAAGGTGATAGTCCCCATCAAGCAGTTATGATTGTGTGTGAGTTAAATTGATTTTCTCACATCTCAAATCGTCATAACATGTAGACACTTATGCAATCTTGCAATGTTTTTCACACACAACACGCAAATTCTTTGCTATTTTTGATACATATGCAGGTACAATGTGATTTGGCCATCACAAAGAATACATGTGTTAATGTATGCTCACTAAACTGTCTTGACTTGTTTTTGAAATATAAAATTGGTTAGACTTGTTTAGTGTGTGTGTGTGTGTGTGTGTGTGTGTGTGTGTGTGTGTGTGTGTGTGTGTGTGTGTGTGTGTGTTTTGGATCTAAATGCTTTACATTTTTCTTGTTGAGAGATGTTTTTAAGAGCTTAAAATGTTGTATGGATCTTTGGTTGAGTAGCTTGCTTGATTGCATTCATTTCTGTGTTTTTCTCTTCTTTGAAAAACTGATTTTATCAAGCTCGATAGCTTCTCGACAGATCTCAACAAATAGCCCTCTATCAAGAACCTTGGACTGCTTTTCTCGACAAATCTTATTGCATCTTCAATCCATCGAAGTTTTCTGGAATTTGTCTCGATAGCTTTTCGACAGATTCTTGATCCATCGAGGAAGTTTTTGTCTGGCCGATAGCTTCTCGATCCATCGAGGTATTTTGCCATCGACAGATTCTTGACTGCACCTCAACAGATTCATCTGTCAAGAATTAGTGCTTGACAGATTCTCGATAGCTCTTTTCTATAAATAGATCCAAATCAATTTCATATCTCATTTTCTTTTATCTCTCTTGACAGACTTGCGTCCTTTCTCCTCCCAAACACTTTTCTCTCTCTCTAAACCTCAAACCCGTTTAATTTTCAGCCTAGAGTGATCCTTCTTTCATTGGTATGATCTTGTTTTCTCTTTTTCTTCATGCATTTCATACATTTAGACCTAGGTTTTTGAGTTTTGAAAAATTTTTGGGGTTTTTGGAAATTTATGAGTTATTTGTGAAATTTTTTTGGTTAGGTTTTACTTAAATGATGTTATATGTTCATGCATTGCATCACATTTGCATTTTCACAATGTTTCATGCATTATAGATGTGTGTTTTCTATGTTGAAACCTTGTGTGCTAGTAGGTTTGGATTGGGTTGAGCCCATGATGATATTTTTGTTGCACGTCACATGATCATGCATTTTTCATGCATACATACCATTCTTTTCTCTCTTTTTGGTATAACTGTTGATTGGAGCTTTTTTGTTTGTTTCTCTCTCTCGAACAGTCTGCGCATGGCACCTGAGCGCAAATCTGCTTCGTCCTAGAACCCTCTTCATTCTGGGGCATCTTCTTCTGACTATACTCCACTACATGTCATGTTCTATGATGATAAAGCCTGTCAAGACTTTTCAGAGAACTTCTCTAAATGTGGCATTCATTTGGAACGCCAGGCTATCTTATCGGATTTCTCCGATACCGCTCTTCCTGCTATCATTTACAATCGGGGTTAGGAGTCTCTTTGTGAGATCTCAGTGAGTTGTCCCTTCGTGATCATACTGGATTTTTACTCCAATATGCACAGATTTGATTATTCTATACCTCATTTCATCACTTCTATTCAAGGTATCTGTATAGTAGTCACTCCGAAGCTTATCTCTAATGTGCTACATGTCCTAAGGGTATCACATCCTGATACCCCGGTTGTCCTTGTCTGCAAACTGTGTCCAAAGACGAACTCTTATCTCTCTTTTGTGAGACACCTTCATCTTGGGGTGACCATCAAAACACCTCTTGCTCGGGCTTTGCAAAAGGTCCGAGGTTCCTTAACATGGTGATGACATTCATTCTTCATCCTTTGTCTCATTATAACTCTATTATTGAGCCTCGTGCTCGCTTTTTGCTTGCCCTTATTGAGGATCTTACCATAGACTTCCCTTCTCACTTCATTCTCTCTCTCATCAGTGTCTATAGAGACACTGCGACCCGTGATAAGCTTATCTTCCCTTCTGCTATCACGAGGATCATTCACCACTCCTCTGTTCCTTATCTTGAGTCTCCTTATTTCTCCATTATAGGTGCCATTAGCGCGGTGTCCATTAGATGGAGCGAAGCCCAGCTTTGATCGAAACGTCCACAGACCGAGACGACGACTCCTTCAGCCCATTCCGTTCCATCCACCTTCGCACCTTCTTCCTCCATGAATGGTGTGACTCTCAAGGCCATCATAGCACACCTTAAGCGCATTGATGCTCGCCTTGACACTCAATGATGAGTTGTGTCAGGTGAACACCCGTGTTGGTTATATCGCACGACGGCAGGCTGTTATGGGTGGCTTTACTGTGTCTCCATCTCCATCTCCATGGGCTTCAGAGGACGAGGGCGATGATGGTGATGGTGATGATGATGCTGCTGAAGATGAGGATGCTAGCTCTTCCGGTGATGAGGAGATGGCTGCTTCTCAATGGCTTACCCTTTGTCATTCGTGACAAAAAGGGGGAGGATTTTTGGGTATGAGAGTAGTCATATACTTAGGGGGAGAGTTAGCATAGGACATTTTTGTTAGGGGGAGTGATTTTTGTTTAGTGAGGACTTTTTAAATCTTTTCTTTTCTTTCTCTTTTAGATACATTTTTCTTATACATTGCTCTTGTGACCACTTAGTGATAGCAAACATTGTATTCATTATTGATATATATATTTGATGATATTGTTATCACATTTTCACCTATCTCTACATGTGTTGTTTCTTTTCTCTCTTTATACATATGTTTCATATTATTGTATGCAATCTTTTATTTCTGTTTCACACTAAGATACCTTGATGAGTTTTGTTTAAAGTGTTTCAGAAATACAGGTTGTCAAAATCTATCATACTATGAACTTTCTTCTTGCAAAGTTTTTCAAGAGTTTATGTTAGGATTAGATTTTATTGTATTCAACAGTTGATTATGAGTTGAGTGATTTATGACTTCTCTCATATTTCATTTGATTGTTATGGTTTTGTCACGGATTGAAAAAGGGGGAGATTGTTAGGACATATGTGGAACATGTTATGAATATATGTCATTTAGAATTAACTAATTCTTTGACAAAACGCACTTTACTTGTAATTGGGTAGATCTATGATGGTTTAAGTCTTCAAGAAACATGTTGTTCAAGTCAAGAGTTAAAGTCATGCAAATCTGTTCAAGAAACAAGTAAAAAAAGTGTTGTATTTTAAAGTTCGACAGATTGTATATATCGAGGTTTAAAAGACAATCTTAGCCCGATGCTCGACAGCTACTCGACAGATAACCTATCTATCGAGAATTACGAAATTTAGATTTTCAAATCTGTTTTCACGTATATCTAATCTATGTGTTTAGATTTTCTTTTCTCACAACCCTAGACATATATAAGGATTAATTTAAGGGTCGTCTCACTGGATGAAAAGGTTGTTGCACTTGTTGTTACGTGCATGTTGTGACCAGAGACAATCAGCCCTAGTTCATCTTTCTCTTGAAGAAGCTGCTGCGTTTTTACGTCATAGGGTTTTGTGACCAAGTAGCTTCTTAATCTTCATTGTGTGGATGAATCGAAGAACTTTGCAGCCAACATCTTTCTCAAGTTGGTGTGTTAGTCACATACTGGGATTCCTTTACTTGTAACCGTTTGTTTTGATAATAGTGGATTCTCGGGAGTGGTGACCTTAAATTCACCCGGTGGGGTTTTGCCTTAGTAGTTTTTCCCATTCGTAAACAAATCACTCATATCAAATTTAATTTCCACTGCATTTAGTTATTTAGTGATTTATTTGTACTACCACGCTTATTGCATGTAATTAAATCTAATTAATTCATTTGGATAATTAATTAAATTATTTACCAAATGGGTCAATACATTCTTGACCTATCAAGGATTAAGCCTCTCCCTCACCTACCTCTATGGCATGCATCAAGTGGTCCCAGCTCATTCTTACTTCTTTTGGGTGAGATGCTATCCTAGCAGGACATTTCTCCTAAATAAGTTTGAGCAAGAACCCCAAAATAGACCCCCTCTTTCTCTTTACCGCCAAACCACACTCTCTGATACCCTTGACCTGTGTCCCATCTCCCATGTATTGGCTGGGTACAAGTCGGTGGTGCTTGGGCCCTTTGTGTATGCTTCACTTCCATTTGAATCTGTTCCTTTCTGGCCTTCAACCCATTCTTGCTGCCTCTGTGTTTGTCTGATTTTGCTGTACGTTCTAGTGGGTGTTTAACTTTTGTGGCGTGAAGGATACATGGGCTTTTGGGCTCATGTTCCCTGACTTTCACTCATTTCTTGGATTGGGTATTGCTTGGGTGAAGGCCTTCACCTTCCTAGCCCATATCCTCTTCTTTTCTATGTCTGTGGGTCTCTTGGCTAGGGATCTTACCATGCCACTTCATTGTTCCTACTATATCATTACCTCTCTTTTATTTCTTGTTATCCGTGGGCTTACGAGCTGATGCTCCTACCATGCTAGTCCACTTTCCACATCTTTACCTCTTTTGGACTTTATCGGCCAACATTCCTGCTGTACCAACCCATTTCATTCTTCGAGCTTCCCCGACCCATTTACTTCCTCTTTGCCTCTTTTACTCCCATGGGCTTTTTGCTAAATCATTTGGTCTTCCTCGGCCCAATTACCACATCTTTACCTCTTATTACTTTTCGAGCTTATTGGCTTTTAAGCCAACCCAATGAATTTACTAATTCATTTCCTAAGCTTCCCCGGCCCATTTACTTTCTCATTACCTCTTATTATTCCCATGGGTTTATTACTTTATTCATTTCCTCGGCCCATTTACTTCCTTTTTACCTCTTATTATTCTTGTGGGCCTGCTGGCCATTATTCCTGCCATTCTAGCTTGCTGGGCTTGCTTTACTATTTTCTCTTCTCACTTTCTTCATATTGTTGGGCTTCTTCTACTATTGGGCCATTTGTCAAAAGTGGGCATCAACAAAGTCTTCTGAACAAATTGGAGGGGTGGGGGGGGGGGGGGGGGGGGGTGTTATAGTTTTTTAAGGGGACCTAAATCTTTTTGCTATATATGTTGTAGAGAAAATTTAACATTTTGGGGGGCGTGGCTCCACCCCTAGATAGAAGAGTTAAGAACTTTAAGGTTTAATGAAGAAGTTACCTATATAACTATTAAAATTATTTTTTTATTAGGAAAACTATTAAAATTCTTTTAATTACTCAATTTTATATTTAAAATTAAAATTTATAATGGATAAAAATTATATTCATTTATATGGATAGAACAAATCAACAAAGGTAAATTTATTTATTTAAGAGTATCAAATGATTTTTTTTTTTTTGGATAATTCAATAATTATAATGGGGGTGGGAGATTTGAACCATAGATGTCTTTATTAGAAACACCTAAGGCCAGCCTTAGGCCATGACCTAGAGCCCCCTAATATAGAAAGGCCCCGAAATATGGGGGCAATAAGGTTTTATTTATTTATTATTGTAGGGATAAATGGCCCAAAAATGGGTATTGGACCATGGGCCGTGTCCGAGGACAGGTAGATACTAACGGGGGCATACAAGTTAGTGGTCCATGGATGAAGTTTGGTCATAACGGATTGGAAGTGTAGTCCGAGGAGAAACATCTCTTCGGCTAAGCAAAGAAAAGGTCCGACCCTTTGTCAAGAACAAGGCAACAAGCAATCATGTTGGCAAGGATAAGCATCAGATAGGGATAAGACAAAAGAAAGCTGGGAAATATCTGGAAAGAAAACTGCTACCACCGCATTGAATGCTCTGCAGCTAACTTCCTGGCCACATTAATGCAGAGGTGATACCTAAACAGTACCAATCAGCCTTACAACTACCCACAAAGGCTTCAAGAAAGTGCTGATGGGACAAGTATCAAAGTCAGTAACCTGATCTACACGTGGAGGGCTGAGATGGAGTGAAGAAAGGGAATATAAAGAAGAAAAACCCCATTACAAAGGGGATGATCAAAGAATCTGTAGAAAAAGGACTATACAATCAAGAACTGTAATTTCATTCAAGTCCAAGAGAAATATATGAAAACAACCTTCCTCGGACTTTGCCGAGGAGGATTTTCCTTGCACAAAACTGTTTATTTATACTTTCCAGCAACACTTAGGCTACCGTGATTGTTGTCCAACTCATTGGAGTTTAGTTTCTAACCCACTCTCTACAAATTCATTGTTTTGGGCTCTTTGGGCCTTTGTCCATTTTGCTTGGGCTTTGGGGAGCAAAACGTGCCCTTACAATTATTATTTAAAAAATATATAAGTGAGTTATGCTATAGATTTTTTTTCCCCGCTCTTAAGAAGGCCCAAAAATGTTAGAGTTATGTTAGTAACACTACAAGTTTTACTACATTAGTTTTATAAATTTATATGTAACTAATCACAAGAAGTGATTAAATACTCATTTATTCGTTCGTTGAAGTGTCACCTCTCTAGTCTCTACCACATAGTTTGTAAGTTTTTTGTAGTAAAATTTGTAGTAATTTTACCATTTTCTCTACACACACACACACACAAAAGAATTAATAGAAATTCAACCCAATTACCATTAAGTGAATGAAAAATGTTAAAGCTACTACACATTTTACAACAACAAAAATTTACAAATTGATGTAACAAGAATATGATTGGTGCCAGTTAAACAATATAATAAATGACACGTCGTGACACTATTGAATAAATTTTTCTTATTGGTGACACACTAGTTTATAAAACCTATATAGTAAAATTTGAAGTATCACTATTTCATTCTAGGTTAATTAGTCATATTAAAAGGTAAGAAATAAAAATATTATAATATAAAAAATAAACTAAATATTATTTAAGTGATATTTAAATATAAAAATGTCTTTAAAATTTCTATCTTAGGTCTCAAACTATTTTAGGTCGGCCTTTGGAATACAGGAAATGCCAATTAAGCTGCAATACTTTCAGCAATAACCAAGAACATTTAAATGAAGAAATTTTAAATTAATTAATGGATAACCACAAATTTTAGTGGTAGTAGAATGGGAAAAGAGCTCAATTAACTAGTAGCAATAAGATGCTCAAAAAAAGGGAGGAAAAAAACAAAATCAAAAACAAAACTAGAGTGTCATAGTGTCAATGTTCTTATCACATGTTATTCCGTAACCAAACAAAAGCTAGCCTTTTTAATAAGCCTTTTTCTTTTCTTTTCTCTGCTTTTGCAAGTCTGATAAAGAAAAATCAACGGTGGTCTTTTTCTGATTGACCAGACCAGACCCCACAATTTCTTAATAAATAAAGCTGGATATTCTGTGGAAATTTAGCTATATATAACATTTAAAACAACTGAACTCTTTTATGATCCATTTTAAAATTTTCTTATGTGTTGTTCCTTAAAAAAGAGAGCACACTTCTGTTTTATTTTATTTTTTAGTAAATGTGTAGTACTTCAAGTTGACATAAATTATTGATCAGTATTGATTATACAAATTTCGCTGCATTGGTTTCCAACTTTCCTTGACAATAAGCACATCCACGACTTCTGAAGAGAAAAAAAAAAGCCAGTTTTAGGCTTCCTGGTTCTCCATTTCTTTTCTTTAAAGGAATTTTTTTTAAGGCCAATTTCATATGCAAAAAAAATGTTATTATGCAGAATCGATCCCCTCTATTGAAATTTTTTTTTTCAGCTCATTACATTTTCCACTCCATTATATATAGAGAAAAGGTCATCAGAAAAATGAGTTTAGCCAACTCAATTACATTTTCCATCCAATGACATTTTCCATCCAATGACATAAAATCACCATAATTTATGTGTAGAAGCTATATGTGGATGCATCAGCGATAATATTCCGGAAGCCGCCAATTGTGGATGCCAACATAATAAAAACTCCAACGAATATGCAACTCTGCAACACATAAACGACTTGCATCAGTGGATAATCACCAAAAGAAGAAAAGGGATACTGTTTGCACAATATGATTTACCCAGTTGATGATCCATTTGGCACTAAATCTTTTTGGCTTCTTGATCACTAGCCACATAATACTGGGGAGCTGCAACAGTGCTCAATATTAATTTACTCTTTCAGTTGTTGTGTGTCATTGGGGGGGGGGGGGGGGGGGGGGGGGGGTGTTGGGGGGTGAAATGAAACAACAGAAGAGAAGCTTACGAAATATGAAGTCGGAGCAAATCCAAATCCGCCAAAGAAACCAAGAAGATCCCCAAAGAAAGGGAAGGTGACTCCAACGAATAATGTAAATGCTGCAATATTTCAGGAACTTCTTAGTGGTTTTAATTAAAAGAGAGTGACGAAATTTATCTCTCTCTGCCTATCTCTGTCTCTCAGGCTCTGGTCCTTTGAAATGTCAAGAAGAACCTCACCTACATAAGAAGATCTAGCGATGAGTCTGAGTGCAATTCCTGGAGGGAAATTCATCTTTTTCACCATCATCCTCTCCAGCAAGGCAAATACAGGCATGGCATAGACCTGCACATCTTTCTTCATTACATGTTGCTGAAATCCTCATGTAGGGTGTGTGTGTATAAATATATAAGGGAACAGAATCACCTCCATTTCCAGTGAAATGGAGAGAGTCAATTTCATAGTTTAAATTTTATTTCTTGGATTTAAATTGTACGGACTAAAACGACATTTAAAATTTTAAATAAAGTGACATTGTAAACGCTTTTAGATTTGTAATGTCTAATGTAAACTATGAATGAATCGATTTTAAATGGAGAGACAAATAGAAGCAGACGTGTACATGTGTACCATGCATGTATAACATATAAGCTGAGAACTATAAATTTGTACCTGGTAGCTGCCTATGACATGGATGACCACCATTAGGTTAGCAGAGGCAATGAGCCACGCAGGTTTCTTGAGATTCATTAGCACATTGTCATCAACATCTTGCCCAAATGCCCAGTATCCAATAAGGGCCACCGGGAAGTAGCATATTGCATTGATAAAATAGGCTCCAAGTGCACCTTTCCACATGGGTTCCTTTGAAGGCCTCTCAGGAGTTGATGGAATTGTGGCCTGAATTTCAAGGGCCACAGCATGTCCAGCAAATGCAAAAGAGATTTGTCCCAATGCATTGAAGACACGAAACATGTAATCAGCTGAGCTAGTTTTTTTGTAAGCATAGCTCACATTATCTATCTGACCTCTAGCCAAGCAACCCACCCAGGCTATAGTTGAATAACTGCAATTTAGAAAGATGTATTTAAATCCACTATCTTTCAATATTCCACACGGTTGTTTCTAGAATAAGCACCTTTACAAAATAGCCAGAAATTCATAGGAATGATGGTTCTCAAGTAAGTTGGATAAAAAATTGGAAAATTGCTCTAGTTTATGAACCTCTATTGTTCTCGGATGCATCTTTTTGCCACTTGAGCTGCCTATTTTTCTCAAAGTGGTTCATGATTTGTTGTGCATGGTTCACCAAAAGTTCATCAAGCACGTGGATGCCTTTAATTATAACCTCTCTCTTTTGAATATATAAACGAGTACCTATAGACATGAATATTATAGTTATAGAATATCCATGTTAAGGGAAAAAATTATGACCCAAACAGTAGTCTCCTTGTCTGGTATCTGAGTAAGGATGGTTGAATTTCAATGTCATATATCATTCAATGACCAAGAAAAAATAGAGGGAGGGGGGGAACACCCTCTTATATATACTTCATAGTTCAGGGGGGGAAAAAACTATGAGTTCATTTATGCTGAGAGGAGTTATAATCAGGTGGCTTAATAATGTCTTAGTTTGCCGGATATATCAAGATTTAGATGCTTGAACCAGGGCTGGACGTTGTGCCACTATTCTTTAAGGATTGCGAAGCTTTGACCAACTAATTTATTTAATGAAAATTTGTCACTTTCTGACAAGTATAGAACAACTAAAACAATAAGTGTTGCTTAACCAACTCAAATATAAGCAACACAACCTTTATCTACAGAACTTGGGTTGTTTTTGCTTCAATTGATGCAGTTCTAAGCCCTTAATTTGTTTAATTCTATGTCAAACCAACTTTAATCTGAGTTGAGACAGTAGATAAGTTGGTCCCAGTACCACCCAACTTAGGCCTTCCATCATTTCCCAACCTAACATAATACTTTCTTTCCATTCTTTTCTTTTGGCTTAGAAATCAAAGTTAAAAATTACTTAATTTCCCAGAAGGTGTTCTAAGTCTACCATGTACCCAAAATCTAAGCTGAACAAGTATGCATTAGTTGGTACCTTAGTGACATGACTGCTGCTGCTAGCGAAACACCAGCAACAGAATTAAAGTTGGGTAGCTGAGACAAGAAGAAATGGATGCCACCAAAGATTAAAATCCAGTAAGATTGTTTGAGTTGTGTGCAATTGGTGCAGGCCATCTCCATAAATTTCTTGAGGCACTTTCCCCCAGTGACCATATACACTATGTCACACCCAACCTGGACAATAAGTTGCTGGGGAAGCACAATCCAAGGTCCGAGTTTTGGCCCAAAGGCATGTCGACCAAGGTCAATGTATCGATCAAAACGAGTACCTGGAACACATTCATGGAGTTGTATCATCTGCCACATTGTGTTCAAGGTCATGCACCATGATATTGCCAAAACCAGCGTCCCTGGACCCCTGAACAAGGATATGAGTTATTATTTATAATAATAAAAAATAAAAATAAAAAAGACAGTTATTATAGTAGTTCTGGCGTGTGCAGATTAGAGTAGGAGAATATATATAAGTTGAGTTTAGTTGAGTCCAATATGTACCATCCTAAGTAGGCCATGGCATAAGGCAGGCTGAGTACTCCTGCACCTATCATAGCTGTGACAGTGTGAAAAGTTGAGTACCACCATTTGGCACGGCGTGAGGTGTCCTCCTCTATCCATTTGCCGTCTGAATTAGCAACTTCCTGCTAGAGTTCAAAATTTACAAACAGTGAGCTAAGGAATCTACAATTAATATAGTGAAGAAAATAGTCAGTATGAATATATAACAAGGGTGGTCATGCTCTCTCACCTTAGCAGGAGAAGTTGAAATCATTTTTGCAGCCAAAGCAAGGACTCAGACAGACCCCTCCCTCCAATATGAGTAATTCCTTGATGGTCGTCATGTATATTTAGTTGCTGTGGTTGGTGACTCAAAGTGTGCGAGTGAATAAAGTGAAAAATGGGTATTTTGCATTGATTAGTCCCACTTTAATTTTTAGTATTTGTTTTTGCCGCTTCCTGAGGTGGAACGTGCTCTTTAAGGCTATAATCAAATGAGAGAGCCATAATGATGGATAAAGCAATAGTTTTGGCTGTTTAGGGCATAGCTCAATTGACCATTTTTTTTTGGTAGTTTTAGCAGCAACAATCCTATGAACACAACAAATTTCACACTCAATTTTAAATCTAGTGGAGTTGTAAACTTATAATAAGAGTAACGTCACATTCACATGAGTCCATCAAAGACACTTTTTTGTTATCCACAAATCACAACTTGACACATTAGTTGAATATGAAATAGGGTGTATCCTTAGATTTATTATTCAGGCAGAGATGTCTAGGGTTTAAATCTTCTTCCCACACCTATCAAAAATAAAAAATAAAAGCTTTGGTTAACAATTGAAGTAAAAAATCACTCCAGATTTTTGGAAAAATGATATTTAACTTTCCTACCACTCAACCATGTAAATAGTGATAACGTGCTGAGTGTTGCCCAAGCACTGTCTTGCCACTCTTAATTGTCATTGTACCTAGTCACTAATCCTGGCTTTCTACAGGGTAGGAGAACCTGTTATCTTATGTGTGAACATTCAGGTCCACCAAGGTTAACTTTTGGGTTAGTGACTTAGTGCAGCAAGGGTTGTGAAAAATACAATACCTACTTCATGATCCAGACCAGGGAATCAGAAGGAATTGATGGGAATTTCTTATTTTTCCACTAGAACCAATCATGGGAAATTTTGTTGGTTGATGAATTGGATCCATCCTTTAATCATTTCACTACTCGTAGCAGTAGCTTTACAGAAAAGGGACATTAGTTTCAGGAATAATGATTAAAGCGAGGAAGCTGCTTACCTGCTTGTTATGTCAAAGTTGGTGGGCATCTTATCTTTATTTGTGATGTGTCCCCAGTGGCTTTGGAGACCGAAAGGGAACTGCTTGGCACTGCATTCCACAAAAAATAATACACAAATTATCATATTTTGGCTAATCTTACACTGTCGTCATATATACATCACATTCACTAATCATGGATTTAGAATTGACCCTGACTTGCATTCAGGTTGAACTTCCATGGTCAAAATCAAATATGTAAACCAGAACCTCTCATTCACTTTTGCAAGATGGCAGACAGGAATCACAGGATGCTTTCAAGCCTGTGATTCCATAAAAATTCTTGGCAATATTTTCTTTTTTTGCTATGTGAATTCTCACTTGCTCACGCACCACAAGAGGTGTTAAAACCACAAGGACATCCCATGAACCTCAATTCTTGGCAATAATTACACATTTGCTTGAATCTTTCTAACACTCCAAATGAACATGGAAAGGAAAAGCTGCTGTCTTCAGCTTCCAATCTCTCTCCCCAAAATTTTTACAAATCATCAATGTATCTCAAAACTAGTACCTTTCTTCCTTTAATTTAATCCCTAGACTTCAGGTTAGGGCCTTGGGAATTCTAGATTTAATAAACCTGCTCATGATTTCCTTGGTGGTTCAGAATCTTCACCAAAATTGGGTGGTCCTCTGAGAAACAAAAAGTCTGCAAAAAATTTCCCAAGGATCAAAGCTTTTGCCATATTAGCCTAGCGCATTACATGTGTTTCATCACAGTTTCCCCAACTGGAATACATGACACTAGACAATCTCTAAAACGTGGATATATAGATAGATAGACAGACAAACATAACTAACTTCTCATTATTTATTAACTCAATTCTTGTGAATGTACAATAAGGCTGATCAAACACTGAAGCTGAAAGATCAACAATATACTGCCCCCAAAACATATGTCAGCATGAATATTTATTTGCTACACGTGAGTTTGCAAAGCCAAATTTGTGATCAGTAGAAGAAAATTAATCTTATTCACCAAAATAAAGTATCCATTAACAGGAACTCCTGCTATGATAGCTTTTTGACATAAAAACATCTGCTTCGATGTAAACCTACAGGTACTCTTATCCGTAAGCTGACTATAGTCTTTGTATTGAGTTGAAAAGGCCCATTGTAGGTTCAATCTGATAGCAAACAAAGTTCTGTATAACTACTTATCAAGAAAGTTCTGTATAACCTAACATACTGAAGTCCCAAATGAGTCAATACAATAATTAATTCATAAAGCCCCCTCCAGGCATGTTTGGTGGCCCTTGTGATGGAACCTGTCCCTGAGAAACTAATTGTGACCTGCCTGAACCTTGAATGTAAGCTTGACCCATCCCTGTCCCAACCATTTGTTGTTGCTGCGGAAGTTGTTGCTGTTGCTGCAATTGCTGCAGTTGCGGAAGCTGCTGCTGCTGCTGCTGCAGCTGTGAGAGTGGTTGCTGTTGTTGCAGTTGCTGAAGTTGCTGTTGTGGTTGCAGCTGCGAGAGTGGTTGCTGCTGTTGCAGTTGAGGCAGCTGCTGCTGCTGTTGCAGTTGAGGCAGCTGCTGCTGCTGTTGCAGTTGAGGAAGCTGCTGTTGTTGTTGCATCTGTGGAAGCTGCTGCTGTTGCAGTTGCGGAAGCTGCTGTTGTTGTTGCAGTTGTGGAAGGTGCTGTTGTTGCAGCTGTGGATGCTGTTGAGATTGCATCTGCTGCTGTTGCATTTGTTGCTGTTGTTGCTGCTGACTTGATATTTGTGGCTTAAACACAACCATATCCTGATTCCACAAATAGTGTAGGTTTAGTAAATTGCAAAGCTGAGTAATCCTACATGGTTCATCCACAAACTTGTTTTGGAGCCTGAAACTCACTGGCTTCAACATTAAAGATTAAAAAAGAAATGCAAAGATGCAAAAGCGACTTTTACACTGTGGAAAGCTACTTCAAGTTTACTGTAAAAGTAAGTTTCGAGAAAACAAGGTCACAAATTATTTTGCAACTTTCTTTTAGTTTGATGAACCTGGAAATTTTTTGTTAATGTGAGAGCAGAGAGTTAGCGGCTATAAGATTTTCCAGATAGCATGTACTAAACAAAATCTCAGTTAATTGATAATAATTGAAGTTCACAAAAATCTTACCCCAGGAAAAAGCATTCCAATCAAGCGGCAGGCTTTGTCAGAAACAGATAGCAGCAATGTCTGAGATGGCAATTGAATGACTGCACACTATAATAATAAAAATTGAAAACTTCAGCACCAAAGGTTCCCAGCAGACATACATTTGCGGTTTCAAATTTACAAAATAAAACATAAAACTTAAGCTGTTTAAAATATCAAATGGAAGCAAAGATGCCACCTTATCTAGGTGGTAAAGCTTCATGATGCATGGTCAAAGCAGCAGGGGTTCAAAACCCTTATCCAGCCAAAATTAAAAATAAATAATTCATGGATTTGTTCATTACAGCATTTTTGAAGCATATTACTTTTTTAAGTAATAATTTTGTATGAAAAAAGGGCATAGCCCTAATATTCGGTCAGCATAAAAGAGATGAACAAAGAAAAGAATTTATGTGGTCTAAAACCCCTAAAGATCTAAGCATTCCCAAAAAGAGCAAGAAGCAAAATCCCCAATTTCCCTTATTTGACCTTATCCATTTGAAAAGTGATCTCAAAAATAAAAATCTTAGTTTAAGCAATCAAAACCCAGTTTCATAAAAAATGCATACCTCTCTCCCTCCAAATGCATGTCAACAAACATAGAGATACAGTGTTCCACACATCCAAATTCTAAAGCATATGACTTCTTAATTCTTATTGAAGTAAACAATTCAACAAGGTTTATTTGAGTGTGTCTTGAAGAATCAGAGCAGTTGTTCTATAACACTTCAGAATTGAAGGATTTAAGACCCTTGGAATATTCTTAAAACATGTTTTAGGGATTGGCAGGCTTCAAATGGTAGTAGTTAAAAAGGTTCAAATTCATTTAAAATCTTTTTTTGATAATTTGATAGTAGGGGGAAGGGGGGATTTGAACCCTAGATGTCTCATTTGGAAACACTAAAAAGTGCTAACTAGTTGAGCTACAAGGTTCTTGGTGTTTAAAATCTAAGCGGCAATTATTTTCATTATGGGGAAACTTCACAGCAAGTTAAATTAGTTCAAACCCCAGATCAACTGTAGAATATATATTCAATATCAGATTTAAGAAAGTTCATTCCACCTTAAACGTCTGCTAACTGTATAAATGTTGGTATAGTTCAATGACTGACAACAATGAGCTTGATACCAAAGTTGATGCAGCATAAAATTTTCTAAAGAAAATTGCAGAATATCCAAAACAGAAAAATAAGATAAACCTAGGAATCAACAGCTAGGGTTGGTTGGAGTCAGCACAAAGTCATTTGAAAAATTCTAACTAAAATTTTATTTTGATAATTCTATAGGGCAGGGAGGGAGAATTTAAAACCTGGACATCTACGTTGGAAACATCAAGAGGTGCTAGCTAAGCTATAAGCCTCCTCACTCAAACTGAAATTTTATTATCATAAACTTGTCTCCAAATGAGTTAGATCAAAACCCTAATCCTAATTGACTTAGATCAAAACCCAATTATTGAATTACAAAAATAACTTTGACTCTAGAAAATTAAATAAAATATCTAATTAGTTAATAAAAGGCTGGTTGTAGTCCTCAGTGTAGAACAAATTCCCAGTTCCTACTCTCTCTTTTCCCAGTTGTGTAAACATTTGAACTTGTGCAAAATCTGGTATTATAGAGAATGTTCCCGATAAATCATCATACTTTCAAGAATTCCCACTTATCCAAAGCCACAGAGTTCGCACCATTATGCTAACCTAGTAAAAGATCAATTCTAGATCCACAAAAGAAAATTATACTGATATTAATGCTGAACAACAGAGGAAAAATGAAGTAATACCCATAGTTGTTGATCCTTTTTGTGTGTGTGTGTGTGTTTGGGGGGGTGGGGTTGTTGGAGGAGGAAGATATTATAGCATGTAATTCAACAGACAAATTTTGAAAAAACAAGGTCACACTACAGAAAATTGGCTACACTCATCCAAAAAAGAATTATTTTGAGGAGGGGGGGGGGGGGGGGGGGGGGGGAAGAAATAGCTAAAGACAACTTACAAGCTTCTTTTCTTGCAGTTGTCCAAGAAATCCATGCTGGTTCATTGCACGAAAAACTAGAAAATCTGCCTTTCCAACATATTGCCTAATATTGAACAAAATGAAGTTAACAAGCTCAAAAATATAACAAATCCAGAAAGATAAATGGACAGAGAAACAAGCATAAGTAGACAAAATCAAAATTTTCACTCAGAAGAATTACTTATTGTTCATGTGGTCCTGAGATATTAGCCGAACTATTTGCATTGTTGGCGGCCAGTTTGCTGCAAGCCTGAAAAGCACAGGAGATACACATGCCAGTAAATAAAGATTAATCTTCTACGGTGTGCTAAACAAGGAATCCAAAACTTTACCCCCAAAAAGATGTAGCTGTTGGGAAACATATAAAGTAGGAAACCCCAATACAGAACTTTTTATTTTTTATTTTCAATAAGTAAATAGGAAGGACTGAAACCCAAATACAGAACTAATACCACCTCATAGTCTATGTCAGGGTATTGAAAAGAAATACTAAGATTTTTGAGTCATCCTTTACATATTGGATTTTGATTGAGGTCATCCACCTTGTTTATGACTAAAATACTAGATAATGCATTCGTAGGTGCTAACATAACAGCAGAAATTATTTATAGTATTTTAAACTACTTCTGGATGCTTAAAATCTAATTGAGACTTATAAATTCTCTCTCCGAAAGAATATCATCATCTACAGTGGTTCCTTCCACAACAAGAAGAGAAAACTCAACCACAAGCCAACACTGCTTCAGGTGACTAATCATGCCACTGTAGATTAAATTTCTTTTCCTTTTTCTTTTTTAAAAAGGCTGGAAACCAATGCTGAACCATCTCCCTATGATCTATATTTTTAATTTCAAATGATGAAGGCTTAATTAAAGTATAATCCTTTACTGATCATCAGTCAAATGAGAAACTTATTACTAGTCAGTGAGCTAATCTGGCAACTAGCATTAGCAAATCACTAGACTCATTTTTCCTCTTAAGTTTAGAATAAAAAATGAGTTTGATGATAAAGCATGTAGCTAAGTGCTTAAAAATATTTCGAGGATTTTTTTTTTTTTTTGGCAGAAATAAGAAAATACTTCCAGGACTTACGTTTCAGAAGCTGAAGCACTCCTGTAACCCTGTCACAAAGAATTGGCCTGTGAGATTTACAAATTTAATAAGATAACATAAGGAAAAAAGATCATCAAACAATATCAACACATTAGAAAAAACATGAAACAAAAAAGAAAAAGTACACCATATATTTGCATAATTTTTTATCAGGTGCTTGAAAGTTAAAAATATCATACATTACTGCAATTTCAAAAACTTTTTAAAGAAGAATAAGTTCCTCAATATTAAATAAAATTTGTCAGGCACTAGAAACATACTTCCAGTCTGGTGATAAAGACAGGCTGCCCTTGTCTCTGGCCAGATAAATTTCCCTGCATGCATTTGATTGTTCAAAAAAATTAGTGATTACACAACTATACCATGTAATGTAATAAAGAGCCAACCACAAGTCAGTTTCAGAGGACAAGTTCAGAACCTCCTTGATGAATGAATTTGATTTATAATATGCAGTTACAAAAATAACAATTTATAAAAAATAAAAAATCACAAGGTAGATGATGTTGTTGATAGTGTTACCCTCCCCACACCCCGTGGCTCTTTCTCTCAGCCAGAAGCCCAGGAGAAAGAGGTGTTTGGTTACAACCATGTACAAAAAAGTTGCTGGTTAAAAAAAATCCAAAAATTTAATATTACAAAAAAAGATATGTTATCTTCTGATTGATAATATCAGTCAAAAGTATTGTCAAGATTGTACTACTTAAGGATATGGGGCTTTGATCTCTACTAAACTAAAGGGGAAGAAAAAAAAAACTGTTACAGCGTTACACAACTCAGGTGGAGGTGTTCTCAGGAAAAAAGAATATATAAGGGTGTTTTGACCTTCTTAACTTTCACACTCTCTGTTCCATTAGCTTGGGCAGGCATAGAAAATAAGTTTTTTTTTTTTTTTTTTTTTCTAAATACGGCCATCTGTAAGGGAAGGTAGAACATGGGTGAAATTTATAAACTTAGCCACATGCAATTTGCAAATCCATCCTTAATCCTATGTATCCTGGACTGACCTCCCAGACTTTTACATATTTGGATTGTGATGACTGCAAAGAACTTGATGTTTGTTGTGACAATGGCATATTAGCTGCTGAGTTGTTGTTTACGCCTAGTGATTGCATCCCTGATTGTACTTGTTGAGGCATTCCTGGAGTCGGAATCATTGTTCCAGTTCCAGAAGAGACAACTGATGGCCCAAGGCCACTCATCATGTTTTGGTTCATGCCAATCCCACTTTGTGCCATTTGTGCTCCGGAAAGATTCCCTGGGTTCATACCAGGTACTGATTGACTCATACTAACACCTCCTTGGAGATTAGCCATTGGTTGAGAAATCCCAAGGTTTGAATTTCCAGACACATTAGAAGTTGCCGAATTGAATGAACCAAGACCTGAGTTTTGTGCAACCTGTCCAGTCCCTGAAAGGGCTCCGGACCCACTTATCGATGTAATGCCAGATTGTCCAGATGAAAATACATTTTGAGCGGCAGACACAGAAGATGCCATCCCACTGGATATCATGTTTGACATATGCATGGATATAGGAGTTTGATGTTGAAGTCCTATAGAGGATCCTCCAGTTAAAGCTGCAGAGTTCATCACTTGTCGTGCTTGACAGAGATTGTTCAAAATGTTCACATTTGCTGGAGCAGGGCCAACAGGACGTACAGGTTGTGACACACCACTTACTAAGGGTTTCAAATCTTGGACATTGTCATTATTTGTGATCATTTCTTGCGAAGCAGAAGATGGTGAAGAAGTTTGTAAGCTTGGGACTCCTTGAGAAGTAGCACGTGCAACAGGTGGCATGTGTGAAAAACCAGGTCCAGCTACCATGGAAGTTATGGTGCTTGGCTCCTGAAAAATATATTATGAATTCAACACTGCTTACACAATCCAATTCCGCATATTATACAAAGAACATTCAACTCCCAGGAATAAGTCAACCATAGTGAAGGATATGCAATGCTTACAACTTTCACAGTAGCAGGGGGAACATTTCCAACAGATATTGGTTGCCTATTCATGATAGACCCATTCACTGAAAATCAATAAAGGGAAAGTAAGTCCACCAATCAGAATATTGAGCAAAAATTAACCAATAGTTGCAATTAGCCTTCCAAACTATTGGCTACCATCTGAGGCATATACCTGCCATTTCAACTGTGGCTAAAATTCACAATCCACTAAAGAGAAGTTTTCAGATTAGAAATAAATATGCACTTCTTGCACAGACACAATTTTCCTCAGAGCTAGAGTATTATGTGTGTTATTTTTCGGTTTCATTTTTCTTAACTCTCCAAGAATAGTTAAACACTCAGCAGAGATTACTGAAATTTGATCATTGAGAACTCTTCAATCAAGAAACAAAAAAGAATAATAATTGTTGATAGAATATCACTAGCAGTGTTACTGCTTCTGTTTTGGTAGGTTGTATTATTGATTGATAACTTCCTTTGACATGAAATTACTCATTCATCAAATAAATAGTTTTGAGAGGGAAAGAGGGAGGGTATGACGCTCAGGTGAAACAGTATTACTATTTGATTATTCCAATAATGCTTGAATCTTGCTAAGCAGATTGTATTCCTTACAAAGTTTGTAATGCCCAATAAAAAGATCATACCCAATGCACAACGCTTCCTGCTTCTACCGGGTCTGGGAGAAGTGTTACCAGTCTTGTACTTTTCATTTTAGTTCTCAAATAACAAAAGTATAGCAATAAGGCAACAAATCTTCAACAAAATCTAGTGATAAACTACCATTTGTCTAAAAAGCTTAAATTAATGGGAAAAGATGAATCTAATCACTTAACCATTTATTCTAACACTCACCCTCATGTGTGGGCCGAGACTTCCCCCCAATTAGTTGTGTGGACCGAGACTTCCCCCCAATTAGTGGGGGCCCAATAGGTGGAATTTTTAACTTATAAATGGGGGGTAGGGTCACTTGGCCCCAAAACTTAAACTATTAGGAAATTGTGAAATTATTATTAATCACTTAACCAATTATTTTAAAACCTAGCAACTACTTCCTCTATGATGCAAATATGATATAACCAACCATGCAGAGACTTGATCATGATGAATTTGGACTCCGAAAATTCAAGTATAAAATTTGACAGGTGGATACATAGTTTTAAAAACCAAACCAGACAGAATCAGAAAAGAGAGTAGTGCTGGGTTTTATAGTTGAACTGTGATGTCATAGATGATAAAATTTTAATATAAAATACATTAGCTTAGCTTATTAACTTGCGACGCTAATTATTCTTAAATTTTCATTTCATTTTTAACATAGGAGAGAGGCTTACAAAGCCTTGGTTATTGGAAATTGTCACATAAAATATCAAATGTGGGACAGTTTCCATCTTAAGAATAAAAGATTTAAAGGGAAGAATAGCCCATCTATATGTAAAAAAATTGTTAACATCATTCTCTCGTTTTTTTCCCCAAAGTGAGACTAGTGTTGTTGTGAGAAAGGTTTGTTGGAAGTTTGCATTGGAAAAATACAGAAGTGTATATGCTTTCTTCCTTAATAAATAAATAAATATGTTGGAAGGTGGGTGGAGCAAATGCAGTATTAAGAAAATCTTGCTTAATGTGTTTCTATTTTTTCTTTCTAAACAAGCCCAGTTGGCTAAAACGTGGGGGAAAAGGCAAAAGAAACAAATAGGTCATGTGAATTAGTTCATTCACGCTTCAAAAGAGACAAGCAACCAAATATCATATTAGATGGATGCATAACCTGATTGAATAGAAGTTGGAGGCGGTCCTGTGACTGAAGTAACAGGAGTCATGTCCACTTTTACAGAACTCTGATTTGAAGGCAAACTTGTAATTCCAGAACGACTTAAAGCAGCACGGGCCTCCATAAAATTCTCTGATAGTAGAACAAGAAACTGAGGGTTTTTCACATTGTCTACTGCTAGATCTGCAGGCCGATTGCGCCTTGCCTAAATTAATAAATTGATGTAGTAAGTAACATACCAAGCTTCCCGTAAGCAAAAAAGAGTTGGTGCTTCCCTTTGGTGTGCTCCAAAAATAGAGCATGACATAGATTCTAGCCTAATATGTAACGTTTTTTTTTTAATTAAAAAATTTAGTTTATAGATTTAGTTGGTGCTTTCATCTAGATAAGTATCACATAACCAGCATAGACTATATACATTCATTCTAAACCAAGCAGTTAGTTTCAGAGAAGTCAAGCTCTAGAGAGTAATCGTTGAATAGAGAATAGTTCAGTTGAGGTATTGGGTAGCCTAGATATGAAATTCTTGGCAAGCTCAAAGCAGGAAACACTAATGAAACATTAAACTGAGTAAAATTATCGTCATTACCGCATTGAATATTGTTCTAAGTTTGGGAAGCTGTTTTGGACAAATGACTGACAGAGAAACAGAGCACTGCATGGAAAATTAAGGATCTGTTACTTCATGACAGGGGAACCCTCATAAAAATGCAAACAACCATCAGTAAATAAGTTCTAAGCAATGCTAAATGTACTTGGGCAAATGATTTAGCAACTGTCTCAGCATCAGACGAACGGCTTTCTGTTTGTTCTTCTATATTTTCACCCTTCTCCAAATTTTGAATCTGTGGCCGATAAACTGGTGTTGGCAAGGGATAAGGGTTACTAGCAGCAACAAGAATGCAATGCCTTTGAGAATCCATATTTTGTTGATTTTGGTTTCCATTTTGCAGAATAGGAAACATCTGATTAAAGCATCAAAAGAAGCAGTAGATATTTAATGAGCGTGCATACTGATTAAAGCATCAAAAGAAACAGTAGATACTCAATAAGGAGTGTACATAACAAACAGTGCCAATAAGATGATGAAAATTATGAACTTTTATTTGGAGATCACAAGGCACGCTCTTTGCAATTTGTGCTTACTAAAATCCAATTAGTTGCTTTAGATTCTTTGAATATAAACCAAATTAGATGCATCTTTATAGTCAAGGATCGATAGTCACTAGTAATACAATGGCAAATCACTTATGTACTTGAAACTATTCATCACATGAAGGAGTGCATCTAATGCAACAGTGTCACAATGAAAAAGGAAGGATCAGCATGAATAATGATTAAAAATCTATCTTGTCTGAATGTTTTCACCAAAGCCCATACTAACAAGGATATGGTGAGATCATTTAGAGCTACCAACACAATCACAATGCATAGCTAGTCCAAAATTCTGGACCAAGAAAGGATTATTTATATGAGAGCTTGGAGTAGGATCAGTAACCAACCCTTGCACGAATTTTAATTATATTCATGAAAACAAAGAGATAGGAAAATTGAGCAAGAAAATTAGAAGTCACTTATGAGGTTTTTTCTTGTATAATAAAATCACCAACCCAGAAAAGAGATTTGATTCAAGTTGAAGATGCTACAAGGAAAAGTGGAACACCAAGTTATCAAAAACTACAAGTAGGAAAAGCAAAGATATGTGATCTAACAAAGCATGTAGCATCAGAGCAAACTGATGAAATGCACATAAGTCTCCCAAACTTGAATAACAATCATATGAACAGGATGAAGAGAATGCTATAAGCCCTTTGAAAAGGCAAAGAAGTCTCCCAATCTTGCATTAAGTACAACTTGAGTTATGTTATAAACAGTAAATTGTTGAGTATCACCACCATTTATTGCCTAAAACTTGTTCATGCCCCCATCTGTTTAATAGCAAGCACTGACAAGTGCTGATGAGAATTTTCAGCATAACCTAAGTTGAGGGAACGATATCACAGAATGCAATCACGGAAATTCTAACAGATGTTGGTTGCAATCATCATCAGCAAAACCTTTAACCGGCAGCTCCTTGGTTGTTCACCTGTAGCAAGTTCTAGACCTGCTTTATTCTACGGTAGGAATAGGAGGGGTGTCAATGTGAAGATAGTTTCAAGACCCTAGGGGGACCTAAACCAAGGCCCCTGCCTGATTTTAGGCTCCATTTGTTTTGAAGTAAAATATTTTCCAATGTAAATATTTTTCACGTAATATATTTTCAGTAAAATATTTTTTAGGCATTTTGTGTGACATAAAAAATTTTTCAATCAAACCACAAAAACCGGTGGCCTAGCCACTGGAGCCGCTGGCAGTCCAGTGACCAGACCACCGGAACTGGCAATCGGAAAGGTGGCTCCTCTGCTGGACTGCCAGCGACCACTGCCAGAACAACATCTCTGGTGACCGGACCACCGGCTCTGGCAAGTGGCAACAGAACTGCAGGCACCAGCTACCCTGCCCCTAGCCACCAGATGGGGAGAGGGCAAGCACTATGTGTTTTTGTGAATGTTTTATCAAGTTTTTAAAGGTAAAACATTTTACAACTTTTTATAAAAGATTTACTATTAATGGAAAATATTTTACAAGTTTGACCACATTTTATATGCAAAAAAACACCTAAAAATGGGAAAAAAAATTTACGGAAAATATTTTACTTCAAACAGAGAGTGTAAATATCAAACTATGTGGCAATAACGAAGAGACTCAAAACATTCCTGGAGTCTGTATGACTACGTCCATAACCGAAAGAAAATTTACAATTAAAAAGTCTGTAAGAAGTGTGCATGAGGCAGACATATATATAACAAGATTGCACATATATTTGTTAACTGAAACTGAATATGGGAGGGAAAAAAAGAATAGAAGATCAAACACTTCACACCATCAGAGCTTCAGCAAGCCCTTCTGCAATTGCAGCATCATTGAAACCACCACCAGCAAAGGGGATATATGAAAGCCACTGTAAGAAATTATCTACATCTCTTGTCCAGCCAGTCCGTTGTACCAGGCACCCTGCATGAAGGAAGGCAAAATATACACTTAGCAACTGATATGCTAACATAGAAGTTATTGCATATTGTAAGCTTGGTGCAATTCAAGCTTCATAACATCCAAGACATTATATTCTTGTACAAAAAAACAAGCCTGAAAAAAGCTTGGTTAAGAAAAAAATACATCTTAAGATGAGTTTGAAAGTTAACTTCGTGCATGCAAAGTTTATTGACATATCCTTTTGCATAGTCAGTCCCAAGCCTGAATAAAGGAGAAGGCTTGTAGTAGGATGATGGTCAGCATAGAACTTTTATCACATCTTATGAACATGATTCTCAGTGTCCATGAATCCAACCCCAATTTAGAATTAGGGCTTAGTTGAGTTCAAAATGTCAAGGAAGTTTTATAACGAACATCAAGTACAGTTTTCTATTAACGTTTTACTGAAGGGGGTTGTAGATGATTTTGTTTGGGCATGTTCAAGAGTGTATGGTCCTAATGATGATAGTCAGCGGGGTGGTCTGTGGGAGGAGCTTCCAAGGATGCACTCTAGGTGGAATACGGCATGGTGTGTGATTGGGGATTTCAATATCATTCGATATCCAAGTGAGAGACTTGGTTGTGAGGCCTTTAGCCCGACTATGTTTGCTTTTTCAGACTTCATTGAGGCTAACTATCTAGTGGACTTACCTCTTGAAGGGGCATTGTTTACTTGGTTTAGAGATTTAGGGATAGATTGTATGTCAAGAATTGATAGAACCTTGGCATCAATGGATTGGGTAGATCATTTTGGGATTGTGTTACAAAGGGTACTCCCTCGTGTTGTTTCTGACCATTGCCCTCTTTTGGTGGTGGCCAGTGTTGTTAATAAAGGTCGTAGTGCCTTTAAGTTTGAGAATATGCGGTTGAAAGAAGAGGATTTTGTAGAGAGGGTTCGGCAATGGTGGAATGGGTATTGCTTAGTGGGTTCTCCAAGCTTTATTCTGGCTCGTAAATTAAAAGCTCTAAAAGAAGATTTGAAAAAGTGGAATAAGGAGGAATTTGGGGATCTGGCCTTTAGGAAGAAATGTTTTTTATCTGAATTGTTGGGTTTGGATGCTTGGGAGGACTTGTTAGGCCTTTCTCAGGAGGATCAAACTAGGCGAAGTCAGATTAAAAGTGAGGTCGCACATCTTGCCTCTTTGGAGGAGATCTCTTGGAGACAAAAGTCCCGGATTTTATTTGTGAAGGAGGGGGACAATAATACTCGTTTTTTTCATCGGGTTGCTAACTCCCATAGAAGAACTAAACATATTCGGGGTATAGAAGTGGATGGTGTTCTCTATGAGGATGAGGAAGAGGTGCGGTCTAAGGTGGTTCAATTTTATCAGAGTTTGTACACCGAGTTAGATACCTGGTGCCCTTCTATGGATAGTTTAGAGTTTGCTAGAATTGAGGAGGATGAGCGGGCCTATTCTAGAGAGGGATTTTTCTAAGGAGGAAGTAGTTAAGGTTCTTCAAGAGATGGAGGGCGATAAAGCCCCAGGTCCTGACAGTTTCACTATGGCATTTTTTCAAAAATGCTAGAGTGTAGTGGAACCAGATGTTATGGCATTTTTTGATCATTTCCATAGGAGCTCAGAGTTTGAACGGTCTCTGAATGCTTCTTTTCTTTCTTTGATTCCCAAGAAGAATAATGCTTTGAATATCAAAGATTTTCGGCCTATCAGCTTAGTGGGCAGTGTGTATAAGCTATTGTCTAAAGTTTTGGCTAACAGATTGAGGTTGGTGCTGAATAAACTCATTTCAAAGTCGCAGAATTCTTTTGTTGGTGGCAAGCAGATTTTGGACTCGATGCTCATTGCTAACGAATGTTTAGACAGTAGACTGAAGTGTCGTGTTCCGGGAGTGGTGTGTAAGTTAGATATTGAGAAAGCTTATGATCATGTGAATTGGGACTCTTTGTTTTATCTGTTGGAGAGGATGGGTTTTGGGGGTAGATGGAGGAGTTGGCTGAAGACTTGTGTCACCACCGTTCGATTCTCAGTTTTGGTTAATGGTTCTCCTACTGGTTTCTTTGGTAGCTCTAAAGGTCTAAGACAAGGTGACTCATTGTCTCCCCTTCTCTTTCTTTTGATCATGGAGGTTTTTAGTCGTATCCTAAAGAAAACTAAGGAAGGTGGTCTCATTTAGGGTTTTCATGTGGGTCCTAATAATTCTACTGGTATTCGTATTTCTCACCTGTTATTTGCTGATGATGCTATTCTTTTTTGCGATGCTTCTAGAGAGCAGATCTTTTCCATTAGGCTGGTTTTGACCTGTTTTCAAGCTTTTACTGGTTTGAAGGTGAATGTGGGGAAAAGTGAAATTGTCCCTATTAGGGAGGTGAGCAATATCCAGTCATTGGCTAATATTCATCAGTGTAGGGTGGGCAATTTGCCTATGATTTACTTGGGTATGCCACTGGGATCTTTGTATAAAAGAGCCGCTATTTGGAATCCGATTCTTGAAAGGATGGAAAAGAAGCTTTCAGGCTAGAAGTGGCTTTACTTGTCAAAGGGTGGTAGACTCACTTTGTTGAAAAGTACCCTTTCAAGCCTTCCGACTTATTACCTTTCCCTCTTTACTATCCCTAAAGCTGTGGCGACTAAATTGAAATGTATTCAGCGGAATTTTTTGTGGGGTTCTTCAGTTGAGTGTTTCATATATCCATTGGTGGCTTGGGAAAATGTTTGTTTACCGCGCAAGTTAGGTGGTTTGGGAATTCGGAATTTGGCGTCTTTTAATCAGGCCCTATTAGGGAAATGGCTTTGGAGGTATGGCCATGAAATCACTCATCTATGGCGAAGGGTCATAGCCATGAAATGTGGGGAGCGGAAAGGGGGTTGGTGCACTAGAGTTTGCAGAAGGGCTCATGGTTGTGGTTTATGGCGGAGTATTAGTGAAGGGTGGGAAAGTTTTGCTAAGCATTTGTTTTTTGTTGTGGGGGATGGTTCTCGTATTCTTTTTTGGCATGACAAATGGACTGGGGATGTCCCTTTTAAAATTCTTTATCCCCAGTTATTTTTGTGTTCAGCCAATAAAGAAGCTTATGTTTCTAAAGTGTTAAGCCCTTCAGTGGGTGATAATGACATAGTGTGGAGTTTAAGCTTTTTTAGGGATTTCAATGATTGGGAGTTAGCGGCTTCTTATTCCCTACTTCATTTCATCCAAACCCGGATTCCTAGGGGTGATAGGGGTGACAGGCTTCATTAGGGTCTTAATGGGAGTGGGAAGTTTGACATTCGGTCTTTTTATCATAAGATTCGAAATGCAGCTCCTTCCACTTTCCCTTGGAAGGGCATTTGGAAAGTCAAGGTTCCTAAAAGGGTGGTATTTTTTATGTGGACAGCAGCTCATGGTCAGATTCTAACCTTGGATAACCTTATGCTTCGTGGTCACTCTTTGGCAAATCGTTATTGTATGTGTTGTTGTAATGTGGAATCTGTGGATCACCTGTTACTTTTTTGTCCGATAGCTCATTCTTTGTGAACTTATATGTTTCGGTTGTTTGGGATCGATTGGGTCATGCCAGGTTCAATAGCAGACTTATTATTTTGTTGGTACCATTGGCTTGGGAAGCATAGCTCCGATATTTGGAATTTGGTTCCAGGCTGTTTAATGTGGACTATTTGGACTAAATGGAATCGGCGTTCTTTTGAGGATAAGGGGAAAACTGTGGTTCAGTTATTAGATTTATGCCAACGGACCCTCTTTGATTGGTCTCGGTGTTGGGATCTCTCGGATTGTTTTACCCTTATGGAATTCCTTTCGTCTATTAGTTTTTCTTAGAGCATTCTCATTAAGCCTTCTAAATGCTATAAATGCTATTTTTTAGCAGCTGAACCCCCAAAAACCAACTCCATCAAAACTCTTATATGCTATAAATTTTACAATACTGCTACAGTGCACTCTCATTTTTGAGAGCACACTGTAGCAGTATTGTATAATATTTTATTGATTTTAACTCTCTCTCTCCTCAGACTCTCGTACTCTCCCTCAAACTCTCAGACTCTCCCTCTCGTTCTCTGGTTCTCCCTCACAACCCAGGCATCTTCTTCCTTCCCTTTTCATCACGCTGCCTCCGTTCTGATGAGCATCTGATCTCCGTTAAGCTTCAATGGTTTGTGGTCGGCAATTGTGGTCATGATTTGGTGGGTTTCGTGGGTCTGATTTGGTGGGTATCGGTGGTGCTCGGCGACAGTTTTGGCTGGGGTTAAGCTCGGGGTGGTGGGTTTTGGCTGGGGTTGAGCTCGGGGTGGTGGGTTTTGGCTGGGGTTGAGAACGAGGTGGGTGGGTGGTGGTGGGTTTTGGTTGGAGTTGCAATCGGGGTGGGTGGGTGGTGGGTTTTGTGTGGTGGCGGCAATGGAGGTTTTGTGGTGGGTTTTCTGTTGTGGTTTGTGGTAGTGGTTTTGGTTCGGCATGGGGCGTGGGTCGTGGGTCGTGGGTCACCGATCCAGGTTTGTGTGTGTGATGGGTTTTGGTTGCTACAATGGTGGTGCTGTGACTTGTCACGGTGGTGCTGTGACTTGTCACGGTGGTGCTGTGACTTGTGGTGGGTTGTGGTTGCTACAATGGTGGTTATGGCAAGTGGAGCGGTGGCAGGGGTGGTGGAGGAGGGGGTTGGCTGGTTGTTATAGTTTTGTGTAGTTGTTTTTATTATTATTTTAATGAGTAGTTCATATTATTTAAATGAAATGGTAAAAAATATAGAATCTTTGATGTTTGGTGAATTGTAAAATGAGTTGTTAAAAGCTAAAATTTTGAGATTTGAGATGGTATATGCTAAAAATTTTACTCATCTTGATGGGAATGCTCTTAGTGGCTGCTTGTGGCTGCTTGTGTCATTTTGTTCACTACTATGAACCCTTTGTATTTTCATGCTTTTCCCTTATTAATAATATTTTCTTCTTACTTATCAAAAAAATACAAGGATACAAAGTTGTATTAAACTTCTACTATGCCAGAGATGCAAAAGTGGAATTAGTCCAGAAAGGCAAAAATCACTAAAAGGTTTCAAAACCATGAATGGAAATTCCAATTTAACTTTATGATATTTATACGCTTGTATCAGATACAATAATGTAGGAAGAAGAAAAGAGGGGTTGGATGGTAGTAATACTGCATTACATTATTTTTCCAAGAAGATGTCATATATATTAACCAAAATATAATCTGTAAGACAGTTTAAGAAGAATGAGAAAAGTACATACCGCAGTAGGATCCATGGGTATTAAAAGTGACCAAGGAGAACTCAACATTAGAACTAGAGGGCTTCTGTATTTCAAAAAAAAAAAATATATATATATATATATACATACATCAGCATTAAGAAGGCAATAATTAGCAAGCTATAAAACCAAAGCTTACAGAAAAGATTACAAAACTTTCTACAACTGAAATCTTCAATTAAATAAGAAATATATACAAATACCAACAGCAGTTGGAAGTTCAAAGGAATGCATATCATGCTCAATCAAATAGATAAATCCATATAAAGGAAATCATTATGTGCCTGATTTGTTCAACTACGGTGCTTGCTGCCAATGAATTAGATGAATAATCGGCATTTCTTGGCATATGCCTTATTATCAAGTATCATAAACAGAGACTACAAATCCTAATTAGGTAGGATAAGTTATCAGTGGCAAGAAAAAGATTCTAATAACTGCATCATGACAAAAAGAGGATTTACCTGCCCGTTCAACTCATTTCCACAGAAACACCTACATTTGAAACACAATAAATCAGAACTGGCATAAAATATTAAATATAATGTCTATGATGTGATCTGAGTAAATGATAATGCAGTTAAACAATACCTGTATAAAAACAATACCAATGAAATAAAATATATATTTATTCTCAAACAACACAAGGTTTCAAAATCAAAAGTAACAAGAAAGGGGACAAACATCAAGTCAGCAAAAATATCAGCTAAATAAGTTGAAGACTAGGACCATGATTTCCTGAAAGCAAGAGGTGATCAACTAGCATCCCTTAAAAAATTAAATAAATAAAAAGACATAAATGAGAACCTAAAAACAAGAAGTGAAAGGGGGGGGGGGGGGGGGGAGAACTCAGATTACAATATATTTATTTTTTAATATTCCCATTGTAATTAATTCTTAGTGGAGAAACTCTAAGTTTATGGATATTTAAACAGGCTTCCAACACTGAATCAGTGACATGCAGAGATACACCTAGCTGCCAGCTTCCGGCCACTGGGGGGTTGGTCGATGGAGATGAAATGACACAAATAAGACCATTATAAAAGAATGCAGTTGATTGAACATTCAATTGCAATTGGACTCCAAATCTTTTTTTTTTTTGGGTAAGTTACACAAGCACTTAGTGGATCTTAAGCCCATTACCTCACCCTCCAACCAATTATTATGGGAGAAAAAAGTGCAAGCTGAGCTATAGCTTCAACATAATATCCCAAAGTCAGCAATTCATATCCACTCCTATCCACACATTAATGATGGGAAACTCCTTTTTCTTTTTCTTTTTTTCTTTTTTTTTTTCAGATATACACAAATACGGGCAACAAACAAGTACACCTATACTACATCTAGAGAATATACCTATACAAGTACACCTATACATTAGAGTTTCCATTTCAAAAACAAATGTAATGCTTTTCTTCTCAAGTTGAGAATTACAGCCCCAAACACACTTAAAAATGCCAAAGTGCAATTTGCAAATGCTTTCTAGGATGTAAAGTGATTGATCCACATGTTTGGAGTTTTATAAGAAGATTAAGAAATAACCAAGACAGAAGTGTAGTAGACCTTGCCCAAATCCAAACCCAATGAAGACCAAACTCATGAATAGACAAACCCAATCAACAATTCCTCTCTTAATTAGACCAGCAGCAAAGTTTCTAGCTGCTGTCTAGCATGAAAATTCATTGGCCATTTTTCAAATATAATATCCAAGTTACTATTTTAATTTTACAGTAAGGTTCAATAAAGATCCTATTAAAGCTTTTTCTATTTATGTAGGCAAGACCTTTGAAAATGAAAACCTAATCTGTCAGACCTTATAATTATTCAAGCCAATTTCAGTTCATGTCCTCAATTACAAAAATTGAGTGGTCAACAAGACATACAAAATAACTTTAGTATCCCATTGTAACAAAAATAAAAATAGACAAAAACATTATTACTTTTTGGTTCAAGACCCACCAAGTGCGTAACTTACCAATCTAAGAGAGAGAGAATTTTACATTACCATTGGGGTAAATTATCCTAACCTCCCTCAAGGTTTTGGGAAATATCAAAAACCTCCTCCAATGTTCATATATGACACTCCACCCTTGAAGTTTTGAAATATATATTTTTTTTTGATAAGTAAAGTTTATTGATATCAAAAAAGTAGAAACACCCTAGTACACAGGAAGTGTACAAGGGTTGACAATCAAGAACCAAAATTACAAGAATCTAAGAAATCAAGAAAAGATAAAAATGATTGGTTCCGCAATGCAGCCAACCAATCCATTAAAGTTCTAAAGAAAAATAGTTTCAAGTCAGATATGGATCTCTCCTTATCTTCAAAGCACCGACTATTTCTCTCCCTCCAAAGGCACCACAATAAGCAATGGGGAACCATCAACCATATATACCCATTTCGATGACGACCAAAACTGCCTTGCCAACATGCTAGAAGCCCCATTACAGATTGCGGCATAACCCAACTCACTCCAAACAAACCGAACACCATATCCCATAGATCCATTGCAACCGGACAATGAAGAAAAAGATGATCAACCGATTCACCATTACACTTGCACATGTAGCACCAATCCAATATCCAAACCTTCCTTTTCCGTAGATTATCAATCGTTAAGCATTTCCCTAAAGCAGCAGACCAAACAAAGAAAGCTACTCTAGAAGGAATCTTTTGTTTCCAAATGCTTTTCCAAGGAAAGGAATAGTTATTAGAGCCCACTAAGAGACTATAATAATCCTTAACCAAGAAGCCCTTCTCTCTATCTGATTTCCAGCACATTTTATCATCCCCAAACCCTCTCACCGAAGCACCATATATGGTATCCATGAAACCAGCCAGCACCTCTAATTCTCGAGCATGCACACCCCTAAAGAAACTGACATCCCAAAATAAGGTTCCATTATCAAACTTCATAATCTCAGCCACACTAACCTCCTGATCTCGACAAATTCGAAACAATTCAGGATAGCTCACTGCAAGAGATGTTTCGCCACACCAACGGTCTTGCCAAAATTTCACCCTAGACCCATCCCCAATATCATATAGAATCTGGCAAGAAAAAGAAGGCCATCCTCGACTAATAGTTTTCCACAAGCTAACACCATATGGGCCATTAGTAGGTCTAGTACACCAGCCACCCCATTCACATCCATATTTCACTGCTATCACTTGCCTCCAAAGGGCAGCCCTCTCCATCCCAAATCTCCACAACCACTTCCCAAGCAAAGCTTCATTAAAAAGTCTTACCTTCCTTATCCCCAGACCTCCCGAAGCAATGGGACAACAGACAGTAGCCCAATTAACCAAATGGAATTTTGGTTCATCACCAATGCCACCCCATAAGAAATTCCTTTGAAGTTTCTCAATTCGGTTAGCCACAGCAGCTGGAATCGGAAATAAAGATAGAAAATATGTAGGTAAATTAGATAGAGTGCTTTTAATTAAAGTAACTCTACCTCCCTTGGATAGATACAAACGTTTCCACCCTGCTAATCTTCGTTCTATCTTCTCCAAAATAGGATTCCATATTGTCTTATCCTTGGATTTAGCACCCAAGGGAAGACCCAAATATTTCATAGGAAGAGAACCTTGTTTACAGCCAAGAACAGTCAACAATAAGTCAAAATTATGCACCATACCAACAGGAACCAACTCTGACTTGCCCAAATTTATCTTTAGACCAGAAACCACCTCAAACCAAATGAGGATCATACGGAGAAACAAAACTTGATCCAGATCAGCATCACAAAAAATTAAAGTGTCGTCTGCAAAGAGGAGATGAGACACTGCCAAAGATCTTCCTTCTAAACAACCCACACCAAAACCTGACATGTGACCATCATGGACAGCTTTATCCAACATCCTCCCAAGAGCTTCCATAACCAAAACAAACAGCAAAGGGGACAATGGGTCACCTTGTCTCAACCCCCTAGAACTTCCAAAAAACCCACAAGGGGAGCCATTTATCAGAATAGAGAAACGAACTGTAGATATACAAAAGAAAATCCACTGCCTCCATTTAGAAGAAAACCCACACCTTTCAAGTAACTGCATTAGAAATCCCCAGTTTACATGATCAAAGGCCTTCTCCACATCCAATTTGCAAAGTAGCCCTGGCAAACCAGATTTCACTCTACTGTCAAGGCACTCATTAGCAATAAGCACAGGGTCAAGGATCTGCCTGTTCCTCACAAAAGCATTTTGCGAAGATGAAATTAAATCTTCCATAACCGTGCAAAGTCTAGTGGCTAAGACCTTAGCAATGATCTTATAAACCCCCCCAACAAGACTAATAGGTCGAAAATCCTTGACTTCAATTGCTGTATTTTTTTTAGGGATGAGAGTGATGAAAGTTGCATTCAAACTTTTCTCAAATTGACCTTTAGCAAAAAAATGATGAAAGACAGCCATAAGGTTAGGTTTGAGAATTCCCCAACAAGCTTGGAAGAAGGCCATTGGAAACCCATCCGGTCCAGGCGATTTATCACCATTAAAATTCTGTATGACATCAAAGACTTCTGCCTCCTCAAAGGGTCTATCGAGCCAATCTGCATTGTCATCGGATATCCTTGGAAATACCAATACTTCTGGGAAAGGTCGAACAACTTGCTGCTCAGAGTATAAATTCATAAAGAATTGAGTAATACAATCAGCAATCATACCTTGATCGGAAGACAAGATTCCATCAACCATAAGGCTCTCAATACCATTATTTCTTTTGTTGGAATTAGCCATTCTATGAAAAAATTTGGTATTTGCATCCCCTTCCTTCAAGTGAAGCACCCTAGACTTCTGCCTCCAACTAATCTCTTCAAAAAGGGTGAGCCTTTCAATATCAGTACGGAGATTAACTTGTTCTAACTTTTCCTCACCTGTTAAAGGATGAGTCTCCTCTCTAACATCCAAATCATTCAATTTGTTCCAGAGCTGCTGTTTCTTAAAAGTGACATTGCCAAATTCTGCTTCATTCCATTTTTTTAGATCCAACTTCAAAGCTGCCAATTTCTTAGCTAGTATAAAACTAGGATTTCCTTGGAACAAATAGGAATCCCACCAATCTAAGAGAGAGAGAGAGAGAGAGAGAGAATTTTACATTACCATTGGCGTAAATTACCCTAACTTCCCTCAAGGTTTTGGGAAATGTCAAAAACCTCCTCCGATGTTCATATATGACACTCCACCCCTTGAAGTTTTGATATATATATATATATATAAACATTGAACCCTATGACCATTTACATGTCATTAAAATTGAGTGAAAATACACATTTTCCAAATTAAAATCACATCCAACATAACCTCAAGTTATGTTTTACTACCTATCAAATATAAAAAATAAATAATAACAATAATAAAAAAGAGTTATGTTTTACTTATCATATTGGTTATATGATAATGAAAATCAAGAGAGAGCGAAAAATAAAAGTAATAACCTTAGGATGGATGTGTCATTTCTAAAAATTCGAGGAGGTTCTGAAATTTCTCAGACCTCAAGGGAGGTTAGTGTATAAACCCTTACCAATTTCATAACCAGTAATCTTAACAGAGGAATTGCCATTGAACTTCCCTTTTTTTTTTCTTTTTTTTAACAAGTCATTGGCCCCCTCAGTAAGAGAATTAGCATTTATGTATAAAAACCTAATATGATCTCTTATGGCACATATAAGCTAGTGGAAAATCTGCTACCAGATGGACCTGCCTCTGCAGAATGTAAAAGATCAACACCATAATGATTTAATGATTACAAACCATAAGTATCAGACATTTGAAGGAGTTTCTACCAACTAAAGCAAAAAGGTGACCTCAAAACTAGAATCTCATAATGAAACTTCACTCCTAGAATTCTATTTGGTTAAAATTTTGGAACAAATTTTCATTCCTAGATTAAACCCAAAATAAACCACTATTAAGGGAAATAAACAAAAATATTGTCTGGTTATTTCTGATTTCTAGTATAAGAACAAAATAGTTCGCATTAAATAATGATATTTGGGACTAATCTATTTGAATTTTTTACTGGTAAGTTATACACTCACCTTTTTGGTTTTTTGAACCCACAACCTTACCCTCCATGTTGTTCTTATAAGGTTGTTCTTACAAGGGAAGGTGCAATGTGAGCCGGGCCTCATCAGTACTTATCTATTTGATACAGCCTCAAAGTACCCATTAAAGTATGTACACAACCATAATGTTTTGGTAAGCAATAAATTTGATTTCCATAATATGCTAACGATTTAACATCACCAAGATCATCACCAACCAGAGCTTATATTTAATTTCTTGCTTGCTTCGGTTCCAATAACATGCCAATGGTTCAACATCACTAAACTCATAACCACCCAGAGCTTCTATAATATGCTAACGATTTAATTTCGGTTCCAATAACATGCCAATGGTTCAACATCACTAAACTCATAACCACCCAGAGCTTCCATAATATGCTAACGATTTAACATCACCAAGATCATCACCAACCAGAGCTTATATTTAATTTCTTGCTTGCTTCGGTTCCAATAACATGCCAATGGTTCAACATCACTAAACTCATAACCACCCAGAGCTTCTAATTAAATTTTTGGCCAAAATGTAAAACTCACCCTCTAAAGCTTATTCAGAATTATTTTCAGAATTTATTTCAATCCTCTAACTTTGTTTCGTTCATTTCAGTCCTCTAAGTTTCAAGTTTATTCAATTAAGGCATTTTCATCGACTTTTGTTATAAAATAAAAAATTAAAAATTAAAAAAAAAAATTAATCTGGAAAATATTTTTCAATCATTAATTGAATTTTTTTAATTTAAAAAATTGAAAAATTAATCATAACATCTGACAAACGTTGATGGAAAAGTCTTAATTGAATAAAATTGAAAGTTAGAAGAATGAAATGAATTTTGGTGAAACGTAGAGGGTGGGTTTTGCATTTTAGCCTAATTTTTTCCTTACTTTGATAATGGTTCAATGTCACCAAGCTCATCACCACTCACAGCTTATAATTAAAAATAGGAACAAATTAATTGCATTGCATGGTATTTATCTAAATAATGATTCTCATAAATTGTAAACTATTATGATCATAGTGTCACATGGATTAAGTGTAAACTTAGCACGTGTTTATAAGCTCTTGGGTACCCTCCCCTTGCAAGCTAGTTTTTAAGGGTGAGTTCTACTTATGGGTTCCTAACATTTCCCTCCCCTCCAAAACACCTTGCCCACAAGGTGTCGTTGAGAAATGACAACTTCATGAGAGGAAACCGGCCACTAACCCAATATGCCAAAGCATATTGACCATTGATCACACGAACAGCTCCAAAGCAATTAATCACAGCCCATAACTAGAGAACTAGCAGTGTCTTGTAGTTCCATAGCCGTGTCTTTTGTCCTTTCAAGGTCCCTTCTACAACTTCAAACACTCGGTTAATTTGCTGGACTCTAAATATATTGGCCCCTTCAATAACAACAGCTTCATCATACTCACAAACAATAGGTTGCAGAGAGGCACATTGTAGATTCTTCTTTTCCATTGCCTCAAGACTCCATAACTCTTCTTTAGTCACAGCCTCGAAATTCTCCTAAAGTCTTGGTCCATTTGGTGCAACATTATTTTGGCTAACATCAATGACCATAGGAACACTCATAGGAGCAGTGTGTTCTTGAGTGGTAGCTTTCATTGGATTGTCATAAGCAGTAGATCCAAATTTGACTCGTACTGCTTGAACAAAGGCATCCCAACTAACATTTAACCCAATATCTTCAACATCTTGGAACCATACTAATGCTTCCACATCCGTGTGAAAATAGGCCATTAGAAGCTTTTCATGGTCAGTGGCGGCTCCAAGAATTTTTCTCAGGGTGGTCATAAAGAAACTTAAATTAAACAAAATCTAATAAATAAATAAATTCATATATTGACAACAACCAAAAAAAAAAAAAAAAAAAAGCCCAAATACATAAAGTCTTACAATTTCCTCATACAAATCTTTTTATTTTAAAATCGTTGCATGATAATCTCATTATCAATGCTACAAGCTATATCTTTTTCAAAATTTTAGTTAAATAAATTTTTTTCTTTTTCTTTTTGTTTGTAAGGGCTCAATATATTGTTAAAAGAAACAAAGTTTAAGACAAAATTTGACTACAAACTTAGTTGTAGCCTAAGATTACAACTTTTACTAAACAAATTAACAAGGCTACATATTTTGAAAATCGAACTGTTAAATTGTATGCTCTTTGTGTTCTTAAAACACATGTTAAATTTCATGTCAATCAAATGTTATTTCCTATTTGATCCATAAACTTATTTTTGTGTATAATGTTAGACTACAAAAACTCGAAATTTAAACATTTTATTGAAGACACAAGCTATTGATCTTTGATCTTCTTGAAGTTTTGCAAGCATTGAGGATATTAAAAAAAAATGTAATCTAATTGTGGATTTGTCAAAATTCATATCCAATAAAAAATATATTTAGTGAAGTTATAGCCTTAGTCTACAACCAAGTTAATTTGTTGTTAAACTTTGTCCAAAATCTAATTATATTAGGCTTAAAAAAATTTAGGGTGATCACTTATTTTTTTAAGGGTAAAAAAATCATAAAATTTTTAAATTTTATATATAATAATGATTTTTTTCTAGGTCAGGGTGGTCACAGGGGTGGTCCTGTGACCACCCTGGCTCTATCATGGAGCCGCAAGTGTTCATGATATGGGGTCTTGTAATAGTTGAAGTATTGGTTTACTTTATAAACCCAAGTAGCATGTTCTTCACCCTTGAACCTGGGAAAATCAACCTTGATTGATTTTGGAAAAGTTATGGATAGAGCGTTGCTTGATGTATCTCATTGGACAGAGGTGTTTGGGGTTGTTGTCTTCTTGTTTCTGCATCAAATAATTTCTACAAAATGAGACTAAGTTGTTTTTGAACTTCTTGAAAGTTGGAAATGGATTCGTTTAGAATTGTTGTAGATTTGGTGTCAACCATAGCTACAGGATGAATGGCTTTGTGGTGGATCCTAAAGGGGGCGACCTAAAGGCTAGATTAAAGTAAACTGATAGGTGAGTGGAGCCACCAAAAAAAGAAAGGACTACCACCAAAAAGAGAAAGGACTACTATCACGTCATTGTAGATAGAGTGAGCCGTCGTGGACGTCGGCTACGGAGTGTAGTGTTATGTTATGATTCTAGTATCCTACATGGATTAAGTGTAAGCTTAACCATGTGTTTATAAGCTCTTAGGCATCCTCCCTTGCAAGCTAGTTTTCAAGATTCAGTTCTACCCATGAGTTCTTAACATAAACAGTTATATATAGCATGACACATCTTATAAAATCTAAAAATTTGAAGCAAATTTATGGGGTATTTGCAGTTAATCACCTTAACCAGGGGTTTATTTACAATATTCATCCAAAACTATAAATCTTTGCAATCAACACCCTCGTTCATGACTAATTTGCAATGTCCATCTTACCATCTAAAATTAGTGTCAAAATTGACAAATTGGTGGACTAGGTTAAGTGCTAGAGTGCTCTCATTATTATTTCCTCCTAGAGTGCGATGTCCACTACAATCAACTAAATAATTTGTTTATTTTGGATGGTGGGATGCAGATTGCAAATCAACCTTGACTTAAGATGATTGCAAAAATTTGTATTTTTTTAAGATGTAAATCAATTCATTAAAAAGGTACCAAAAGGAACCCCAGGTAGCACATTCAGCTAGGGATCATGTCTCATCAAAATCGAAAAATCACTAGTTCAAATCTTCCCTTTCCCTCTCCCCCTTGAGACCAAAACTAATGTATTAAGGAAAAAAATTTAAAACACACACACTCAAAAAAAGGGGTGCAAACCTAGTAGATGGGAGTTGTACAAAGAACAAGTCAAAAGCATAGTGTATAACAAACGTATGTAACACCCCCTTTCCTGGAGTGTAGAATTGTTTGTCCCTTCTCTTGAAGGAGTTTATGTCCCCCAGGGTAACAGGTTTACCTTGAGGCTTTGTTGGTTTTTTTCTTCAGGGTTTTAGGGAAACAGAATCTAGATTAGGATGGACGAGCTTACGAAAACCTGGAACAGCCTAACCCTCTCGGAATGTGAAGGTTCTAATTTTCGCATCACGGAGGAACAGGCGAAGACTGAGTTTATTCTAGCAGCAAACTTCTTGACTAAACGAGCTCTTAACATAGATGCCATAGCTAAGACTTTCACTCCCATTTGGAGATCGAAAAATGGGTTCAAAATAAAAAAGGAGAGCGACCATGTGGTTTTGTTTACATTTGACGATAAGAGTGAGTTGGATAAAGTCATGGCAGCAGAGCCATGGAGCTTTGACAAGCGTTTAATGGTATTGCAAAGGTATGAGAAGGAAACAGACTTGGGAGATATGGTGTTTAGTAAGGTAACTTTTTGGGTGCAAGTACACGAGCTTCCAATCAGATTTCGGACAAGGAAGATCGCTGAAAAGTTATGTGAAGCGGTAGGAAGGGTGATTACTGGAACTGATGAAGCTGAAACAGAGGGCGATAACTACATGAGAGTCCGAGTGACCATTGATGCCTCCAAACCACTGTGCAGGGGGCGAGTTATCTCTCTTGATAGTGGTAAAGAATTGTGGATACCTTTCAAATATGAAAGACTTCCAAGTCTCTGTTTTTGGTGCGGTTGCTTGACACACGATGACCGTGACTGCGGACTTTGGATTGAAAGTGAAGGAAACCTTTCACATGAAGCTCAGCAATTTGGCCCCTGGCTTAAGGCCGCGCCATTCATACCGAGCCGAAAATACATGGTGAAAGTCCCAGGATTTTTTGCTGGCAAAAAAGGTGGAGCATCGACGGAAAAGGCTGGAATACTGAAAAAGCCACCAGTGGTGGTGGTGCGATCCGAGAATCCAAGGCCGGAGATACGTCGGCCTGAAACGGAGATTGCTGAAGCATGCGAAGCTGGAGGCACGAAGAAGAAGCCGGTTGTGGAGGTCAGCTCGGTGAAATCAATGCTGGAGAATGTTTTGCCTGATATGGAAATACTTGAAGCATGTGACGAAGGAGACAAAGATCCAGATTTTCAGGAAATAAACAAGCTAAAGTTAAAGCTGCCACCTGATGAGGGTATCACGTTGGATGGGATGCAGTGCAAGACCAGGCCAGCAGTGATAAAGGAGTCAGCTGAGGCTTTTGAGGAAGTACTTGGGGAGATTGATAAGGAAATAAAAATGTTTGACCCCAAACTCACAGTGTCTCCCAGTTCTGATGTTAGCATAGGAAAGGAAAGTTGTTTGGGTCAGCCTAGCATTAATGAATCAAACGTGCCAAGCCTTTCAGTCCATGCAGCCCACTTGTCTCTATCATCACGCATGCCACCAGCTGAGTTACCTAATTCCCTTATCAATCACGTGAAGGCTGAAGGTACATGGAAAAGGCTCATGAGAGTAGGAGTGGGACCAGATGTGGGAATGGCCGAAGCTTTGGGAGAAAAAAGAAGTGGAGGAAATATTACAAATCATACTAAGTTACCAAAAAAAAGAAGGGTTTCTCAGGATGGTGCAACAAAAAATAAGATATTGGTAGAGGCTGTATACCAGCCCTGCCAGAAGCAATGAGTCTCTTAGTTTGGAACTGTCGTGGGCTTGGGAACCTACGTACAGAGAATGAGCTTGTTGGATTGATACAGGCAAAAGATCCCTCTGTCGTGTTTATAGCCGAAACTTGGACAGACGAAGCAAGGCTAGATCGCACTTTAAGTAAGATTAATTTTGATCAGAAGTGGGTGGTTCCAAGGCCGAATAGAGGTGGTGGATTGGTATTATTTTGGAAAAACTCCATTAATATTGAAGTTGTTGATTCCCATAGGTATTTTATTGATATAATTATCAATGGAAATACTGAGAATGCATGGCGGTTCACCGGCTTTTATGGGGAGCCTGAAACTCACAGGAGGAGTGAAGCATGGAGTAAATTGAGAAGTTTAAATGCTAGAATGAACATTCCCTGGATGTGTGCTGGGGATTTTAATGAAATTGTTCGTCGAGAGGAAATATGGGGTGGGGCACCTAGAGATCATAACCAAATGCAACTATTCAGAGATGTGATCGATGAATGTCGCTTCATGGATTTAGGTTATGTAGGGCCAAAGTTCACGTGGGCAAAACATTTTGTTGATGGGCATTCAATAAGAGTTAGATTGGATAGGTGCATGGCTACAAATTCTTGGTTTCAAAAATTTCCAGGAACTAGGGTTCATCACCTTAGTTGTATGTCATCGGATCATTCTCCTCTTTTGATCAACTTGTCGGGATTGCCAGAACCTAGGAAGAAGAGGTGCTTTAGATTTGAAGAAATGTGGTTATCGGATCCAACTTGTGGTGAAACGGTTGAGGATGTGTGGTGTAGTACAAGGGAACAAAATCCAAGCATCGCCATTCTGGAAAAAGTGGCTAAATGTGAGAAAGAGTTAACATGGTGGAATAAACACAAATTTGGGCACGTAAGGAGGGAATTAGAGATTAAAAAGAAACAACTTATTTTGGCCGAGAGGGAGGCTATGGTGAGTGGAAACAATGATCGGATTAGGAGCTTAAGAATGGAGATTAATTTGCTGCAAGATCGGGAATCAAGGATGTGGTGTCAAAGATCTAGGGCATTGTGGCTAAGTAAAGGTGACAACAACACAGCTTTCTTCCACAGCAAGGCGACAAAGAGACTTAGGAAGAATCTAATCAGAGGTATACAGGACGGGAATGGTGTTTGGCGGACCAATCATGATGATATTGGGCATGTGATGGAGAGCTACTACAATGAACCTTTTTTCCACCACCAATCCGATTCTTGAAGTTGACTCCCTTGAGAAAATCCCATGCATGGTGACTGACTTGATGAATACTGAATTGGTGAAAGAATTTACAGATCTGGAAGTTAAGGAAGCCTTGAACCAGATGGCTCCTCTAAAAGCTCCAAGTCCTGATGGTATGCCACCTTTGTTCTACCAACATTTTTGGTCAACAATGCAGTATGATGTTACTTCAGCCATTCTCTCATGGTTGAACTCAGGTATCCTACCCGAACCCATTAATCACACACTCATTACTCTTGTCCCGAAAATTGATAATCCTGAACTTGTGTCTGATTTTTGCCCCATTAGTCTTTGCAATGTCCTATATAAGATTTACTCTAAGGTCTTTAGCTAATAGGTTGAAGAAATTTTTACCTTCCTTAATCACGAAACATCAATCGGCTTTTGCTAAGGATAGACTTATTTCAGACAATATTATGGTTGCTTTTGAGACCCTTCATCATATGAAGCAACATAATTCAGGAAAACATGGTTTTATGGCTATAAAATTAGACATGAGTAAAGCCTACGATCGGGTAGAATGGGTGTATTTGGTGAGGCTTATGGAGAAAATGGGTTTTTGTGCTAGATGGGTAGCTCTTATGATGAGCTGCGTGAAATCGGTGTCGTACTCTATTATGGTGAATGGGGAGCCCACTGGTATGATCCACCCTAAAAGGGGAATTAGACAAGGAGATCCCCTATCTCCTTTCCTATTCCTTCTATGTACGGAAGGTCTCCATGCTCTCATTAAACACTCAGCGAGGAACGGGGACATCAAGGGCTTTTCCTTGTGCAAACGAGGCCCTAAATTAACCCACTTGTTCTTTGCAGATGATAGCTTGCTTTTTTGCAGGTCAATCACTGAGGATTGCAATAATGTTTTGAATTTGTTGGGTGAATATGAATCTTGGTCAGGGCAAAAAATCAACAAAGACAAGACCGCAATTTTCTTTAGCAAATCCACCATGAATGAAGCAAAATCAAGCATAATGAACCTTTTTCAAGTCCAAGAAGTCAAGTCTTACGAGAAATATTTGGGTCTTCCATCTTTGGTGGGTAGGGGAAAAAATGCTAGCTTCAACTACATAAAAGAGAGGGTTTGGAGAAAGCTCCAAGGATGGGAGGGTAAATTGCTCTCTCAAGCCGGAAGAGAGGTCCTTATCAAATCCGTGATCCAAGCTATCCCTACTTATGCTATGGGATGTTTTAAATTACCATTGGGGCTTTGTGATGACATTGAGGCTATGATAAAGAAGTTTTGGTGGGGACAAAGGGGAAATAGAAGGAAAATTCATTGGATCCGTTGGAGTGAGTTGACTAAATCCAAAATAGTAGGCGGCATGGGCTTTCGTGACTTGGCTCACTTTAATGATGCCCTTTTGGCGAAACAAGCTTGGAGGCTCTTGCACAACAAGGAAACCCTCTTCTATAAAGTCTTTAAGGCAAAGTTCTTCCCAAATCACTCTATTTTAGAAGCCAAGGAATCAAGCATGGGGTCCTACGCTTGGAAGAGTATTTTGCATGGTCGTGATGTTATCCTTGATGGTGCTTGTTGGAGGGTGGGGAATGGAAAATCGATCAAAATCTGGCAGCACCATTGGTTGCGCCGAAAACATCCAACCAAGATACTCTCCCCTATGGTAGATACAATGGAAGAAGCTACAGTTGATTGCTTAATTGATGAAGGTACTAGAACGTGGAATGCAACAATGGTGGATGGGATTTTTGCTCCTCAAGAAGCTGAAGAAATAAAAAATATTCCGTTGGCTAGGAATGAAACGGAAGACACTATGTTTTGGCCGTGGGAGCATGATGGGAATTATAGTTGCAAAACAGGTTATCGTTTCTTGAAGGAGGATGAAATTGGTTTTCATGTGGCAAAGAATCAAGATCAAGAAAATGGATTGTGGAAGAAGATTTGGGCTCTTGAATGCCCAAATAAAGTTAGAAATCTTATTTGGAGGGCATGTCGTAATTCACTCCCATCAAAGTGCAATCTTGTACGCCGCACAATCATCTCAACCGCTGCAAGGATGGAAACGAAGACGGTTTGCACGCGGTATGGAGTTGTAAAGAGCTGGACTGCGTGTGGGGAGCAAATAGCCTTTGGAGCTTTTGGAACCAACGAAGTTTTGCCAATTTTCGTGAGCTCTGGGCCTGGGTCTGTGATCACCAAAGGAATCCGGTCCTTTTTGCCTTCACAATTTGGTCCATTTGGCACCAAAGAAATCAGGTGAGAACCCAACAAAACCATCATCCTCTAAACCATCTTTCTCAATGGGCTTATGACAGGTACATGGAGTTCAAAGCTATAAAAGTTGCGCCAACTTCCAGTGGACCAAAGAGTAGAATCCGTTGGAAACCTCCTGCTCAGGGAACGTTTAAAATCAATTTTGACGGAGCCATTTTTGCCGATGAAAAATGTTCCGGACTAGGAGCTATCATTCGTGACAGGGATGGTCTTGTTATTGCCTCTATGGTTGCTCGGGTTCCTCAACAGCTCCAGCCTATTGAGATCGAAGCATTGGCTGCAAACAAGGCTCTGGAGTTTGCTAGAGAGTTGAGTATAACAGTGGCTGTACTGGAGGGTGACTCTTCACTGGTGATGACAGCTTTGGCTTTAAAGAAAACCGGGTTTGCTCCTTATGGATTATTATTACAAGACTCTTTAATTGCTTCTACAGGCTTTTCTAAATTGTCTTACTCTCACACTAAGAGAGAAGGCAACACAGTTGCACACAACTTGGCTCAATTAGCAGTTTCTCACCCAAATTGTGTAATATGGATGGAAGATGTTCCATCGGATGTACTATCTTCTTACCATGCTGATTTAGCTGGTATTTCTTAATTGAATGCATCGCAGTACTGATTCTCAAAAAAAAAAAAAAAAAAATGGGAGCAGACCCCACAAGCGTGCGGCACAGCCTGCGTTACATATAGTCGTTACACCAGATACCCTCTCGTCAAAAGACCGCATGGATAACTAACTGTAATTTGGGATATACATACATACATATATATATATATAGTATTTAACTGCTTTTTTTTTTTAAATGAGTTAACTACTTTCTTAATTACAGCCATGACTAACAAATACTCAAAAATCTTTTTAAAAAGCAACTAGTTACTTGATCCAAGAATTATATATATATATATATAAGTTGTAAGTTCGTGTTTGGTTGCATAGAATAGGGATTTTGATAATCCAGTTCCTATTCCACTTTCAACTTCCTAAGCCAATAGATTCAAAGTTGAACTAAAATTCCACCAAAACCATAGTAAAACTTTTTCAAAACCCTAAATATTGAACCTTTTCAACAACAACAAAAAAAGAACTCGAATTCAGCGCCTTTAAAAGCGTGCATCATCCTAAGCCTAACCATTATATCATACCAAAAAAAAAAAAAACAATGAAAAAAAAAAATCCCTAAAACAAGTAATTGGAGAACAATAAAAATACAAAACAATCGGTGAATTATATTAAAGAAAGAAATTAGAAATGGAAAGTGAGGCAATTAGATTAGACCTGATGATCTTTTCAAGGTAATCAGAAAGGACTGTTTGCCAAAAGTGTCCCATGGCTGCGGTGCCTTCAACGGCCACGATCAGCTGCTGCTTCTCTGCCATGGTGGGTGAGATCGGAAAGCTGATGAGAGCTGTGACTAGTGACTGACTGACTAGTTTCGTAGAGTGTTTGGGTTCTCTCTCTGTCTCTGTGTGTGTGAAAGGCAGGAGTGCATGGTTTTTGTTTCGTTAAGAATTCCCAGTATGTATGGTAATGACTAACGATCGACTAGCGTGTGTGGGTTTGGTTTTCTCTCTCTCTCTCTTTCTTCTCTTTTCAATCTATAACGCCAACCTTACCTTAAAAATGGTATCTATCGCCTGTTGTTTCACAGATCCATAAACGGTCCGTTTTGTTGGAGTTGAGTTTTTTTTTTTTTTTTTTTTTTTTTTTTTTTTTAATTCGATAGTTGCCAGGATTTTTTTTTTTTTAATATAGTCATTTAATAAATTTAAATTATACAAAATTTAATAAAAATAGAATTTGAATAAATCTGACAACACAAAATATATATATATATATATATTGTAGGGACTCCATTTGTAATGGACCCTTAACAATAAAAATTTGTAGAAATGTGGGTGTAAGAGCTAGGCATTAGCAATACAAACAAAGGGTGATGTGAAATCAACGGGCGATGTGAAATCAACGGGCGTAATAACAGAATCATTTTACTGAGTGTTTTCTATGAGGATAAGGACCATGACCCTGGTTAGGTGTTGATAAGGATCTTTGTAATGACTTCGGATAAATGTTTGTGAGGATTCTGATGATTTTGGTTAAGTGTTTGTAAAGCATATTCATCCTCGGCTTCACCCGAGGATCTATTTTTCTTAGAGTTGATATATCTTCTGTCCTTTTTTCTTAGGACTGATTCATATCCGAATCCCTTTTATGTTGGGAATCCTCTCGGTTATATAGTATTGTTTTTGTTAATCTTAACCGTCCATTTGTCGGCTATCTGAACTCTGTGTATAAAGGGTTGTCCCATCACCTGCTTTTGCAGGTTTTATGTTATTTCTCAGCCGCCTTTGCAGACTTTCTATTAGTTGGAGTGACCAAGGCACCTGGGTTCGCTGGTCACTTCACCATCAAAGCGGCCAGAATGTTGGTAGAGTGCATTTAATGGGTGGGAGATATTTTCCCTTCATCAACGTTGATTTGCCGAGGGGGTGGGCATCCTCGGCGAGGCCCCTTGAGGGCTTTGGCTATTTCCCATTATCCTCGGCATTTATATTATCCTCGGCGTGGGCCTTGGGCCAGGTATAAAGTGGGCCAGAGTGGTTAATATTTGGGGCCCCACAATAGCCCCTAAAAATTCTGCTGCACGTCCCCTCGGGCGGGGAGGAGGATTTTGACTTCCTCAGCGTGTTTTCGCGCCCTATTGAGCCTTATCTCTTTGTTAGTGTTATCGTTATTTCAGCTGTTTTTACAACTTTCTCTTGGCGCGAAGGGCCCATTTGAGGAGTATTTCCTTGTTAGTTCCTCTAGGAGAGGTAGGCTTAAGTTCTGTCATGCTTTTAGTGCTCGTCCTTGCTTGGTTTTCGTCCCTAGTAAGATTCATCGCTTAATACCCAAGAATTGGTTTTGCCGAAGATTTAGGTCCGTGGTTAGTACAAAGATCCTGGTTCCATTCGGCGCTTATATTGCCCTATAGTGACCGGTTTCCGCATTGGTTTGGGTCTGAAGACCATGCAATGTTTAAGTTTTGTCTAACGCTTGGCTTTTATTCTGAAGTATCTGGTTTCCCCTGAGACTTGGGTCCGAGGACCATGCAATGTCTTGGTTCTGTCCAGTACCTAGTTTTCTCATTTTCATCTGAAGTATCTGGTTTCCCCTGAGGCTTGGGTCCGAGGACCATGCAATGCCTTGGTTCTGTCTAGTACCTAGTTTTCTCATTTTCATCTGAAGTATCTGGTTTCCCCTGAGGCTTGGGTCCGAGGACCATGCAATGCCTTAGTTCTGTCCAGTACCTAGTTTTCTCATTTTCATCTGAAATATCTGGTTTCCCCTGAGACTTGGGTCCGAGGACCATGCAATGCCTTGGTTCTGTCCAATACCTAGTTTTCTCATTTCCATCTGAAGTATTTGGTTTCCCCTAAGGCTTGGGTCCGACAACCATGCAACGCCTTGGTTTTGTCCAGTACTTAGTTTTCTCATTTCCATCTAAAGTATCTGGTTTCCCCTGAGGTTTGGGTCCGAGGACCATGCAATGCCTTGGTTCTGTCCAGTACTTAGTTTCCTCATTTTCATCTGAAGTATCTGGTTTCCCCTGAGGCTTGGGTCCGACGACCATGCAATGCCTTGGTTCTGTCCAGTACCTAGTTTTCTCATTTCCATCTGAAGTATCTGGTTTCCCCTGAGGCTTGGGTTCGAGGACCATGCAATGCCTTGGTTCTGTCCAGTACCTAGTTTTCTCATTTTCATTTGAAGTATCTGGTTTCCCCTGAGGCTTGGGTCTGAGGACCATGCAATGCCTTGGTTCTGTCCAGTACCTAGTTTTCTCATTTTCATCTGAAGTATCTGGTTTCCCCTGAGGCTTGGGTTCGAGGACCATGCAATGCCTTGATTCTGTCTAGTACCTAGTTTTCTCATTTTCATCTGAAGTATCTAGTTTCCCCTGAGGCTTGGGTCCGAGGACCATGCAATGCCTTGATTCTGTCCAGTACCTAGTTTTCTCATTTCCATCTGAAGTATCTGGTTTCCCTAAAGGCTTGAATCTGAGGACCATGCAATGCCTTGGTTCTGTCCAGTACCTAGTTTTCTCATTTCCATCTGAAGTATCTAGTTTCCCCAGAGGCTTGGGTCCGAGAACCATGCAATGCCTTGGTTCTATCCAGTACCTAGTTTTCTCATTTATTTACTATCTTATCTATTTATCCGTAGCCATTTAATTTTACATTACTACAATCTATAATAAACATTAAATGAGAACACTTTTCACGCAACATAATAACACACGCAAGCTAGAGTTGGGATAGGATAAGACCTTGCTCTACTCTGCCTCTTCGTTTGACGTGACTCTTCTGATTACGAGGCGTTTCTTTAGTCACTCGAGTAACACGTTACGACGCTTCGGTGCCTCCTCGTTAATGAGGCGCCTCCTCATTAATGTCAGTCGTGGATTTACGAGGATCTAACGGTGGTAAGCCCCTTGGAATTCGAGCGAAATTACTGCCTCCGAAAATCACTCCCCAGGATTCAATGCGGATTAGCTCCCACCAATATCCTGCCCTTTATAAAAGGCGTTTCTGGGGCAGCCTTTTCCTTCACACTTGACAAACATTTGTCTCAAACTTTTCCCCAAAAATATTGCCCTGTGGTTCTGCAAGAAGTAGCAGCTTGAGCCCCTTCAGATGGGTTGGCCCTTAGAAAGGGCGATCTCGGGGGTGCACAGCCCCTATCAGGAGCCGAGGATGGCACTCCGACCCTGGATGTCACATTGGGGTTGGGGTAGGAGAAATCCAAAGATTCTCCTTCTTTTCAACCTAACCAAAGGAGGAACCCTCCTCGCCGTCTGGAGGAGGATCCAGGAAGAGCGTAACCTCCTTCCCTTGGGAATGGGTATGTGACCCCCCAGGCCGACAGCGATGGGGGTGGGAGGGAAACCAGGCGGAACCCAAAAGTGGAGCCGTCCTGTACCACGGCCTCTTCCGCCTTCCATGTTGCCTTCTTTTTTCCTTTTCCCTTTTATCTCTTCTATTTTTGCTCTTCAACGAGCCTTCTTTTCTATCTTTTGTTCCTCTGCCAGCTTTCTTACCTCCCTTTCCTCCTCTCTTGCTTCACTTTTTTCTATCTTTTGTTCCTCAACGAGCCTTCTTTTCTATCTTTTGTTCCTTTACCAGCTTTGTTAGGCGTCTGTCTTTGTAGTTAGCTTTAGAACAAGCCCCACGGGCATCACTTGTAAAAGATGTAACTTTTTCTTCATATATTAATAAAGAAGTAGACTTGCTTTGTGTATTTTCTCTTTTCTTTTTCGTATACTCTTATTTCTTGTTGTTGTAGACTTCTGAATGAATGTTGCTGCTGTAAACTGTATTGCTCTGTATTTGCTCTTGATTTTTTTACACCAACCGCCGCACTTGCTAGTGCACAAGTCCTCCCCACAGACGGCGCCAATTGTAGGGACTCCATTTGTAATGGACCCTTAACAATAAAAATTTGTAGAGATGTGGGTGTAAGGACTAGGCATTAGCAATACAAACAAAGGGTGATGTGAAATCAACGGGCGTAATAACAGAATCATTTTACTGAGTGTTTTCTATGAGGATAAGGACCATAACCCTGGTTAGGTGTTGATGAGGATCTTTGTAATGACTTCGGATAAATGTTTGTGAGGATTCTGATGATTTTGGTTAAGTGTTTGTAAAGCATATTCATCCTCGGCTTCACCCGAGGATCTATTTTTCTTAGAGTTGATATATCTTTTGTCCTTTTTTCTTAGGACTGATTCATATCCGAATCCCTTTTATGTTGGGAATCCTCTCGGTTATATAGTATTGTTTTTGTTAATTTTAACCGTCCATTTGTCGGCTATCTGAACTCTGTGTATAAAGGGTTGTCCCATTACCTGCTTTTGCAGGCTTTATGTTATTTCTCAGTTGCTTTTGCAGACTTTCTATTAGTTGGAGTGACCAAGGCACTTGGGTTCGCTGGTCACTTCACCATCAAAGCGGCCAGAATGTTGGTGGAGTGCATTTAATGGGTGGGAGATATTTTCCCTTCATCAACGTTGGTTTGCCGAGGGGGTGGGCATCCTCGGCGAGGCCCCTTGAGGGCTTGGGCTATTTCCCATTATCCTCGGCATTTATATTATTCTCGGCGTGGGCCTTGGGCCAGGTATAGAGTGGGCCAAAGTGATTAATATTTGGGGCGCCACATATATATATATATACACATTAAAAAAATACACATATACATAAAAAAAAATTTCAATTTTCTTCTACCAACATAATGAAAAGGCAAAAAGTGATTGATAGGAAGTGAGACTAAAAGAATGTTGAAATGAGAATCATAAAAGTGAAAGAGAGTTTAAAATTATGATGGAGAAGAAAAAAAAGAGAAAGTGAGAAAGACAGAAAGGCGTAGAGCAGCGAATGATACATGTAGCAACTGTGAACCTAGCCTCCAAAGAGAGAAAAAGTGCTACAATTGCAAAATTAAGAAAGAAAAACTAACCAAAATCGTAGGCATTCTTAAATTAGGGTATTTAAAATTTTGTTGTAAGTGTACAAAACTTGTTAGTTTAAAATATATATATATATATATATATTGCAAGTCTTCTAAGCTGCATGTGGCACTGCCACTGAGTTGCGGGCAAGTTTTGAAGACGTCACCAGTTGGAAATAACAAAAAAATATCAGTTGATCTACAAAGCTCTTGCAAAGCAACTTTGTTTCGTTCTTTTTCTTTTATTTTTATTATAATAATAATAATAATAATAATTATTATTATTATACAATAAATTCAAAAGGGATTAGAACTCTTCTTAAATCATAATAATGTTACTAGATTATAAATAAATAACTAACTAAAAAAACCGTAAGGTTAAATTCTTTTAAATCATTAACTAGTGAATTTTTTTTTATTGGTCATTACTTGGTGATTGAAAGTATAAACAATGTATATTTTTTAATCTTTTTGAACAATTATTAGTAGGTTGATTATGTTATGATTAAAGTGATGATCTACTATCTACACATTATTTACAACAAAGGCCAAAAATGCAAGAACGGCCTAAATCTCCCTTCGGGTTTTTTAGAAGTGATTATTTATGGAGTATTGTGAACACAAGGGGCCTTTTTGGAGTCACCACCTAGTTTTTGCAATGGTTTAAGAACCATATATATAGCGTTCTTTCGAGGAAGGACCTTTGATCTTACTACCAAAATATGGGTTCAGAGTTTAGGTATGTTCTTGGGAAGGTGTTAGGCACCCAAGATCACCCAACCCTAAGGTTGGCCTCCCATTGTTGCATCTTTTGTCTTAGCCTTATTAAAAACATGTTCAACACTTTGTGATGATGTGCTAAAATCGTCAGTGAGTTGTAGGCTCCAAGTCGCTCCAATGGGTACCTGTGAATAAGAACAAATGGACCAAACAGAAGGCACCAATGTGGTACCGGCCAAAAACCCTCCGAAGGTCAAGTTAAAGAATGAGAAGTCTCTATAGACTCTATAGTGAGAAAGCTAGAGAGTTTCTGCGTACCTGAGAAAAGTGGGGGTCTGGCGCTTATCTAGTGGTGAGTAGTGAATCGAAATCCCTTCAAAGTAGGGATATTTCCTCGCTGGGAGGGTTTGGCATTTAGGGTTTCTAAGATGTCAAGATATCTTTCCATATGAGAGTAATATGAGTGAATGGTGTCTTACGTGTTGTGCAAGACGTTTCCATGTAGAGATATTCGTGGGAGCCAAGCCAAGCCAAGCCAAGCCACGCTGGACCCATCGACCTCTTTGCCCCGTCGACCTCTTCTCCCCGTCCCAGGGTTCCTCGTCGGCTTACAATGGCACCCGTCGGGTTGTTATAACGAGATTGTCATTTGTGCTACCGTCGCCCAAAGTCTCCCTTTTTGCGTCTGTGCAACTGACGAGCCCATGGGCACCGTCGGCTCCTTTAAATGACATGTACAAAAGTATAAAAATTGTCTAAAATACCCCCATCACTTTGTATCCTAACTCACATGCTAGCATGCATCTAATATACAACATGGCATCATTCATCCCAAAACACACATATATATCCATAAACCAATAAAGAGCCAAACACATATGAGAAACCCTAGCATGTGAAACCCCATCATACACCTTAAGGCAAGGTAGCAACCCAAACATTGTAGCAAAGCAAATCATATCATAAATCAAAACAAGACATCAATTTCATACACATATATCAAGGGAGGATTAAACAATCAATATGCATGTTCATATGAATGCATGACTTACCTTACTTTCCTTGCAACACTTCAACACCTATGGCATTATGATTGGGCATGTGAATGCATGTTCATGGCATCGAAGCAAGAAACGAACATAAAACCATAATCTATGCATGTTAAAGACAAACAAGTATACAATAGCAGAGACTCAGATATGCATAAACATATGAAAAGGGTTTAAACAAGGGCAAAACATGTGAAGTAAGCAAACCCAACAACATAAGAAATCTGGATTAGGGTTCCTGGACAAGTACCTGCATGCGCAGCCAGAGACCTGTGTACACAGGTTTTAATCTGCGTATGCATGCTTAAGGCATGCGTGCGTGGAACTTGTTTAAAACCCTAACCCAGAAACACGAAACAGAAAAAAACAGAGCATAAAAGAAAACCCTAATTCTAACAACCTAACATGCTCAAAACATGCAAACACGACATAAAACTACTCTAAAAAAACAAGTTATTACACAAACAAAGCAAGAAAAACATATTAAACAGCAATAGAAGGGCTAAAAAGAGAAAAGAAAGGTTGAAGCTTGATACCTTAAAAAGGAGTTCCCAAGCTTTGATTTTGACCGTTCCCTTCAGTCAAATCTATCACAAGTCATTAAACAAGTGATTAGCAACATTAAACTAAAAGGATTAGGGCCAGAAAATGTCACAATCAAATAAAATTGACTTGAGGGTTTTTTGTGAAAAACTCCCTTTCGATTCACTATTTTCTAGTCAATCTTAGGTTTTTCCCATAGGATTTCTGTGTGTTTTGAAAATGTACCATGTAAGAATTTTTATGGTGGAAAAAATGGGGTTTGGAACGACTCCTAGACGATGTGGGATTCATTCCAAACCTCAACCATTATTGCAGAAAATTTGTCTTTTCCATACTTCTAAAACTCTAGTTGTGTACACAGGAATGTGCCTGCGTACGCATGCTTTGGCCCAAGTACGTAAACCGTTGCCCACGAACTTGGGCCGAGGGCCACTTTGGTCATTTATTTCCAAAAATAACTTTTTGCTCATTTAAAAAGTTATTTTTCCATTTTAACACTTCTCAAGTCAATTTGACATTTGATTGAGCTTTAAACTGGCCTTAGGCTTTAGAGTTTAAGCATCATCGGAGAACGGGAGTCCGAGTCATAAAGGGTACAAAATGCGGTGTCTACAAGTTTCAAGCTCAAATTTCCAATATTTAGTTAATAGAGGCTAATGATGACCACAAGAGAGAAATCGAAATGCCAATAACTAAAAATGCAAAAAAAATGCTTAAAATAACAGGTTTGAAACTCCAACCCACGAACAATAGGAAGAGAAAATTGAGAGATGTTGAGAGAAAGAGAGGGAAGATTCCCTGTACCAATATTTCCAGCCCCCAAACTTCAGAATTGTGAGAACGTTTGCTAGCTGAATAGGCTTTAACTCTAAAGTTTCAACTATATGGGTAAAACATGGCTTGTCCCTTTAAATCTGACTGAGGCCTTTTGTATTGAGTTTGGTGTGCTCTTAGTGACTGGTTTTTAGTCAATAGAAGAGACGTTGAACCCTAAGGTATCAACCAATGAGTAATTTTTAGGTTTGCTTTTGTTTGGATGAAAGGAAGATTTGCATTTATCATCAATAAGGGAAAGACTTAACTAAACCCCCCCATTGGCTCCCATTTTTCAGTTGTTTCAAACTATTGTGAGGCTCACCTAAGTGAGGGTTAGCAGCTAGAGGTGGCCAATGAGAGCCAACTATGTTTTAAAGGCAAAAATAGGTTAGGGTATAAACTTTGGGCCATAGACAATAATAGCATAAGACCTCTTTTGGGATGGGAATTTTGGGTACAAAACCTCCTCCATGAGATTGCAAAGAGTGTGGTTTGGTGTTTTTTGAGGGAGGGAAAGGATTCCTAGTGATGCATGCTAATTCTGCCGTGTATTCTCTACTTTCTCTCTTCTCTCAGATATCACGTTCTTTCTCTTTTCTCTCTTCTTTCACTTTCAACTCACTACTCAAATTTCCTTCATATGTTTTTCCTTGATTTCTGTATTATTCCTCCTACCATTGTTGTTGTTGTTGTTATAATTGTTCCACATTCATGGGTACTATTCCTTTTATACGCAATATCAAGACTATGTGATTTTCCTTCTTTACCCTTGTTTTCACCAACCATTTTGTCTGCTGTGGGCGTTCAGCCAACACCCATTATGTACCGTTCTAGCCGTGTGTAGGTGAGTTCAATTTCACTATCTTTTGGCTGCTAGCAGTGGGTTCAATCCCACTACCTTGGCTCTGCAACAAATTTCTTTGTCTTTTTGGGTAAAGGCCAACTGGCCACAATAACCTTGCCTCTCTCTCCCTCTCTCTCTCATTCATTCTTTTTGTCTTCATTCTCTAGCATGCATCAGATGGTTCCTACCTACCTTCTTCCATTTTTGGTAAATATGCCTTCCCAGCAAAGCATATTTCCAAGAGCCTAGTATGTTGTTTGGGCTTTTCTCCATTCTTCTATTCCTTTTATACAAAAGCTTGGAACTAGTGGAATTTGGTAGGTGTGACACTTGGCTCACATGTGTCTTAATTTAATTGCCCATAAGGAGTGAGTGCAATTACCAAATTGCCTTCCCTTAATACACATTTACTGAAATGTCATTATGTACGTTGGGCGTAAATTCTCTACTCCTTAAGGCTCGAATTCATTAGGTCTTTGACTTCACTTCTTGATCCAAAATGTTTGCAATTTTGGGTATCAACAGCTTTGAAGCTACTACCATCTCTATCAAAATTTTAAGGAGATAATAAAATAATATATACTGATAAAAAATAATATATAAACTTTATAATTGATGTAACGGTTTCTCTATTGTCAAATTGAAAAAATAATACTCATTGCTAAAACAACACATAAGATAAGAAAAGAAAAAATTTCATTCCTAAATAGAATTTACTTAATACATTATATCATCCATACCATCTAGTCACCACTTCCATTCTAGGTTATCATCTCTAACTACCCTTGAAATTTTTTGGTTGTCTATGCTTCCTGCCTACCACAGAATTTTGTTTCCCACCATTAAACAAACTTCACGACTTTGCAAATAATTATTGTCATCTTTAGAGATCTTAAACCAACCATTTTCATTACGGAAACCAAAATACACACTCAATAGTTCCACCACTATAAACTTTACAACAAACTGAGCTATAGCAAATCTTGGTAACACAAAATCTCATAAAAGATGTAAAAGCATATTCTAGGAGGTAAAAAAAAAAAAAAATTAATACATGTTTTCTTAAAGAATACAATCGTACAAAACTTGAGAGCAAAATTCATCCTGGTTTAATTGAAAAGGCATAAGTAGAGTGCTTTACACTATTTATGTAAACCACTCATGTTATCCCTCATCCAAAATCATATATGGACCTTTTATATATCATACCTACATATCGGATCCTAACAATTTTGTAACGAATGGCCTCTTATTAACATTCAATACTTTACCATTAGGTCTGAAGCAAAAACTGTTGGATATATTTCAACAATTTACTTTTGTGATTAAGTAAAAATGAACAACATACAGATCTAATTATAAGGAATAACACAAATAGATGTGATTGACAAAATCAATAAAAGATATTGTATCTATAAGAAGAAATTTGCAAAATAATTAAAAACTCACAGACCAAATGCATGAAGGATGAATGATACATATCAAATCTTGTGTTTAACACATTCTCTTTAAAGTAGATTTCACCCCTCACACAATTTGTGATGTTTTAAGACTCACGAGCGTCTACCTCCCAAAATAAAATGATCTACAGCATGAAGAAGAAGCACACAAGGTCCGTGCTTTGTGAACTAATCTATGTCTCTTTCTCTCTCTTTGACTCAAATGCTAATGCACAAAATATTTTCTCTCTGGAAGAGTTTTTCTTTAAAAAAAAAAAAAAAATCATGAATGAGAGACTATGAATAGATACGTTACTAAATAGACACACTGTTTTAGAAAATAACTGTTGTTTACGGACTTATTGACTCAAAAAATAAAATAATAAAATATTATTATTATTATTTGGATAAGAGGGCCCAATCCACACATGCCTAAAGCTCAACCCAATGTCTAACCCATGAGCATATAAATTTGTATTCTCTATCATTTCCTACGTGGAACTCAAGGATTCTCACCACTTCAATACCATGTTTACAATCCCACCACCTTTTAGCCAAGGACTGCACCAAAATAGCGTTGGCAGAGGTCTTTGGTAGCAAATGGATGATAGACTCAAAGCCTGCAGCGCATATGTGGCCCCTTGTCTCCTTAATCAAGACCCTATACCATGCAGCAACACAGTTGGTGCTGCCTCTACCCAAGAAGGTGGGCAAGACCTGCAAAAAGATGAAAAAAGAGCATTAAAATGGCAGTTGGATGAGAAAATAAGTGGAAAAAAAAAGTTAAAACAGTCAAAATAGGGTTTTTGAGTGTTAATGTGCGCACATGGGCCCGCATCTACGTACGCAAGGATGCCACACACGTACGCAATTTGGATCATGTGTCCATGTAAACTAAAGAACATGGACGTGTACGCACAAAGGGAGCCTGCGTACGTATGTGTCATGTATGCAAATGCATGATCGCAAGCTGTGCATGTAAGCCGATACCGCGTACGCATAAACACAGATAGAGAAGTGTTCTTCAACATTTTAAACATATTTCAATCAAAACTCATCCTAAATATGCTCCTACGCCTTCTAAAGTGTCAGGTTTTCATCTAAACTCATCCCACAGCAAAACCTAAGCATTTACATGTCCAAAAACATATTAAAATGGAAGATCAAAGCAAAAACTAGAAAATGAGAAAGGTTTGAAAAACTTACCAATTCAGTCCTTGTGCTCTCTGAGAGATGATTATGTGGCTTGTGGGTTAGTGGAGGGGACTCATTTAGCCTCATAGCTCCATTCCAGCGGGTGAGGTTAAACACATCGCTGGAAATCACGAAGGAGCTCTTCTTAGACTTGGGTGCCATGGAAATGAGAGAGTTTGAGAGAGAAAAAGAGTTTTTGATGAGAGAATTTGAGAGGAAAAGATTAGATTGTGAGGAAATGAGAGAGAGGGGTAGAGAGTATTTGTAGAGAGAAAAGATGGAAGTTGGAGAGTTAGAGAGAATGTGAAGAAATGAGAAAGAAGAAGAGAAATAAGAAGAAAAAGAAAAGAAACGGTTGGTAACCATTGAAAAAAATTTGAAAAGGCGAGAAGATTTGATGGTTAAACTACGTGTAGTTTAGGCCTCTCCACTAAACTACAGGTAGTTTATTAAAAAAAATTTCAAATATCCGCAGTAGGTTCCCAAAAGGTAGGAAGTACAAAAGAAAATTCAAGAATGCGTCCGAAAATGACAGAAATACCCTTAGTTGGGTAAAAGACACAAAGACCCTTAAAACATTCCTCAGCGGATTAGAAACCAATAAAGAAACTCCCCTATGAGTTAAGACCATCAACCAAATTCCCGGTAAAGTACAATATCATGAAAGGACTCCCTGTAGGTCTAAGGTACAAGGACAACCCCCGCAAGAGTTGCGAAGAAAATTTCCCCATGAAGTTGATAAAACCCCCCTCATGAGTGGAATCAACACAAGTTCCTCAGTGAATCATGAAGGAGAAGAAGAAAATTTTCCCCAATGGACTACACATCATCAAAGACTTCCTCATAGGTCAAAATCATCATTGAAACTCCTCAGTGACTTATGTTTTTCCCCTGGATCTTTCATGTAAGACTTCCTCTTAGGTCGAATTACCAAGAAGGCTCCCTCGCGGGTCACTAATACACTCATCAACAAGTCATTCTCCCTAGTGGATCTTTCACCAAGGACTTCCTCATAAGTTAGAACACCAAGGCCACTTGTCGCATATCCTTTGGGAATTGAATATGCAGGCACAGATCCCATACCAGTCAGAAGAGAAGAATACATAAATTGTGCACATATCCTGAGGGAATTGAATATGCAGGCACAAACCCTATGCAAGCTAGAATGTGTGCACGTATCTAGAAGGAGTTGAATATGTAGGCGCAATAGAAGAAGTAGAGATAGAGATAGAAACCAAGGTCACCCCGAGGCAAGAGCCTCACTAGAATAGGTAGAGATAGAGATGGAAGACAAGAGGCGCAAGCCACCCGGAGGAGTTTGAGGCAAGAGCCCTAGATGGACACCACAGAGATGTATTGTTTTAAACTCGTAAGAGCACCTTGCTTGTTTGATTGATGGTTGCGGCTATTGGCTATGTTTGTTTTTCTTTTTAGTGACTCTAGGATAGTGAGTCATTTGTCTTTTGCTTGCAATTGGCAAAGGTTCTGGGATAGTGAACTTGTCGTTGTTCATTTCCCAAGCAATAAAGGTGGGAATTTAGACATACGAAACCCACGCAACTCTATGAAGTTGCACCCTGCCCTATGTATGAGTGTTGTGTGCCGTGTATATGGGTTGGGCTTGAATCGTACGTCGAAACAAAATGTTTTATCTCTTATTCTTTTGATTTCATTAGCAGAGCTCATGAATCAAAAGAAGGGCATTTATAAACACCGCATTTTTTACCCCTTAAGACTCGGGCCCCCGTTCCCCAATAATGGTAAAATTTTAAAGCCTAAGGTTGGTTTGGGGCCCGATCAGATTAAACTTGACTTGAGGAAGGTTTTTATGGAAAATTTAACTCTTATGAGCTAAATAAAACTACTTTTGGAAAATAAAGGGTGCGGAAACCCTAGGGCATGCATACGCAGACACGTGTATGTGTACGCATGCTAGGGTTTTAGAAACTATGAAAGGTTAGTTTTTTGCATTAAATCTGAGGTTCAGAATGAATCTCACGTCGTCTGGGACCCGTTCTAAATCCCCATTTTCTCAATATAAAAAGCCATACATGGTACCTTTTCAAGAGACACAGAAAATCCTAAGGGAAAATCTAAGATTCACTAGAAATAGTGAACCAAAAATGGAGTTTTTCACAAAACATCCTCAAATCAATTTTCTTCTGGTTGAGACCTTTTCTGGTCTTGATTTTTTTGTTTTGAAGTTTACTAATCAATTTTGTTTGGCTGTGAATAGATTGACTGAGTGGAACGGTCAAAATCAAACCTAGGAGCTTTGTTTTTGAGGTAATACTCTAAGTCCTTTTTTTCTTTTTCTTTTCTCGGTTTGATCTTTGTTTCCTTGTTTCTTTTGTTTGTTTACATTATAATATGCTTGTTTGGTTTAGGATTACATAGTTTTTTTGCCCTTAAGCATGTTAACTTATTAGATTTAATGGTTTTAGTTTTTGCTCTGTTTTGTTCTTATTGTTTCTAGGTTAGGGTTTGGGCATGTATGCGTACACATACTTGAAGTATGCGTATGCATACAACTCGGCTGTGTACGCAGGCCCTATGCATGCGTACGTATACTTAAGCCCAGAAATCCTAATTCAAACATTTTCTGCGATTATTTCTTTATTCTGTTTTTATCTTATTTTGTGTTTCTTGAGTCTCTGTTTCTCTGTTTACTTGTTGCTTGTTTTTCATGTGTTAGATCAAGGTTTCCCTTTAATGTTTTCTTTAGTATACTATGAACACGCATTCACATGATCTTGCATTAATGCATAGGTGTTGTGATGCAGTGAGGTAAGTCATGCATTCACATGAACATGCATTTTGGATGATGGACATAATGAATATGTTTATTTGATGCTTTAATACTATGCTTAGATGTTTGGGTTATATTTGATGTTAATACCTTACTACCATGTTTATGTTTCTGCCCTTGTGATATCTTGTTTGTTTGCTGTCTTGGATAAGATAATATGATATGCATGACAGATGTATGCTAGGCTTGATATGATTTGCCATGATAGATGTATGTTAGGGTTTTTGGATGATTGATGCCATGTTGATTATTAGATGAATGTTAGTCTCTGTGTGTGTGAGTTTAGGATGCAATATTAAACATGCCTTAAATGAGATTAAAACATAAGACACAATGAGTGGAAGCCGACCCACGAGTTGGGTGCAATTGGGTGCCTAACACCTTCCCATCCCTATACCTAAACTCTGAACCCATGCTTTGGTAGTAAGATTAGTCCTTCCACTTAAGAGCGCTATATATATGGTTCCAAGACCTAAACTAGGTGGTGACTCCAACATCTTTTCTCTGCCCCAGTCCACATGGCCGAGGCGTATTCCTTCACGTGTTGCACCCACAAAGGCAATCACTCTTTCCATAATTCACAAGGTGTCTTAGTGGTCTTCTTTTAAAGGCATCTCAATGAAAAAACAATTGGTGGAAATAATAGCTTCCCCTCCACAAGTTCTACAGTAGTCAAAGAACTTATCGCATTCATTGAGTTATTTCTCAAGTTCATTCTTATAATGAATGAACATCTATAATAACTCATCCTTGCCACTTAACAAGCACTCATAACGGACTCTTGTGTATTCCAAATTTTTGATAACTCAAGCATGTCAATGAAGGCATGTAACATATATTTCATCCAAAAAAATATTACAAACATATATTGGGACTAAACACATTAATATCCAATCAAGTTCACACATGCTCAAAATATATATATACATGTATGTAATTAAAAAAACTATACAAGCTCAAATACAACAATCATGCATCCTCCATATCAATACGAAAAAATCTCTTAAACTTTATAAATAAAATAATATCTATGGCCTAGGGGTGAACAAACACTCTCTAACTGAGAGTGAAGCCCCATAAAACAGCCCCACCAGTGTTCAATTTGTCTCATTCTTTTTCAAATTCAACACAACCAAATATTGGGTGTAGACACTCGATTTTACACCCATAATTTAATCTTGGAAGATGGCTAGAATGACCATTTCATATACCCAAAAATTAGAGTTGCATTATTTGCATTAAATAATTCATTGCATATCATAAAAATGATCTTGAGATTCTAACGGTCGTGATGGTATACTCGATTCCCAATTCGGACAGTCAGATTGAAAGATATCACAAGATTAAATGTTCACAGTATGCATGCATTGTATAGGGGTGAAGCCGATTATGTGTGATTAATTGAAATTAATTTTAATTAGTTAATGATTAAAATTAATTAAATGATTTTTTGTGATTGGTTAAGTATTTTTCTTAGAGTGAGATTTAGGGTCCGTTTGGATACAGCTGAAAATTGAAAACTGAAAATATTGTAACAAAATAATTTTTAAATGGTGAATAGTATCGTGGGACCCATTTTTAATGAAAAAGTTGCTAAAAAGTGAGGTTTGTGGGTGTTGTGAACAGTGCACGGGACCCACTGGTGTGTACTATTCATACAGAAAAGTCAACAATCACGGCTCCACAAAAAAAAAAAGAAAAAAAAAGGCAAACGCAGGACGTGGGAAGCGCAAAACGCGCTTCCCAAACGCTCACTTATTGTATGGGATTAAAACAAATAAGTTGATAATATTTAAAGACTGTATATAATTAGGCTTTTGGGATAATTATATTCAAAATAATTATTTTAAAAATCTTAATTATCACTTTGGGATGAGGTTTATCATGAAAATAACTCTAAAATTCGTCCAAATACAGTTTTAGAGTTGGAAAACACTTCAAAAACGTGCTAATCAAGTAGCAAATTTCATATTCACGTTCCAAGGCACTTTTGGCATTGTAGAACTCAAAATTCGGACTAGGCTATTTCTGGTAAATTGTAGAGAATCGAATTTCCCTTCAGCTGTCAAAATTTTAGTTTAATCCGAAATTTGAGTAATAAGATATGATCAAAATACTAAAAATTGTTCTAATTTGAAAAATTAGCTTACTCTTATCCAAATCTCCTTTTTCTATAGGATTTTTCCCATACATTTTTTTGCTTATTTTTAAAGCTAATTGGACTTAATTTTTAAGCAAAGCTAGCTTAATTTCTAAGCAACTAACACCTCTATAAATCAGTGGCGGAGCTAGGAATTTAGGTCAGGAGGGGCAAGATTAAAAGTAAAAAAAAAAATGAATCTACAAAAATTTATCAATATTAATAACAAAATAAATAAACAACTATATGCTAATGTAATTACCATATAGAATCTAACATAAAATCATGGTTTTAAAAAACCGATACAATAAAAGAATCGAAAAAAAGACTCGTGAAGATATTTTTTTAACAAATCTAGTGGAGCACTTGTGGCAATAATATAATGACTTGTAGAATCATCTAATGTTAATATGAAGTGCCACGTTCCCAACATTTGTACAATACTTTCACAACAAATCACGTGTAGTAAGTTGTTATTGATTTTAATTTGAACACACCACTTAAATTATTTTTTTTCACTAGTATTTTTTTAACAAATCTAGTTGAGCACTTATGGCAATAATATAATGACTTGTAGAATCATCTAATGTTAATATGAAGTGTTACGTTCTCAACATTTGTACAATACTTTCACAACAAATCATGTGTGGTAAGCTGTTATTGATTTTAATTTGAACACACCACTTAAATTATTTTTTTTCATTAATATTAGCCAGTTACAACTCTACACTTAAGATTTATTGTAAAAATATTGTGAAAATATTATGATAGCATTTTTTAATTTTAATTTCTTATTCTTTATTTTATTTTTCCCTTGTCTCTTTTTTTTTCATCCACGCATTTCTTTATCATTTTTCCTCTTTTTTTTCTCCTCCACACGCATCATTTCCCTTCTCTCTGTCTCTATCTTCACTTTTTACTTTTCTCCTCTACTAGACTACCACTTCATCCACTTCATATTCTAAAACATACCAATATACAATATTATATGTAAAAAATTTTGAAAGTTCAGGGGGGGCAGGTGCCCCCCCTCGCCCCCCCCTCCCTCCGCCCCTGCTATAAATAGAGGAGGCCTCTCAACATTCAGGGCTTCTTTTTCTGACTTCTTTGCTCCCCTTACGTTAAAGACGTTCTGAAAGCCTTGGCTTTAAGTTTTGTAAGTAAGCATATTTTAGATCTTAAAGAAGTTAAACTTCTTTGATTTCTAAAGTATTGTTTCATTGAATGGTACATTCACGCAAGTAGGTATTTAGTATTTGTTTGGATTCACGGCACGTTTTCACGTTTGCGTTTTCTGCCTTCTTTTTTTTCCAAACGTGTGAACAGTAACATCACATGGATTCACTGTGCAAGAGACAAAATGCACTATTCATGGATCCCACAGCACTATTCATACATTTAAAAATTATTTTGATACAGTGTTTTCAGTTTTCAGTTTCAGCAAAAATAAGTTATATTCAAACGGACCCTTAATCTCATTCTTGTGTTTATTTTTCTCTTTCTTAATTGATATATGTGTGTTGTTCATTGCATGGTTTTCATGAATATATGTTTGATTTCATTGCCAATACAATCTTGTTCATACTTTATATATGCCATGTTCACATGTTTAGTTGGATTTTTCTTTAAGTTGATTAACATGCTTATGATTTAGTTCTTCTTTAAATTTCAAGATCTGCAATTAATCACTAAAACATTTTTTTAAAGAAATAGATCTGTATTTTCATTAAATACAGATCTGAAATTTTTTCTGAATAAAAAAACAAATTTGTATTTTTATTAAATACAGATCTAAAAATTTTTATGAATAAAAAACAGATCTGTATTTTCATTAAATACATATTTGAAAATTTTTCTAAACAAAAATAGTTCTGTATTTTCATTAAATACAGATCTGAAAATTTTTCTGAAAAAAAACATATTTGTATTTTTATTAAATACAGATTTGGGATTTTTCTAAACAAAAATTGGTCTGTATTTTCATTAAATACAGATCTGAAATTTTACCTAAATAAAAAACTGGTTTGTATTTTCATTAAATATAGATATGGAATTTTTTTTGAATAAAAACTGATCTGTATTTTCATTAAATATAGATCTGAACTTTTTATACTAAAAAAAAACGGTTTTCTTCTTAAATAAAAATTGCAGATTTTGAATTTTTAAAGAGTGAATTGATATTGAATTTAGGGATTTCAATATGTCATCGTAATGTTATGCATCTTTTGAATGTGTATATAAATGGTCATTTAGAGTCAAGAAGACCAGACTCCGTCTGGTCGGAATGAGTGCCTAACACCTTCCCATTCCGTAACCTAAATCTTGAATCTAGATTTTGATTTGTACATAGTGCTTTATCTTTTCTTTTAGATCATAATCTAGGAAACAAAGCCTTGTAATTTTCCTTTTTTAGATTGTAATTTAGGAAACAAAGCTTTGTAATCTTTTACTATATTGTAATTTAGGAGACAAAGCCTTGTATATTTCATTTCTTAGATTGTAATTCATTTGAGAAGGGGTTTAACACTTGCTCCGCGACACTAACTGCCGGCATACAGTTTTGGTGTTGGCGTGTGAGTGTATTCCCTTATCTTATCTCCCTTCCCCTATATATGTGTGTGTGTGTGTTTATCGAATAAAAAAAAAAAAAAATCTAACCTATGCACCTTTGCACATAAAAAGGCCAAGGCTATGTTTTATTTTATTTTATTTTATTTTTTTTTGAGAATCAAGGCCAAGGCTATGTTAATAGCATTAATAACATGTTTGACTGTCATTTACATCCATGCGAACTTTCATTACATATTCATGTATTCCCAAATACACAACATATTAGCAAATGATATAAACCATTGTGTCCATATGTGTGCATTACTCATAGATTACATCAATGTTCAAACATTAACTTTGTTATCATGACCATCAAAGTTGGCAAAATTTGCCAAACAGTACAATTTTTGAAACATTTCAGCCGGATAGCACGCATTCAAACTTATTTAGTAAGTTTGACTCTTTTTGGAAGTTGATTTTAGTAAACTCGACTTCCAGGCGAATTCAACCCCTCATCCAGCAAGTAAATAAGTCTGATTTGTACTGCACCTGGAAGTCGAGTTCAACATACTCGACTTTCAGTGGAAGTCGAGTTTGTTAAACTTGACTTTCAGGTGTTCTACGCTTTTGCAGAACTGATTTTTTGTAGGAAGTCGAGTTTGTTAAAATCGACTTCCAAAAAGAGTCCAACTTACCAATTAAGTTTGAATGCTTGCCATCCGCCTAATTTTTTCCCGAAAATATACTGTTTAGCAAATTTTGCCGTCAAAGTTGATATACCAGCACAAGTCTAGAATCATACCTTTTAATGATTTTGTTTCTTTCTTTTCCTCCGCCAACCCAAAGCGGTATAGAGGCTTGGGTCATCACCACAAAAGAATGGCTTCCTTCTTGACATGTTTTCTCATCAAGAAAACATTTTATAAATATCAAAAACACGATATCATATTATAAAAGCCATTCTGCCCAAGATTAATGCTTCCTCTTGCAGGCCATTGCAAACAAAGTAAATAAATCTTATACACTAGAACGAATCAAGTTTGTGTAAAATTACAATAAACCAAAAGCAACTATAATTTTTAAATAATTATATTTCAATCGGCTAAACTCCAAAAGAAAAACATAAACCGAATTGATACTTATATAAATCAAATCTGGTTCTTTGAAGCATAGATATAACGTTAGGAATACAATATAATAATTACATATATTGTATAATATTGCTTTCACAAAACAATAAATGCCTAGAAATTAACAAAGGCACACAAATTAAGAACAATCATATTCATACGTTGGCAAACAACGTCTACTACTTAGCATTGTTATTAATACCATTTCAGATCCTGTTTTGATTTGTCCAGTGGAATGGAATATTTCGATATTGGTCGATTTCGGCGTATCGTTTCAGGGTATTTCGGGGTTCTTAAAAAATAATTTATATATATTCTTGTAGAACATAAAATTGTCAATTCTAATAAATAAATAACTAAATATCAAATAATACAAATCATTTAGTCTTAACTCTTTAGTCTTAAATATCAATTTAACATCACATAATAAGAAGATTTCAAGACAATAACTAAATATCAAATAATACAAGATTTACTCCTCATCATCATCATCATCATCATCATCCATGAGAGAAGGATCTAATTCATCATCAAAAGAACTCCCACAAGAACTACCAGCACCCATTGGACCTTTACTTTTTTTTTTTTTTTTTTTAATAACAGGCCAAATCCGGCATCGGCCGAAATTGACCGGAATGGACCGAAACGGCCCGAAATTTGACCCGAGGTGGAACGTGGGGTAGTCCGGTACCGGTTTGCATATTGGTACGAAAAATTCCGGCCGTTCCGGCTGGAATGGAACGGAATCAATAACAATGCATTTAGAACCAGAAATTGTAGAATAGTTTCAGAGAAAACTATTATCTATAAAACCATTCGCACTATGGGTTTGTTTCGCAGAAAATTGTTATCTATAAAACCACAAAATTCCTTTAACATACGTTGGCAAACAACGTCTACTATTTAGAACCAGAAATTGTAGAATAGTTTCTGAGAAAACTGTTATCTATAAAACTATTCGCACTATGGGTTTGTTTCGCAGAAAACTGTTATCTATAAAACCACAAAATTCCTTTAACAGTAATCACAAAAATAAATTAAAAAATTTGCTTTAAAATTGTTAGATATATTTCTATAATTTACTTTTGTGATTAAGCAAAAAGGAACAACATACAGATCTAATTACAAGTAATAACACAAATAGATGTGATAGGCAAAAACAATAAAAAAAAATTGTATATATAAGAATAAATCCGCAAAATAATTAAAAACTCACAGACCAAATGCATGAAAGATGAATGATACAGATCAAGTCTTGTGTGTGACACAATCTTCTTAAAGCAGATTTCGCCCCTCACACAATCTGTGATGCTTTGAGACTTACGAACGTCTGCATTTCAGGATAAAATGATCTACAATGCGGAGAAGAAGCATACAAGGTTCGTGCTCTGCGAACTAATCTATATCTATTTCTCTCTCTTTGACTCAAATACTAATGCACAAAATATTTTCTCTCTATGAGAGTTTTTCTTTAAAAAAAAAAAATCATGAATGAGAGACTATGAATATATATGTTACTGAAGAGATACATTGTTTCAGAAAATAACTATTGTATACAGACTTATTGACTCAAAAAATAAAATAATAAAATATTATTATTATTTAGACAAGAAGGCCCAATCCACACATGCCTAAAGCCCATCCTAATGTCTAACCCATAAGCATATAAACTTGTATTCTCTTTCATTTTCTATGTGAGACTCAAGGATTCTGGCCACTTCAATACCATGTTCAAGTGGACACATTAGGAATCAATTTCTTATTCACTCCACAATATTTTTCTAACAAAAACCATAGCAACCAATTCCAAATCATGAGTTTGGGTAATTTTTGTTCAAAATTCTTTAATTTTCTAAAGGCATAAGCAACCTAGCCAGTCATGTTTTTACATCACACAAAAAATGACATTGAAAAAAGAAGTCCAAAAAACACATCTCAACCTGATTAAATCAACAATACAGCACCACATTCTTTACTTATCTTCTACCTTACCAATCTCCATGCATTATGACTCCTAGAATAACAAAAAAAAAAAAAATAAATAAATAAATCACATAGGAATTTTATCAAACAACTTGTGTACGTGTAGAGAGACAACCACCCTTGGTTTCATGGAGGCTGGTGTCGCATGAAAAAAAATGCATGTATTACAACCATTACTACCAACACTAATAGAGAACAAACACTTGAGAGTATAATTCACTGGCATTCTATCACACATATGTTTAGCAATCTCAATAAACTATACTAACCAACCCAAACCTTCAAAACAAAAATAAAATGCCCACTGAATCCAAAATAGCGGCAACCCCAACATAACATTATGTAGGCTATCATATAAAAACACCCAAAGATTATAATAATTTATAGAAAGAGAACACCATTGTAAAATGAAGACGATAGAAACTCTATATATTAGACCAAAACAAAGCCAAAATTGAAACCAAATAGAAGAATCCCAGGAAAGCAAAAATCCAATAAAAATAGCATACAAAAAAAAGGGTGGAAAATAAAGTCCAATACTAGAAATCCAATCCAAAGGAAGAAGAAGAAGACTTGGAAACTCTGCAAAGAAAAAAAAAAAAAAATTAAGAGAAAAGAGAAAGAGGAAATGAAGCATACCTCAAAGCGGCGATTGAGTTTTCTGCATCATTGGAGATAGACACAGGAGTAGGAGAGAAAGGAAGTTTACTGTGCGGGTTTTCTGTTTGGTAGCAGTTGGGTTTTTGTTTTTGTTTTTCAAAGGTTTCATGTGTAATTAATTCAAAAATTAAATAATTTTGTTTTAAAAAAATGAGGTGTAAAACTGTAGAGGCTGCAAAGTTGAGGTGGCAAGTTCACAGAAAGTCAATAAAAAGTCAAAGGTTTTAGTTATATAGTGTTTAGTATAGATAGATTACATAAATAATAAATACTAAAAAAAATCTAAGAGTAGACAAAAATCCACAACTTGTCTCCAATTATCCACGCAATAATGTGTAAGTGATGGAGAAAAAGTAGTAGGTTCATATAAAAGTGACAAATATCAAATTACACATTCTACCATGTAGGATAGGTTTTTTTTTTTTTTTTTTAGTGAGAAATTCTGCAACTTTATTAGGATGAAGATAAATTCAATACATTGTGAGCATAATGACCCTTTATTAAGAGGAAAATATATTCAATACATCTTTTGAGTTATTGAACCTGTTAAGGGTAGTTTCTTTACTTCTTGTACCCTAGACATGTGTCTTGATGTTATTTGACAACGTTTACTCTAGGCTTTTTCTAGGAAGAAAGTTGGGTCTGATGCTCTTGTAGAATGGGCTCCAAGGTTCCATTTTGCTGCTGCCAATTTGTGCACAAACATTGAGTTCAAAGTCTAGGAGATGACGTTACAAACTAGGCTTATTCTTCGTTTCTACCGCAAAAGGAACATTTTTCCAGCTTTTACAACTAGCTTTTCTTAACTTTCTCCTATGCAATAAAGTTTTCTACACTTTTCTACAACGTTAGTGACCGTTCTCCATTTTCTATTGCAGAAATATTTCTCCACTTTCTGCACATAAACTCTAAAACTCACAGAAAATACCCATCAAGCAAATGTTAGTTTATATGGGTTAGCATATTCTCAAATATATACATATATATATTGTATATATACTTATACGTATTCACATATAAATATACAAAATATACTCTGCATTGTATATATACTTATACGTATTCACATCTAAATATACAAAATATACTTTGCAGAATATGAACACAATGTATATATATACGTATGGTAGAATAATGATTAGTTCATATTAAAAGTAATGCGCGTAATAACAAAGAAATAATAAAAGCTTCAATAGAAATAATCCTGGGTAAAGAGTATTCACAGCAGGATGTTGACTAAAAAGATCTTAATCCCAACTCACACAACCTTATTACCAAATAAATCTATAAAGTTATGTAGTCATTTTTTGGAGATTGCAAAGAGTGTGTTTTGGTGTTTTGGTGTTTTTTGAGGAAAGGAAAGGATTCCTAGTGATGCATGCTAATTTTGCCATGTATACTCTACTTTCTCTCTTTTCTCAAATATCACTTTCTTTCTCTTTTCTCTCTTCTTTCACTTTCAACTCACTATTCAAATTTCATTGGTTATTGTGTTGTTCTTCTTCGTTGTTACTGTTGTTCCCATATTTATGGGTACTGTTCCTTTTATACCAAACATCAAGCCTAGGTGATTTTCCTTCTTTACCATTGTTTTCACCAACCATTTTGTTTGCTGTAGGCATTCAGCCAACACCCACAATGTATCGTTCTAGCAGTGTGCAAGTGGGTTCAATCCCACTACTTGGCTTTACGACAAACTTCCTCATCTTTTTGGTAAATGACAATCTGTCAATTGTCATACACCATTACCCCTCTCTCTCTTTCCAAAATAGTAAAGCTCTCATTAATTCTCTATCTTCACTCTCTAGCATGCATCAGATGGTTCCTACTTACCTTCTTCCCATTTTTGGTAAAGATGCTTTCCTAGCAAAGCATATTCCAAAAAGTAGTCTCAGCGGGATACTAAATCTAGGTCATTTCCCTCATCCACCAAACCATACTCTCTACACCTCATTGATCGTGGGCCTTACTCCCTTGCATGGTTGGGATGTAGAAGGGTAAAGCCCATACCTTACCTTACTCACCTGCCTTGTTACTTTTGTATTTTCTCTGATTTTGTTTTCTTTCTCCATGCATTGTCTACTGCTGCTACTTTTATTTTATTTTATCGTGTCTCTTACTGAGGATAAGTTTTGCTTCTCTTCTTCTTTTTATAAGGATGTTATGGGTTTTATGGGCTTGCTGCCCTTTATTGGGTCAAAAGGGTTTTAGGCCCAATTTGCCTTAATTTGCCAAAGTCATTTTGTAGAAAATCTGTATATTGCAAAAGGTCTATATTTTGTAGAATATTTGTATTGTGCTTCAGGTCTTTCAGTTGCATTTCTCCCTTAGCCTAGACGTAAGTTTAAGCTTTTATTTCTTTTATTTGTTTCTTTAGTCTTTTTGGTGGGTCTTTAGGCCTTATTTTTTGGAGATTAAATTTTGTAAAGACGTGGTGTAAAATTCATATTTTATCCCCCCAATCTCAACATTTTACATCACCTTATTACATATTTAAGAATAAGCATAACTATACCCAGCCAAGTCCAATACTCATATATAAATCCAACTAAATTAGGAGTTTATTGAGATGTTATTAAGTGTGGTAGGATGTATTAAATTTTAAGTAAAATGCTGATGTAGTAATCTCTTATTGAATGATGTAGAACATGAGTTTTACACTCCTTCCTTACCAAATTTAGACTCTATTTTTTATTGGGTTTTCCTCCTTTCGGGCTTATCGGTAAGAATTTGCAAAAATGTGCATCAATGTAACCAAAATATGGCTGGCTTGGAAAATTTGAAACCGTATAAGAGTGACAAACAAAATCAAAACGTCGTGGTTTTGGTTTTCTAATTTTTATTTTTATTTTTATGTAGTGTCAGAATTATCTTAAAAAAAAAAAATTGTCAGTTTGTGATTGGTCTGACTTTTACGGGGATATCATCGGGAAAAGGAAAAGAAAAATGGTTGATATGGAGTGGGCCCTACGAGGGAACGAAGGAATAGTCTGATGACAAACCGCGGGAGGCCCACTTTCACGTCGAGATAAACTTGGCGACGAAGTAATCGGAAAGCGAGAAGAAAGAAACAGTGAATACTTCTGACTTATAGTTATAGTTATAGAATAGTTGAAAACGACACGACCCGACACGACCCGACCCGACCCATAATTAAACAAAAACAAAAATGGTTCACTTCTTCCTCTTACTCCTCCACAAAGACAAAGACAAAAACACTTCTTCCCTACTGCCGTGTTTGGTTCCCTCACTCACAAAACTTTTATCCCATCTCAGAATAGCAAAACAATGCTTCTTCTTATTCAATAATAATAATAATACTACTTGTTCTTCGTATCTGTGATCGGAGAAACAATCATCAGATCAGATCAGAGTGTGAAAAGATGATGCTCCAGTTTCCCGACCTGGTCAAGATGAAAACTAAGAAGGTAAAAAATTAAAAATTGAATAAAATTAGGGTTTGTAATTAATATATATATATATGAATCGAAAGTAGTATTGTTTAATTTAAATCAGATGGTGTTTGAGGATGTATATGCTGCGCGTGACTCTGCAACCCTGGAGCAATTGAAAGAATTGAGCTCAAAGCGAAGAGTGATTGAAGAGTCTATCAATGAGAGCAGTTTTGTTACGGAGGCTATTGCCAGAGAAATGTATGGTGGCTTCACATCTCCCCTTCAGCAGGTATCCAACTACTTCACCAAGCTCTGTTCTGTTCTGTTGGTTGGGGAAATAATACACATGGCCTCCAGGCATATTTTCAAATTACTTTACAGGGACTCAATTGATAGCATATATAGCTAGTTTAACCATAAAATCACATATATATATATCTAGCAACAACAGTTACTACTTCTTTATTCGACTGCTCGACTTTCACTAATACTGACTCCATAGTATAGACTATAGACTCGTTTTCTTTTTGTGCATACTGTTTTTTTTACCAAGTCCACTTGGTGAGATTTTAAAGAACTACCTTGCATACCTTAAAACATTCGTGTAACTTTTGACAGTGTAGTAATGTTACTTGATGAATTCGTGTGGTTGAATGTAGTTTAGTTTAGGCCATATTCATTTGTTTGATTTGCATGCCATTAGTAAGACTAATCAGTCTCCGGCAGAAGTAAGCGGTGTTATTTCAGTGGATTTGTGTTGTATGTGCCGTTGTAGTGGGGAGGTTGTGGATCCCTTTTCAGTGTATTAGTTATGGAACTTTGTTTTCAAGACTCTTGCGGTCTATTGGATCTTACCAGGGAGTGGTTTTTTGGGTGGGGAAACACTCCTTGAAATTTGGAACTTGTTTCCTTCGTGCTTGATGTGGACCATTTGGAGGGAAGCATAATAGGCGCACTTTTGAGGGATTGGAGTGCACGGCTGATCAGCTTCTTGCCTTGTTTGTAGGCACTTTGTTTGATTAGTCCTGTGTGTGGGGATTCACATCTAGTGAATCCATTCCGTTTTTTATAGTCTCTTTCTTTTTGTACATAAGTATTTTGTCTTTGCTATATTCCTTTTGTCTGCTTTGTGTTTGTTTTAGCGTGAAGTAGTCTTTTTAATAATATTATTCTTACCTATAAAAAAATGTTATCAGTCTTTGGCAGAATTAAGTGTGTCATACTTATTCTATTCTTTATTTATTTTTAAATGTATCAGGACCTTCACAAGCTTGAAGAGTATCTGCCGTTACTGGAAAATTTGATTTTCCATGCAGATTTGGTTAGTAGCGATTGGAAGATGTTTCGATGGACTTCAGATCTGAAGATACGATGGGCTAGTTCTCTGAGTTCATCTTCTTTCTTTAACCTTAGGGGTCCAAGATTTTTTCAAATTGATAGCTTACGGTTTGAGCTTGGTATGACCCTTTTTCTTTATGGTGCAATCCTTCGAGAGAGGGCTTTGGAAGTTCTGCCAACAGGTATGCAGTAATCCATTACCTTCTTATCACGCTCAAACATGTGCAGTGGCTATAGTTTTAATTAATTCCTTTGCATTGTAATAGATTTGGTGCAGTCTGCCACCTTATTCAGAGAAGCTGCTGGAGTTTATCATCATCTGGCTCATGAGGTTCTTCCCATGTTAGAGCCTGCATTGCCTGCAGAAAGGCCACCAGAAGCGATCTCATCTGTGTCCACTGTCATGAGCCTCATTTGTATGGCAGAGGCCCAGGTTAGTTATTTGGATGTCAATTTTTGTTTTCCTTTTTGGATATTCATCAGAGAATCATGGCATGGAAATTTGTTGAACCATTTTTGAAATATTAATACTTAAAAAGGGGAGGTGTTTATTTTCTCATAATAAAGTGTTACGATCAGGTGCCTTTTTGTGATAATTGATGTTATCATGCAAATGTAATAGGCAGTAACTATAAGGAAGGCTGAAGAAAAGGGGACTACTGTAGGGCTCTTGGCAAAGTTACACTATGGTGTTACACAGTTACTTGACGAGGCCTATGACATGTTATATAAAGAGACTAGAGAGTGCAAAGACATTTCTTCACGGTTTGTGGTATGTAAGGTTATTGGTAATTTTTCTTGGCTATATCTGATTCTTGATTTAGCATAAATTAATTTTGTGCTATCTGTCTCACAATTGAAGTTCTTACTTAGCTTAATTGGTCAAATGGTCTTCCAGTCCCAGCTGAAAATAACATAAGATGATCAAAGTAGAATTAGCTTTCTTAGAGCACTAGCATCTGATTTACATCTTCAAAACCTACTTTATCTATTTTACCATCTTATTTTACAACTCACACTATATCCCAGTTTCTATTTTTACATATAACTCATTAAAATAATATAAACTACAACATTAAATAATATAAAAAAATTCAATTCTCTTCCCTCTCTTCCTTTTTCTCTCTCTCCCTAATAAACCCACACAACCACCTTCCACCATCAGCCACAAACACCAATTCTTCACCAGAATCACCACCAAAATTACCAAAAAAAAATTGCCACCAAAAACACCAGCCACCATTGAACCACCCACCGCCACCACTGAAATACCAGCCACCATTGAACCACAAAGCCACAACCCGACCCAAGTACCCAACACCCACCACCGAAGCAACAAGCCAAGAACCAACACTGAAAAACTCCATCCTCACCATCGGTCCAATCCAAAACCAAACTCAATACCCACAACCCGACCCAAGTACCCAACACCCACCACCGAAGCAACAAGCCAACAACCACCACCGAAGCAAAACCCACCACTGAAAAACTCCATCCTCACCGTCGGTCCAATCCAAAACCAAACTCACTGTCGGTTTGATTTACCAACCAATGTTGTTAAAAGTGCTGAGTGCAGCGTAGAAGCCTCCTGGAGCCTAGGCGCAAAGTGCAAGCGCACGCCTGATCGATGTGAAGTGCATTTAAAAAAAAAATTTAAAGAAAAATTATTAATGGTCAATACAACTATCAAGTGATCAATTAATCATATAAAATACAATAAAACATTTTATATAATTTATATAACATTTATATAATTCTCTTGTGCTTTACAAAATATTTTTTTGATAAATAACGTAAGAATATTATTAATAATAGAAAGATTGCCAAGCTGAGTACATTGGGCTTTACAAAATATATGCAACCATGATATTTGATGGCATTACAAAACATGGTTGAATCAAAATAGAAGTATAGAACCAAAAAGGCAAAGGCTAAAATGTACTAGAATGTTAAGTAATGTCAAGGTTTTAAAAACCGGACCGGACCGGCCAGTTAGACAGGTTGAAATGGGAACCGGAGGCCAGTTCGGTCCCGAAAAATACCTAAAACCGGGAAAAACTGGTAAAATCCGGGAACCGGAGGCAAATCTGATTTTGCCTCTGGTCTGGTTTTTAAAACATTGAGTAATGTTATCTTTGCCTAACAAAATCAATGCAAATATGCAATACAATCCTAATCTACATAATCATCATCATCCTCATTAAGCAAGGGACCATCATCATTGTCGTCACAAGATTTGCAGGCCACATCATTTTCCTCATCATCTTCATCTCCATCATGAGGAGCATGTTGTGAACTAGAACTTGAACCTGTTGCTTGCCCTAGTGGCCCCATTCTTGATCTCAAGTTGAATATTTCTTCTTCAACTCCAGAAGCTCTAGCAACACTACCCCATGTCAAAATATCATCATCAAACGCAAGATCATCTTCTCTTACTCTTCCAGTCAACCTCTCATTGCTATCATCTATTAGGTGTATGGTAGCACACCACATTATTAGTTTTTATATATTAAATTAGTGGCTTATATCAAACATATTAAGATTTAATGGCTAAAAATCAAATCAAGATTAAAAAAAAAAAAAAAATTACAAAAAGCTCAAAAAAGCGCGCTTTGCGCTTAATAAAAAAGCTCTAAAGGCGCACTTTTGTGAGGGTGCCTTGCTTTAGAGGGAAAAGGCCCTAAGGGCTGTGTGCTCTGTGCTTTGCGCGTAAGCACACCTTAAGCTCGCTTTTAACAATACTGCTACCGACCTCCGTTCCTCTCCACCAAGCAATTGCTTTCATCGTGACCCATCCACCACAAACCCATCAGAACAAATCACAACCATTGGACCTAAATCCAACCACCCAAACACCACCCAAACTCCGACCAATCTCCACCCAAATGCCGACCCAATCTCCACCCAAATGCCAACCCAAACACCACCCAATCGCCACCCTGAATGATCCAAACACCATCCAGCCGCCACTCTAAATGTCGACCCAAACACCACCCAAATCCGACTCAAACACCAATCAAACTTCGACCCAAATCCACCAAACGACAACCACAACTATCTATTTCTATTACAGTGAGCAAACTATAATTTACAAGGGAAAAAGAAAGCAAAAAAAGAAGGATTCCGGGGATGCAGAGAGTGAGAGGGGCTGAGGGAGAAGAGAGAAGAGAGAAGGGAGAAGGGAGAGGGGAGAAAGAGAACGCAGACTGAGAAGAAGAGAGGGAAAAAAAGGAATAAAATATATTATTTTTGGTTAACATCTGATGAGCAGTAAGGTTGTATGTACACAACTTTACTGTTCATGGATGTTAAAAATTTTTGCATTCCCATACCCGGATGAAGCTCTATTTCTTGGTCTTGGTTGCTAAAATAGCAATTGGGGGGGTTTTTACACCCCCCAATGCTAGTGCTCTTACATTGTGATTCTATAAGAAGGAATTGAAACTAACTATTAAGTCCATTAAAAAAAATTTTTCTCAAGAAACTATGAGCAATATTTGATAAGATGTCTCTATGGTTAGCTGTGCTTTGTGGTCCAAAATGGTTGGTAGTAAAAAAAAAAAGAAAAAAAAAAAGAAAAAAGAAAAAAGATAGGAGGTCTACTATTTGAGCATGAGCCGAAATAACAAGTTTCAAAACAATAAAGGATAGAATAATAATTTATCAAAAATAATAAATGAATGCATTTGTAAAATTTTAGTAGTGCAATTTGGGGACAAGTAGAGGAATGGTCACCTAATATGGGTTGACTATGGGTAATGCTAAGCTTGGAAGTACGAACACTTCATTTAGGGTGCCGTACTCGTGTCGTATCCGTATTGTACCTGTGTAATACCGGTGTCGTACCGGCTATTTCATGTTATAATTTTTTAGAAATCGCTCGTCATTGTGTCGTACCCATGTCCGTGTCCGTGCCTCCTAGATGTCAAGTGAGGCTTTGCAAGGAAGGCCCAAAGGGTTGATTGAGGAAGTTAAAAAAGATATGGTGGCCTGTGATTTAGTAGAGGTCCTAGGGGGCATGGCTTAACGGTGTAATGGATGTATGTCTAATGACCTCCTCATATTTACTGTTGCTGATCTTCTCACAATAAATCTAGTAAAAGAGGGCCTTGAAGAATTTATAAGTAGTCTTTGGTTTGGATATAAATCCAAGCAAGAGTGAAGTTTTCTTCTCAGCTGTGCCTCAAGATGTAAAAGGCAAATTCTGGATGTGTTGCAATTTAAGGAGGGTATTCTTCCAGTTAGATACTTGGGATTACCTCTTATCTCTGATAGTTTATGGTTGAAGGACTGCCAGCCACTTATTGATAAAATTCAAGGTAGAGTCAAATCGTGGTCATCAAGGAAACTATCTTTTGCTGGCAGGTTACAACTCCTTCAATCTGTTCCATATTGTATACAAAGATTTTGGTCAAGTAACTTTATTCTCCCTAAGGTCATCAAGACTGGAGCAGAATTTCAGTCATTTCTTGTGGCAAGGGCAGGGTACTAACAAAGGGTAAACTAAAGTAGCATGGGAAAAAGTTTGTTTACCTTAAAGAGAGGAAGGGCTGGGATTGCAAAGAGTTGCTAGTTGGAATAGAGTTGCTATAATGAAACACATTTGGAGCTTGTTTACTAATGCTGGATCTCTTTGGGTGGCTTGGATTGATGCAAATCTTCTCAAAGGTAAGTGTTTTTGGACTGTAAAAATTCCACAAGAATGTACTTGGAGTTGGAGAGCAATTCTTAACTTGAGGGATGAAGCAAGGAAGTTTATTAGGTTTGAGGTGGGGGATGGGAAAACTATATTTCTTTAGCATGACCTTTGGCATCCTGCTGAGGTATTGGTTCAAAGATATGGCTTTCGTGTCATTTATGATGCTCCAAGTAATCCTAAAGCTAAAGTGGATTTTGTGTTGAAAGATAAGACATGGAATTGGAGGCTTGCTAGATCTGATGCCCTTGTAACCAGTCAGAGTCAACTATTCCTTGTTGAGCTTAAAGATGAGGATAAAGCCCTTTGGCAAGCTACTAAATCTGGGAAGTTTTCTTGTGCTGCAAGATATGCTGAGATTAGAGATAAATCTAGTGAAGTTGGGTGGTGGAAGTTGCTTTGGTTCCATTTAACTATCCTGAAGCATTCGTTTATTGGTTTGTTAGTTGTAATCAACAAGTTGTCCACATGAGATAGAATGGCCAAGTGGGGGTACTTGGGTGATAGCCTATGTGTTTTTTTGTAGAAATTTTCTTGAAAGTAGAGATCATCTCTTCTTTGAATGTTCTTTCACTAGAAGAATTTGGGATGACATGATGAAGTTGTGTCTAGTTTCAAATGCTGAGTTTGTGTGGGAGGACTTGATTGCTTGGGGGGCTAGAGAGTTAAAAGGGAAGGGGTTGAGAGTAATAGCTTGCAAACTTGCTCTTGCTTGGTGGGCAACAGTCTACCACATTTGGCTGCAAAGTAATGCCATAGTTCATGAAGAAAGAATTTTGACTGAAGAGTAGCTAAAGAGAAGCGTCATTAAGGATGTCAAAGCTAGGCTACGGTTAGAACCAAGTTCAAGAAGTCAGTTTGCTACCACCTGTTGTAATTGGGGGATTGATCCAAGTAGTATTTTAATTTGATCCTTGGAATTCTCTGCTGTTGTGTTTTGCCAAAGTGCAAGTCTATGTGCTACTGTGCTAAAGGTGCTGGTATGGATGCCTTATAGATGTTTTGTTTAGTTGTTAGTGCAGTTGTTAGTGTGTTTTGCTTTGCCATTTGTTTTGGCTTGTTGCTGTAGCAGGGAGGTTTTCCTATGCTGGTTTATTTTGGGATTTCCCTTTGTAATCTGTGTTTGTTTCAATGAATAAAAGCTGAATTACCCAAAAAGAGACAGGCACCTTTGAGGTAAGCTGAGATGTTTTATTAACTGTACCCATTATATATATGGGTAGCTATAGCTAGTTGAAAGTTATATGATATACCAAGTTATTAGTGATAAATATAGCTTTCACTTGCGTAAACCCACCATTCAACTATGTGTTTCCACCCTAAATCTTAGCTCAGTTATAAAGACACGAACTATACATACACAGAAACATGTGCGCCTCTGGAAGAGGGAGGGGGGTCCCCTGGCTTTTAAAAACACCCGCTTCCCTCCTGTTATTTTTCTAAAATATATATATATATATATTTTACTGATTCCCCCCCTCCTCTCCCACCCACCCCCCCGGCCTTTCAGTCCCTGAAAAAAAAAAAGACTAACTCTGCCAGTGATGTGCTTGATTTAGAAATAAACGATTGACCATATGAACTTGTATTGCTCTATATGTACCTTGGATTTGGATTCTCTGTGTGCTATTCTTTTTAATGGGCAAGAAAGTACATTGAGACTTTGATAGATGGGTTGATTTATTAGAATTGAATGATTCAGAACGAAAAGTGATTTATATGTTCAATAGCTCAACCTGTTTAAACTTGAACTTTTTTAATGAGAACTTTTTGTTTGGACCTTGTTTGATCTGAATGTTGTGGGTGAAAACAGAATTTGCCCTCGCTATTTGGTGTTACTCGTGTCATAATATAATGTGTATTTGAGTGGCCTGTATTGCTTTTATATGGAATCCAGTTACACAACTTAACTGAGATAATTTTACTCTACATCTCTTTTAGGAGGATATAAGAGAAATTTGAAGGTTAATAATGGAGTATGAAAGTAGTAAAACCATAGAAAGTAGGGAAACCTTTTACTATTACATAGTCATTTATTACCATTATTCACAAGCTTGGATCTACATTTGCTTTTGTAATCTTGTGACACAGTTTGGTGGTTCTTTTGGGCCATTCACATTATTGTATCAGTCTAAGTCAAATTGACTTAAGTTCAGCCTACAGAAACTCTATCAGCTGAGCATGAGCATCTGATCCATAGTGTTGCATGTCAATGACAAGTTGGATCCAATTTATATGTTTATGAGCCTAATCTGAGTTGAGCAAAATATTGGATCTTGTTTGTGTCAGTTTACTTTGTTTTAAATTGCTAACATTTAGAACTTCCGAATGATTAGTTTTGGTGTTAAGGCTGGCTTGATTTGATTGGGGAAAAGAATGCTTATGTATGGTTTCGTTTGCTGAGCATTTTGACCATATTCCTCTGTTTCTCTTCAGTATTCTGAGAACAACATGGAAGTTTATTGTCTTGGTATCTAATTTACCATGCTATAACAATCTCTAGATTGTCCTTGTCTGTGAGTTTTCTACTCGATGAATTTATGATACTTCCCTAAGGTAGAGGAAACTGCATTTTCCAAGTGTCATGAAATAAGCCTCTGCAAAGTACATATCAAATTATCCCATCTATTTCATTTTATGAGAATGTCTTACCAGCTTGTTTATTTATTAGGTGATTATTCCATCTCTTTGGGACAGATATCTTTGCATGAACTTATTATAATTAGGGATAATTACACATAACCCACTCGTGGTTTGGGCGAAAATCACTTTGCCTACCCATGGTTTGAAAATTGTTACTTAACCCACCTGAGGTATGTTTCGTTTGTTTTCCGTAACCCACCTTTGTTAAAATCAGGGGTAAATAGGTATTTTTGCTCATATTTTATATCTCTCTCCTCCAAAAAAAAAAAAAAAAAAAAAGACACTAAAACAAGAGAAAATAAGATCAAAAAATGCTATTTGTAAGAATTTAGAAACTTGTCTCAAGAACTCCAATAAATCACAAACTATATTTTTGTAACACACTCAAAAGAAAATAACACAAAAGGAAAATTTTACTTATCACATTAACTTATCTTCTTCTCAATACATTAATTTATTCCTCATGCAGACACACAAACAGAGAGAAAGAGAGAGAGCGAATATCACAGTGAGACACGGAAGCAGTGAACCCAACCCCTGAGCTTGAAATCGACCTCACCGACCTCACCAATCTCACTCTGTTGTACGGTCTTTCACTCTCCGAGACACACAAAAATTTATTCCTCACGCTTTTTCTGCCCTTCTCTCTCTTTGTTCTGTCCATGTCTCTCTCATCTCTCACACTCCAGTTCAAATCGTCGGTAGCTTTGGGTCGTGGTGGCTTGGGTGATGACTGTGGAGGAGCATGAGTTGGCTGTGTTGTTTGGGTATGGGTTTTGAGGAGGAGCACAGTGTTGGATTGGGTCTGGGTTTTGAGGAGGAGCATGACGTTGGGTTGGATCTAGGTTTTGCCAAACGTCGTTGTAATCGACTCTCCCATGTCAGCCAAGTCTATCTCGGTGGCAATGGCAACGGCAAAGGCGACGGCAGAGGATAGAAGACTAACGGCGATGGCTTGAAGATTGGTCGTTTCTGGGTTTATATCGCATGGGTCTTGGGTTTAGATCGATGATTCTGTGGTTTCTTGGTTTGATCGATGGTTATATCATGTGGGTTGTGGGTCTTGGGTTTGATCGATGTTTTTGGGTTTTGAAGATTGGTCTTGGGTCGTGGTGTTTGATTGGCAGTGGTGGCTGGTGATTCGGCGGTGGGTTTGGTAGTGGCAATGGGTGTGGATCTTGGTGGTTGTTTGTGGTTCTGTGGGTTGGAAATTTTGTTGGAATTTTTGGGTTTGTGATGTGTTAATCTAGGTTGCACGGACACGCCATTTTTGGCGTCGTGTCCATGTCCGACACGAGTCGGACACCGGAACGGTCACGATGCACCAGATTCCGGTGTCCGGCGGTGTCTCTTTTTTTTTTTTTTTTTTTTTTGCTTCTCCGACTAGGCGCCGACGCGGCGCCGACACGGCTCCTACACGTGTGACCTGCCAGCAGTAAAAAAAAAAAAAAAAAAACCAAAAAAATCACAGATTTTGACGGTGGACTTGCCAATACCGTTGATTTTGTGATAACCCTAACACAACAAAGCTAGTTAGAGTCTCTTTTGCTGAAATTTGAAAGTAAAACCACGTCTTCTCAACCCAGTGAACTCAACCTGCCCTCCCTCTGTCACTGCCGCTGCCCTCTGTACTTCGCCAGAGTTAGATTGGCCCGATCGGCGAGCTCCGACGACGACGCCGTGCCCTCTGTCCTCCGTCCCTTCCGATCTCTCTCTCTCTCGGCGTGGACAACAGGTCCGATTCTCTGCTCTCTCTGTTTTTTTTTTTTTTTTTTTTTTTTTCCTTTCTTTCACTTTCAGATATTATCTTTGGTGAATGAGTGGGTGTACTGTTACTCTATTATTTATATAACTTATAATGCGTTTTGTGTTTTGTGTGTTTTTTTTTTTTTTTTTCACTGCTGCTGTGGCCGTAGCCCATGGGTGCCCTCTGTCCTTTATTTTATTTTATTTATATAAGTTATAACTTATAAGTTATAAATTTGTTTTTTTTTTGTGTCCTGCTATAGTTTTATTTATTTATTAAAGTTAAATATTGTACTCTAAACATTTTATGTGTATTATTGTACTACTTTGGGTGTTAGTTTATTTATTTGTAGTTCTTACATAATTTAAATTCTAGATATAAACGTATTTTATGTGTAAAAATATTAAAAAATATGTCTAAATATAAAATTTAATTAATTATTTAACCGCCGTGTCCCCGCTGTGTCGTGTCCTTATTTTTCAAAAATTGCCGTATCCCCGTGTCCGTGTTGGGTCCGTGTCCGTGTCAGGTCCGTGTCCGTGTCCGTGTCTGTGTCCGTGCAACATAGGTTTTAATGCTATAGTGGTGGTGGCAGGTGATTTGTGGGTTGTTGTGGTTCGGTGGTGGTGGCCGGTGTTGTGGTGTCTTTTTTTTTTTTTGGATTCTGTGGTGTTTCAGTGATAGTGGTGGTGATGGCTTTGGTGGGTTCTTCATGTTCTTCATGTTCAAAATTTGTGTGAATGGAGAGAGAGACAAATACCAATTTTTGATCTTGTTTCTCTTGCATTTTTGTTCTATTTTTTGTTTTGGGAGGAGAGAGATATAAAATGTGAGCAAAAATACCTATTTATCCCTAATTTTAACAGAGATGGGTTACGGAAAACAAATGGAACATATCTCAGGTAGGTTAAGTGACATTTTTCAAATCACGGGTAGACAAAGTGATTTTTGCCCAAACCATAGGTGGATTATGTGTAATTATCCCTTATAATTAAGAACCCCATTTAGGTTGTGACATATTACGAGTTCTGAGCTGCATGCATTGAGGGAGGCTTTTATTATTAATTATTATTATTATAAATTCTGCTGATACTGTTTATTGATCGCTGGACTCAAACTTGGATCCAATGAAAAGTGGTTTTAATCATCCATAGGAAAGTGGCAGTTATTTATTTTCATAATATTGATACCAGACTAATTGAACCATTGCAGTTCCTTTACGCTTTTTCATATGGCAGCCTCTTGGCTTTGATGGTGCAATTCACATATTCTTTAATTTTGCACTCAAAAGTTTTAGAGAATCTTATACATACACAGGCACACAATACATGTGATCTTTCTCCATTTGTGGATGAGAGCAGTATATATGGTAGACTTTTTACTATGTGGTTGATAGATGGTCATTGATTCTCTTTCTGGTCTGTGCAGGAATTTATTTTTTCTTGCAATGCCCTACATGAGTTAAGAAGTCAGAAATTTTTGGCTGATGGTCTGAAGATTGCTGGCCAAGTTGGGGTTGCAGTTGGAGTTCTTCGTCTTGCACTGAGCAACATTACAAAGAAGATGCCAGGGGAAGAGTCGTGGAAATCAGTGTTCAGAAAGGAAATTGATGGTGTTTCTGAAATGCTTAGGAAATTCGAGCATGAGAATGAATTTGTCTGGCATGAGAAGGTCCCTCACGGTGATGAGTTGCCACTACCCCAAGGTAACAAAATTGTGAGTATTATACCATATAATCCCAAAAGATGGGAGAGAGAACTTGCTTTCAAGCTATAATTGTACAGAGAAGTGTTATACAAAAAACCTGTCTTCATTCCAGAAGCTTCTTGGTGTTCTCAGTCTTTTCAGTTTGGCGACTGATGGGTGGAATTTTTTATACAAAATTCTCTTAAAACACATTTTTTCTGGTCTCTGTTCATTAAGATAGTGGCTGAGGTCCTTAGGCTTGCTTAGTTGTTGGTCTTGGAGTTTTATGGACTACAATTGCTATGTAAATTGCATAATTTAGCAGGCTCTCTCTCTCTGTCTCTCTCTCAATTGTAGAATAGTAATAGAGGTACACTACACCTGGGTATTTTGATTAATGAACTTTTGTTATTTAAAAAATAAAAGGTACCAAACAGTGTAATAGTACCCTTTCCAAGTTAGGGTTATATAGGACTCTAAAAGAGAAATGGTTATGACACAGGACAAACCGAATGATGCACAATAAAATTGAAGAACAAGCAACTGATGTTTACAAAAGCATTTTCAATAGTGGCTATGCCACTTCTCCCATTTATCATTATAAGATAAATTTTACAATTTTACTTGAATGAAAATACATGACCAATGCGAACGTTCCATAGGTGGGGGGTTGCACAAAACTCGACCCAATTTTTAACACTATGAAAACTATAATGTCAAGACAACTTTAATCCTTTTTTTTTTCCTTCTCTCTTTTCTTTCCTTTTTATTTTTATTTTTTTGGATAATCTGGCAACTTTACTCTTGGGAATAAGAAGATGTTAAGGAAACATACATCGAAAATAATGAGTCCACAGCCAAGAGCTTATTAACTTAGAGATATTGCATAGTTATCAATATAGAGAAAAGTTAGGTTTGAATTACCCCCCACCTCTTCTAAGAAAAATGAAGAAGAATTACGTGGATTTGAGAATCAAAAGTTTTTGATAGTAAATTTAATACTTTTTTCAAACACAAGTTGAGCTCAAGCTCATCAATGAGCAAGATTACATGTCAAGTGTGGTTCATATTTTATTGAACAAGCTTAAATTTGTCCACGAGTATTATTTTTTTCGATATATAATTGTAAGGACCTGATTTGAATTCCTGGCTCATTACGTGAATGAACTTAGGCCCAAAAAACCCTAAACAATGAATTTGTAGAGAATGAGTTGGAATACTAGGTTGAAGCAAACATACAATCATTAAATGGATCCAGATGTTGTGAGAATGAAAAGAAAAAGGTTTATATTGAAGAAAGATGATCCTCGGCAAAGTCCGAGGAGGTTTGTTCTTATATATATTCATTTTAGAGTTTAGTTACAAGTGTCTCCTTTTTTTTTCCCCTTTTTCCAGTATCTCTCTTTCCTTTTTATATCCTCCTTTCCCTGTGCTCCCACTTCACACGTGCAGGCCAGATAGTTCTTTTGGATACTTGTCCAATCATCATTTTCCCTTTAATCTTGCTGTAATAGCTATAAGGCTATAACCTACTGTTCAGGTATCACCTCCACATTAATGCGGCCAAAATGTTAGCTGCAATGCATTTAATGCAGAGGTAGCAGTTTTCCTCCTTAGATATTTCAAGACGTTGTCCTGTTCATCACTCTTTTTTATCAGTACCGATGAAACTTTTGGGAACTTCATTTCGAGTGGCTAACAAACTTTTTTGGACATCGGCATCGGTTATTCGAGGAAAAATTTATCCTCGGCCTATCTTTTGAGCCATTATTGTCAAAATTAACCTTTGTTTACTAAAACAGCTTTCACCAAATAAGATTCCTCATCCTTGGATAATCCTTTGTCCTCGGACTGGGCCACAGACTTGTAATATGAGCAAAACGATGGATTGTCAGGCCCAATATCCCAACAATAGCCCCTTGAGATTCTTCTTTTTGAATCCTTGGGAAGAAATGAGGATTTCGACGTCATCAAGTTTATCTGGCATCCACCTCGCTCCACCTATGCTTACAGATGCATTATTATAACTGCCTAAGCCACGCTTCTGTCACTTCGGCTTACGAGACACGCTTTTCATCTAATTTTGGCAGCCTAATGTTCCCCACGTTCTACAGTGCGATGCAAATCCAACGGTTGATGTCTCCCTTGGGTACTGAGCGGGAGTTTTCCCACTTTTGGTTTCTTCATCAACATAAATACCTTTCAAATCAACTTCTCTCCTCACTTTAGCATTCCATTTGTTCTAGCGCACATACTTTGAATCTGCATACTCTTTCAGCGTATTTGTGACTTTATAAATACCAATAGCTTGTCCGAGGACCCCCTTATTCTTCTTGTAAGTCCTCTCAAACTTTTCCTTTTTATTATTCTGTACGTTCTCCTTACCTACGCCTTCTTTCTTTCTCTATATCCTCAGACCCTCTCTCATTTTTTGATCTTTTTAGTTCTTCTCTCCATTTATAGAAATGGGTAGATTTAGAGGCTTAGTAGATTCTGAGGAGAATGTGGCGAGTTTTAAGGCTCAGTATAGGATCCCTCCTAATATTAACCTCAAATATTGTGAGGAAGGAGAATGGTTTGAGCGAAGGCAAGAAGATGAGGTAGTGATTCCCATGATTGCATTCATAAAAGGCGGCATGAGAATCCCCATGGGGACGGTGATGAGGGATTACCTTAGGTTCTTCCGCTTAGCCCCTACTCAATGTGCTCCCAACGTATTTAGGATACTAGGGTGCATGGATGTCTTAAACGAAAAAATGGGATTAGGGTTAACCCATCATGATGTCAATTGGGTGTACAATCTCCATTACTTAAAGGGGAAAGGGTATTACCTAAAGACGAGGAAGCCTGAAATTAGGCTTATACAGTGCCTCCCCGAGTCTAGTAAAGGGCTAAATAAGGATTTCTTGATCGTGTCTGGGGAATGGCACGATGGCCTTCATTGCCCAACGCAAAAGGGGCAGCCAGGTGTGGTTTTAGGAGTAGGACAAAAAATTTGCTCTTTACCTTATTTGTGTTATTTCGTTTTTACTGATCTGTACTTTATGATTTTTGTAGATAGACACGCTACTGAGCCACATTTAAGTTTGGTTAACAGGGAGGGCTTGGACAAAATTCTCAAAGCCGAGGTATTTGTAAACGAGGACGACGGTCAGCTTCGAGCGGCTTACCTGATCCTTGGAATCATGCCCATTTCATGCGCCTTCCAAGTGCCCAAGTGCGTGATAAAGGCCCACGATCCACGCCTGCGTCGCATTAGTGTTGCTATAGAAGGATTTCTTCTTCCTGAGGGTATTGTAATTCTAGAGGGTACCTTCGTCATCCAACCTATTCCTCTTCCTTCTTAAACATCGGAAAGTGTCCAAGGTATAACTGTTATACCTGAAGGTATACCAAGAGCAGGGGCCTCATCCTTACAACAAGCTACTGGTGTTGCCATCTCATCTCGTACCGCCCAATCACAAAGGGAAGAGGTGGTAGAAGTGGACGATTCCGAGGACGAATTTGAAGTCTTCAATCAAGTTTTATCCTCGGAACCTTCTTTTCTTGACCTCGGCCCACACTTTTCACCCCTAAGAGACGAGATGGTCATCTAGCGCAAGCCTAAATCTAGCTTGCTAGAATTAATAGAGTCCTAGCCTAGAAAGGACGCGCCTAGGAAAGATGCACCTGGGAAAGATGCGTCTGGGAGGTCTTCCCATTCCAAGCCTCCCACCTTTCCACATGCTCTACCCCCTTCCCAACCGGCTGATCTGAAGAGGAAAAGAGATCAAAAGGGGAAGGATGTAATGGTGGCTGGACAGACCCATTCTCCTCGTGAGGATGAGGTTCAAAGGGTTTCTAAGCAGACCAAGACGGGGTAAAGAGGTAATGAAAGGAGGACTGACCCTCTGCCTGAGCCCGCAGCCTGGCTCCTAGCCCTAATGTTAGATGGGGAACCCTTGTTAGACGATGCAACTATAAGGGACTTTCAAGGCGGGAAGGCCGGCTAAGTGGCCGACGCAGTGGAGCAAGCCCTATTGCTCCCCAGAGACATGGCCGAGCAGCGATCCAGGAGGAAGCATGATTTCTTCCTCTGCCAGAAAAGATATTTGGCTATGGTATGACCCTACTTAACCCCTTTTTGACTCATCATTTACATTATACATATATATGTATTTATTTATTATTAGTATTATTATTTTATTATTATTATTATTTTTTTAACAAGCTGTTCAAGCCACCTTTCGAGCGAAGGAAATAATTAACTCCTGCCACGGGCAGATGAAAGAGGATGAGGGAAGACAAAATGCTGCTGTGGAGGCATTTCAAGTGGTCAAGAAGAGCCTCGAAGATGTGAAGAAGAAACTTCAAGTGGAAGAAAGGGAAAGAAAATTCATAGAGGCTGCTCAGAAAAATGCCGAGACACAGGCCGAGACCTAAAGGGTGCAATTGTGCAATGTTGAAGACCAGCTAGCATTTTCCAAGAACCAAATTGCCGCATTGAAAAAGAGGCTGAAGGAGGTCAAGAAAGCCAGGATTCTAGCCGAGAAAGCCAAAGAAGAGGCGAAGAAGGCTAAAGACGAGGCTGAGCAGCATGGGTATGAAGTTGGGGTGGCCGAGACTGAGGACACCCTTAGGGCCGAGGTCCCGGCCGTATGTAGGTCTTACTGTGCCCTGACATGGGTTGAAGCCCTCAACCAGACTGGGGTTGAGGCTTCCTCTATGCTCAGGAAAGCAAAAAATATTTACTGCCCTCCAGCAATACGCCCTTCAGTATCTTCGGACTCTAAGGCCGACTCCGTGTCTTCGGAAGCTAATAGGGTTCAAGGCAATCCATCCGAAGTTCCCCTTACAATTGATGCCACTGCCACGGGGATAGAACAGACTGAGGGTACTTCAAAGATAGGAGAGACCAATAAAGAAGCCGTCCAAAGTTCTGAACATTCTCCTCTTGCTCCAAAGGATACCTTTAAGGAATAACAAGCCTCTCAAAGTTTGGAGTTGGTATTGGCCACCTTAACCATACCTCTAGCAGAGGATCCTAAGGACAAAGCCGAAGTGCCCACCACGGCAACAAGCACACAACCCTCCAAGGATCCTAAAGACAAACTTATAGTAAAAATGAAGAAATAGATTATCCTCTTTTCTTTTTAGTTTGTTTCAGTTTTCCATCTCTATATTTGTATTAATCTTATGCAATCCATCTACATTTGTCAGAGGTTCACTTGTTAGTGAGACATGTAAATTTTCATCTTTATAATTTTAATGTCAATGTTATTTTCAAGTTAGTTTTTGCTTGTTTTAACATTTTGAGGAAAACTATGATGCATGACTTTATATTGGTTTCCTGATCTGTCTGAATGATAATACAAATTTTACACATAACGTGATTAATCAACAAAACAAACGAAGACTATTTAGTCTGTCACTCTGGTAAAGAATAAACCTGATTTTAAGAATGCACACAATGCTGCCATATGCATATAAGTTCACCTTACCTTGTGCCTTACTTATTACCAAGCTTATAAGGTCAAAGAGGATACTTCAACTCTACACAAATACAAGTAGGCCAATAAATGCTTTAAGTGATGCTTATGAGCATCCACTTGGGATTCTTGTTATGATAGAGATCATTGTTATTTGGGATAATCATACTGGATACTAGTGTAGCTAATAAAAAATACAAATTTACTTTGAATATGTATCTTGCAAAGTTTGTAATAACCAAAATGTTGCCCCTACACTTTGTAATTTGAGGGAAAATGTTAATGTGCCTTAAATATATGATCCGAGGAGCCAAGCGAAACTTAAGGTTTGCTTTAACACGTTAGATAAATAACTGGAATATATTGATTTTCCTAAGGTAAGTGGTCCGAGGAGCCAGGCATGACCAAAGTTCTGTTTGGTACTTAGGTAAATGTCATGCAGTGTTAATTTTCCCAAAGTAGGTGGTCCGAGGAATTAGGCATAGCTAAGGTTCTGTTTAACACTTAGATAAATAACTGAAAGATATCAATTTTCTCAAGGCATGTGGTCCGAGGAGCTAGGCATGACCAAGGTTCTGTTTGATACTTAGATAAATGTCATGCAGTAGTAATTTTCCCAAAGCAGGTGGTCTGAGGAATCAGGCATAGCTAAGATTCTGTTTAACACTTAGATAAATAATTGAAAGATATCAATTTTCCCAAGGCATGTGGTCCGAGGAGCCAGGCATGACCAAGGTTCTGTTTGATACTTAGATAAATGTCATGCAGTGTTAATTTTCCCAAAGTAAGTGGTCCGAAGAACCAGACATAGCTTGGATTCTGTTTAACACTTAGAATAAAGGTAAAGCAAACAGAGAAATACTATAACGGCCACAATGAAGATGAAGGAGAACTTGTATTAATAATAATATCTTCTAAAATTGTTTACATTCCAGGGACGAGGTACAGCATTTTCCTCTAGATTTTCAAGATAATACGCGCCGACCCCAGCCACTAATGTTATACGATATAGGCTTTCCCAGTTGGGACTTAACTTCCCCCATGCTGGGTTCTTAGCAATTCCCAAGACTTTTCTTAAAAGCAAGTCTCCAACTGCCAGTGGTCTTAATTTTACGTTGGCGTCATATCCCTGTTTAAGCTTGTGCTGATAGTAGGCCAAATGAACCATGACATTTTCTCTTCTCTCTTCAACTAAGTCTAAGCTCCTCTCCAATAGTTCATCATTATTGCTAGGAGTGAAGGAACTTGTCCTCAATGTAGGAAATCCAATCTCTAGAGGAATAACAGCTTCGGTTCCATAGGTCACAGAAAAGGGCGTTTCTCCTGTGGACCTACGAGGTGTAGTCTGATACGTCCATAAGACATGTGACAACTCTTCGACCTATTTCCCTTTGCATTATCCAACCTCTTCTTAAGTCCACTCATGATGACCTTGTTAACGGCTTCAGCTTGCCCATTCCCCTGTGAATAAGCCGGAGTGGCATGCCTGTTCTTTATCCCTAGGTCGCTACAGTATCTCCTGAAGGCTTTACTGTCAAATTGGAGTCCGTTGTCCGAGATGAGGGTATTAGGAACTCCGAACCTAGTGACAATGTTTTTCCAAATGAATTGTTTGGCATCCACGTCTCTGATGTCTGCCAATGGTTCGACTTCAACTCACTTGGTGAAGTAGTCTGTGCTAACCAACAAATACCTCTTGTTTCCTGCTGCCTTAGGAAAAGGGCCAACAATATCCAAGCCCCACTGAGTGAAAGGCCACAGACTGGAGAGGGGATTAAGGACTCCCTCAGGTTAGTGAATGTTTGGAGCAAACCTCTGACACTGGTCACACTTCTTTACGTAGTCCTCTGCTTCTTTCTACATCCTCGGCCACCAGTAACCTTGGGTAAGGGCCCTATGTGATAATGATCTGCCCGTCGTATGACTTTCACAAATTCCTTCGTGTAATTCTTCCAAAATTAGCTCAACTCCTTCCGGATGTACGCACAACAGATATGGGCCAGAAAAAGACTTCTAATATAACTTTTGGTCCTCGGACAGCTAGAACCGAGAAGCTTTTCTTCGCACTTTGTTAGCTTCAGATTTATCTTCTAGCAAAACATCCTCCTTGAGGAATAATACAATAGGGTCCATCTAGCTAGGAGCTACCCTTATTTGATGAACCTGAGCTACGGTTCTTCCTGCCTCAATAAGTCTACACAAGTCTTCTACGAGGATTACTTGAGATAGATTTTGTGTCGAGGAGGTTGCCAGTATAGCGAGAGAGTCCGCATGTATATTTTTGCTTCTAGGGACTTGTGTTAACTTGAAAGATTCAAACGTAGACTGTAAATGTCTAACCTGGTTTAAGTACTCTTGCATTTTGGGGTTTCTGGCTTCCAATTCCTTTTAGACCTAGCTGACGACCAATCTTGAATCAGAGATCAATTCTACTGCTTTTCCACCCATTTTTTGTATCATGATCATCCCTTCCAGCAGAGCTTCATATTCAGCTTCATTATTTGTAGCCGAGAAGCCCAATATTAAGGATTTTTCGATCGTAATGCTTTCTGGAGATATTAAGACTAGCCCTATACCAGATCCTTTATGGTTTGCTGCATCGTCAACATAGACTTTCCAGGATGCAAGTTCTTGCATGGAGATCATTCCAACTGATTTTCCATCCATGTTTTGTTTTTCTATTTTTTCTTCTTCTGAGGATTCAGCAAACTCGGCAACCAGGTCGGCGAGAACTTGTCCCTTGATAGAGGTGCATGGCATATACTTGATGTCAAAAGCCCCTAAAATCGTACCCCACTTTGCAACTCTCCCTGTATAATCAGCACTCCTTAATAGAGATTTGAGCGGTAGCTGGGTTAGGACGACAACTGTGTGTGATTGAAAATAGTGGGGAAGTTTACGTGTAGTATGCACTATTGCCAAAATGGCCATTTCTAGTGGTAAATAACGGACCTCGGCCTCATGTAATGATTTGCTAACGTAGTAAACTGGTCTTTGAACACCATCATCAACACGTATTAGTACCAAACTCACCGCATGGGAAGCTACGGCGATGTAGGCAAACAAAACTTCATCCACTTCAGGTCTGGACATTATGGGTGGTTGGGACAAATAATCTTTCAACTGTTGGAAAGCTATGGTGCATTCTTCAGTCCATTCAAATCCCTTCCACTTATTCAACAACTGAAAGAAAGGTCTACATCTATCAGTTGACCGAGAGATGAATCGGTTTAGAGTTGCAGTCATTCCTGTAAGCCTCTGAACTTCCTTGGGATTCCGAGGAGGTTGTAGGTTGTTAATTGCTTTAATCTGATCAGGTTGACTTCAATTCCACGATGAGTAACCATGTAGCCCAAGAATTTCCCCGATCCGACACCAAATGAACACTTGGAAGCATTAAGTCGTAGCCTGTGCTTCCTCAAGGTATCAAAACTATTTTCGAGATCATTAACGTGGTCGGACTTTGTTTTGCTCTTAACCACCATATCATCAATGTAGATTTCCATGTTTTTTCCTAGTTGTGGCTCAAACATCCTGGTCATCATCCTTTGATAGGTGGCCCCCGCATTTTTCAGACTAAAAGACATCACCTTATAGTGGTAATTTCCAGTAGGAGTGATGAAAGCTATCTTTTCTTGGTTGTCCAAAGCTAAAGGTATCTGATGATACCCTTGGAAGGCATCAAGAAAGCTCATCTGAGGATGGCCTACAATTGCATCTACCAATTGATCAATCTGAGGCATAGGGAAGGGGTCTTTTGGGCAGGCTTTATTCAAGTCCGTGAAATCTACACATACGCGCCATTTTCCATTCTTCTTTTTTACCACTACGATGTTAGCCAGCCATCCGGGATAAAAGACCTCTTTAATAGTCACAGCTTGTTTAAGTTTCATCACCTCGTCTTTGACAGCATCAGAATGTTCTTTGGACGAACGCCGAGGCAGTTGCTTCTTTGGGGTAACAGCTGGAATGACATTCAAATGATGGCTGATAAAGTTTGGATCTACCCTTGGAGCTTCGTAAGCATCCTAAGCAAACACATCAACATTTTTCTTAAGAAATTCCACCAGCTTTTCTTTTTCCTGAGGGGGTAGCTGAATTCCAACTTGAAAAAACTTCTCTGGATCATCAACTATAGTAAATTTCTCTAAATCTTCGCACTTAGCCTCCTCGGCCAGCCCCTTCACAGCTAGCTCTAAGGATTTTGACTGCTATAAACCCTCATTCACTAAGGCCGAGGATTCTGCTATTGGCTGATGCAAGATTGCAGACACAAGGCATTGTCTAGCCATGGACTGATCCCCTACCAGTTCCTCAATTCGATCTCCTGACGGGTACTTCACCCTTTGATGCAGAGTTGAGGAAATAGCTTCTAGGGTGTGGAGCCAAGGCCTGGCCATAATGGCTGTGTAGGGAGAGTACGCATCTACCATTGTGAAGTCCACTTCCACTACCTCCGAGCCTGCCTGCACAGGCGATCTGATCTAACCCTTTGGGATAACAACCTTTCCATCAAAACTCACCAGGGGTGAATCATAGGCGGTCAGATCCTTGGGCTTTAAGTTTAACCCTTTGTACAAATCAGGGTATATAATCTCTACACAACTACCCTGATCTACCATCACCCTCCTAACATCGTACCCTTCTATCCTGAGGGTCACCACCAAAGTATCGTCATGTGGCTGGATGGTTCTTGCTTTATCCTCATCTGAGAAACTCAACATTGGCCGAATTTCCACCCTAGCCTTCTTCGACCCTAAATTAGCATCTTCGGCAGGAAGCCGAGCCACAGACATCACCCTGAAGGGCAGTGATCCAATTCTCCCAGGTGCAGCGAAAATGACATTGATTATGCCTATTAGGGGCTTTGAAGAAGCGCTCCCCTATGTTCCGGACCTCGGCTGGTCACCTTACCCGTTGGGGCGGTACAGGAGGTGCTACAACTTCCCCTCCTTGACCAGTTGTTCCAGATGATTCCACAACGTCTGGCAGTCCTCGGTGGTATGTCCCTGCTCCTGGTGATATTGACAATGAAGAGCTTGGTTGCGTTTCAAAGGATCTCCACTTATCTTATTTAGCCATTTGAAATATGGCTCGTTCTTAACCTTCTCTAAAACTTGTTGCATCGGATCTCTGAACACAGTGCTTACCACTTGAGGAATTGCGGACTCCGATTGTCCAGTAAAATCCCTTCGGGGTCTGTTGTTGTACCGATCTGACCTGAAATCCTTCCTATCCTGAGGGATAACCTTGCCCTTTCCCTTGTCCTGTTGTTGGTCCTCTTCGACCCTCTTATACTTGTCAATCCGATCCATGAGTTGATGTATATTGGTAACCAGTTTCCCCGTCAAAGAATTCCTTAAGCCATGATTAGTAGGCAGGCCAAACTTGAAAGTGCTAATGGCAACATCTTCAAAATCACCATCTATTTCATTGAACATCTCCTAGTACCTGTTCGAATATGTCTTCAGGGTTTCTCCTTCTCTTATGGATAAAGACAACAAAGAGGCCAAAGGCCGAGGAGCCCTAGTGCATGTTATAAAGCGAGATCTGAATGCTTGAGTGAGTTCCTTGAAAGAGTTTATAGAGCTTGCCCTCAGGCTGTCAAACCACCTCATTGCTACAGGCCCCAAACTGGATGAGAAAGCCTTGCACATCAAGGGCTCATTCTTGGAGTGTATGGCCATCTTCTGATTGAAGTGGCTGATATGCTCCACAGGGTCAGCTCTACTATCGTACATAGTGAACGTGGGTTGTGAGAATCGCCGAGGAAGTCTCCCTCCCTAAATCCAATGTGTAAAAGGCGACTTAGAAATCTGATTAAGTGCTTTGCTCATAGCATCATTACCCAGACCAACCGAGGATGAATTTCTCCATTTATGTTCATAATGATAGTCCTCTACATGCGAAAAAGATTCGCTATGGGGTGTCCTCGATCTGCGCTTATAGCCAACGTCCTTTTCTTCGCCAGAAGAAAGGTCAGAATTGGATGGGGCTCGCTTTCGTCGTTCATGGCACAAGTTTCTCTTCAAATGATCGATTTCCTTCTGCATGTTTCTTGCATTTTCCTCGTGAGAGATGTGGCTTTTACCCTTTTCATGGCCTCTACTTGTATGGGTAGTATGTACACTTCCCTCTTGGTCTCTTTGCCATTCAAGATCACAGAAGGGATCTTGACGCTGAGACCCCATAGACTCTGCATGATGTGGACCTGAGTCTACCATCGTTGAAAGTTGAATTCACAGGAACTCCAGTATTCCCACAGACGGCGCCAATTGTAAGGACCTGATTTGTATTTCTAGCCCACTACGTGAATGGACATAGGCCTAAAAAGCCCTAAACAATGAATTTGTAGAGAATTGGTTGGAATACTGGGTTGAAGCAAACATACAATCACTAAATGGATCCAGATGTTGTGAGAATGAAAAGAAAAAGGTTTATATTGAAGAAAGATGATCCTCGGTAAAGTCCGAGAAGGTTTGTTCTTATATATATTCATTTTAGAGTTCAGTTACAAGTGTGTCTCCTTTTTTTTTTTTCCCCTTTTTCCAGTATCTCTCTTTCCTTTTTATATCCTCATTTCCCTGCGCTCCCACTTCACACGTGCAGGGCAGATAGTTCTTTTGGATACTTGTCCCATCATCATTTTCCCTTTAATCTTGCTGTAATAGTTGTAAGGCTGTAACATACTGTTTAGGTATCACCTCCACATTAATGCGGCCAGAGTGTTAGCTGCAGTGTATTTAATGCCGAAGTAGCAGCTTTCCTCCTTAGATATTTCAAGACGTTGCCCTATCCATCACTCTTTTAACATTTATTAGTACCGATGAAACTTCTGGGAACTTCATTCCGAGTAGCTAACAAACTTTTTTGGACATCGGCATCAATTATCCGAGAACAAATTTATCCTCGGCCTATCCCTTGAGCCATTATTGTTAAAACTAACCTTTGTTTACTAAAACAGCCCTCACCAAATAAGATTCCTCATCCTTGGATAATCCTTTGTCCTCGAACTAGGCCACAGACTCGAAATATGAGCAAAACGATGGGCTGTCAGGCCCAATATCCCTACAATAATAAACACCAAATCAAAATTTTTTATCATGTCACAAATGTATACTGATAATTAAAAACTAATTTATAGTTAAAATTATATTATTTGTGTAGATAGAATAATTTTCATCTATGAACTTATAAAAATTGGACTCACCAATTGTTAAAATTTTTAAATTATTTTTATTAGGAAATGGATTATTTATATTATCAATAAAATCATAAATAATGGTTTGATATTTTATAAAATTGTTAACAAACATATATAATCCAACATCAAGTCTATGTAAGTATATTTATTTTATACATATCTACGTTAAGTATATACTATAATATTCTACATATTTAAATCAAGTCTCATATGCATGAGCTTATTCATAAACAAATTATTATGTTTGAATTTGGCTTGTTTAACAATCGAGCCTAAATTTGGACTTATGTTTGTCTTATTTGCTTAATAAACAAAGATAAAAAATAATAATAAAAATAAAAGCTCCATACTGAGTTTAAATTTTTTATTTAAAATTCTATCAACATGTGTGAAATTACTAAGAGTCTTGTAGTTCATCCCTTTAATAAGTAAAATCATGATTTGAATTTCACTCCTTATATATTGTAACAATTAAATTAGGATTATGCCAAGTAGACTTGGCAAAATCTAATCCGGACCAGGACTTGGACCTGAAGAAAAATATCCAACCCACCCAACTCATTTCTAAAGCGAGTTTTTTTATTTTATTTTTTTATTAATTATTAATTTTTTAATTTATTTTAAGGTTTCACATATCATATTCAAATCGGACAATACAATATATTGATTCTTAACAATACATCATATTCCTAAAAAAATATTACGGTCCACGACATTTAGGTTTTGTTTTTGGAGTAATTTATTACTTATTTTCTTATTTGTAATGAATGGAAGATAAGACAATATAAATATGATCAAATTTATTAATATTATTATTTTGCATGTAAAAACATACAAGTCAACCATAATATATTCAATTCAAATTCAACCTACAACCCGGTTGACCTGACTCAGTTGCAACTTGCAACCCATTAAGAGTTAAGACAACACCTACATGTTCCTAATCCGAACCTGATCTAACTTGTGATCGATTTAACTTGCCTGGTGTTTGACTTGACCCAACCCGACCGGTTTGCATCGTGTAAATACTAAATTGGCAAGTGGTAAAATGAAATCTATTTTGATTTATTAAAGGAAAAATGATGAGGAATTTTGAGTGGTTAAAAATTTGCCAAAGAGGCCAATCACTAATAGTAATAGTAATAGTAATTAGCATTATTAGCGGGAGGAACGAGACTCATGACATGAGACGCGGAACTAGTTATGGCCAATATTGTTCAGTGCAACTCTCTTCCTCACTTGTGCAAACCAAGTAGAATCTCAACACCCTTATTATCCTCAATCTCACTTACTCGTTCAATCTCAAATGTTAGCACAAGTTCCAACGCATTGAAGCTCTCCACTCCCAGGTCTCTCTCTCTCTCTCTCTCTCTGATATGTGTGTTTAGCTTTTTATAGTTCATATTGAGAGATGCAAGTAGTGTTAGTGATATTTTACTTTAATTGCAGCCGCAGGCTGAATAGGACTGTTTCTGCTGTGGTTTCTGAAGAGAACGCAGTTGGGTCGAATTTTTCTGGCACTGATGTGTTCAAACTCACTTACTTAGAGGTGGGTTTTCGTTTTCTTCATCTGGGTCTTTCTTAATTTTGCTTAAGCTTTTTATTAACATACATGTAGAAACTATTCTTTGTTTAGGGAAATTCTTGGTTGTGGGATGTGGATGGATTGAAAATACTGGTCGATCCAATCTTGGTGGGTAATCTGGATTTTGGAATTCCCTGGCTTTATGATGCAGCCAAGAAATACATGAAGAATTTCCAGGTATCTTTTAGGTTTTGTTGTTGTCGTGGGAATCAATTAACAGGCTTATTCTGACTGGTATGAAACTTTGTGCAGCTTAGTGATCTTCCTGAAATCGATTGCTTGCTGATCACACAAAGCCTTGATGATCACTGCCACTTGAATACCTTGAGACCGCTCTCTATAAAGTTCCCAAATCTTAAAGTCTTAGCAACTCCAAATGCTAGGCCACTGCTGGATCCCCTTTTCAGCAATGTACGTATATATCGTAGCTTGGACTTTTTGCTGATTTTGTCTTCAATTTTCATATTCTGTTTAATTCATGTATGAACAATTGAAACATTCTTCATGGATGCCCAATGATAAATTAGCACATCAACATTGGCATGATGGTTCTTGGTTAAAATTTTACACTTAATTGGTACTTATATCATATTGGAATTCATTGAACTCGTTTGTATCTAGGGTACTTGAACTCTACTCTTTTTTGCGAAACCTCTCTCATTAAGTGGGGTATGAAGAGCTTGGCCTACAATTGAGGCTCATTGGCTTTGTTCTGTAGCAGACCTGGTAGTATATATAGAGATTGTTTCCCATTTTTTAGCGTTATTGCATAACGTCCTATTTGTGGCATTAGCATATTCAAGAAAGATGCGGCCATTGCATTATGTATTGTTTGACATGATCTGTTAGTGGATTTCTGGCTGCTCATTGCCCATGATTGTTCATGAAAGGTCCAAACATCTTAATAGCTTGTGTTCCCTGTGTGATTGTTTTGGCTTGTTTCTTGATTTCCTTTACATGCTAATAATGAAGAAACTGACAACTTTGCTCTCCAACCTGTTACTGCAATATTGTTTAGATCTTAAAATCAGCGATTTTAAATCCTTCTTAACCATGCTGCTCTACCTGGAACCTCATTTTTTGTTAAATCAGTGGAAATCAAATAACTTCCCTATGCTATTGAATTTGTAGATCTTCATTGCAATATTAATTTTAAATTCTCATTTGTTCGTTGATCAGCTAACAGGCCATAAAGATGTCGTTTCTTTATGTGAAACATGTGAAGAGGGTTTTTTTTTTTATTTTTAATTTTTTTAATTTTTTTAATTTTTATTTTTAACCATATTGGAATTTATTATTACTAGAAGAAGCATATTTTGTATTTTCAAATTATTTAATATTCTTCCCCTAGAAGAAGAGCATAGCACAAATAAGCTAAAGAATTAAATAAATGTCTAAAGCTTAAAATGAAAAAAAAAGAAAAAAAGAAGAAGACATAGTTATCTAAAATATTAATTTATGTAGTCAGCTGGAATACTTAAGCTTGATCATGATGGAAAAGGCTGCAAACCAGTTCCAACTGGACACCTTAACGGTGCCCTATTATATCTTGATCATGGGATTTTTGAAGATGTATATTGCATAATGCTTGAAAGGTGTAAATTATGAAAAGAAGCCAATTTTCTGTCTGTAGGCAGTATTTAAATGGGACAAGAATGCTGGAGAGTGAAGGAAAGTTGTAATTTCTTGTCATTTGATATTGTCCCTTATCTAGAATGGCATAAAAGTTTCACAACTTTCAAGGTCCATTCTCTTGCATCTTCCTCCAAATTGTTTCCTGTAAATTTCACAAGCAAGTTCAGTTTTTATGAGAAAAATCTATGGTGCCTCATTAGCCAACCAAAATCATAAGCAATTAGGAAAATTTGAGTTTAAGTAATATTCTTAGATTTTATTCCACAGAATGTGCTTCTTAATGGTAAATGGAAAGATCTATTATTACCATTCCTGTGAATGTCTGAATGTGCATTTATATTTAACATGTTGCACTGACATATGAGATAACATAGCAATCATACACATTACTGTGTTGATCCATTGAAGCATTTCCATTTCAATTTTCAAAGTTAGTTCCTGAATTTTCAGGTCATATACATAGAACCTGGTCAGAGCTCTGTTATTGAAGCAAGAAATGGTTCTAAAGTCAGAGTTCAGGCTACTGCAGGGCCAGTTCTAGGTCCTCCATGGCAGCGCCCTGAGAATGGGTAAACTTTATCACACTTTTGTATGCTGTTGTGAATTCAAATGTTAGACCCTACTGAATTTGATTTCCAAGAAATAAAAACTTTGTATACGTATGCCCTATGCGCTAATATGTTCTAATCTTAGCTAAATGGATATTTAACTTGAAGTTTATTGCTTTTGATGTAATATGTGATCAGATATCTTGTCAATTCAACTCAGGGCCAACTGACTCTTTACTATGAACCCCACTGTGTATACAACAAGGATTTGCTGGAAAAGGAAAGGGCTGACATTGTTATCACACCAGTCATAAAGCAACTTCTGCCTAAATTTACTTTGGTTTCAGGACAAGAAGATGCAGTTCGACTTGCAAGGCTTCTGCATGCCAAGTACAGAACCATTGCATACTCTTGGGCAGCTAAACACCATAATTTTATCGTAGTTAACTTTTTTATTGATTTCCTTCCCTCATTTTGTAGGTTCATTGTGCCAATGAAAAATGGGGACCTCGATAGCAAAGGGCTTCTTGCTAGTATAATTCAAGCTGAGGGAACAATAGAATCATTTAAGGTCTCCATTCTTTCACTCAATTTTAAAGACTAGATGACTCTATGTGTAAAGTTTTTTTTTCTTCATGATTTATTTACTACACTAGTATATCATATCAAATAACACCGCATTCCATCCTTTTTTCCCTTCTTTTTTTGTTTGGGAGGGAGGCGGGTTGGTTGTGGTTTTTCTTTTGCCATAGAAGTAAGTTCATATTATAAGTTGAATGTGACCAGCATAGCCCTACCATTTCCACATCTTGCCCACGTCTTGCACAGTACAAAGGTAGTCTGTCTTTCTTCCTTAAAATTTTTTTTCTTAGGCAAGCTATGGTAATGTGTTGATAGATCACCAATTCTCCCAAAAATTTAAACTGTTAGAAAATGGTGAATTTAATAACTTAAACATTATTCTAACACCCCCCTCATTTGTGGGCCTATAATCCCCCTTGATAAGTGGGGCCCAACAGTTGGGATTTTTTGAACTTTTTAAATGGGAGGTAGAGTGGAGATAGGGTTCAAACTTTGGACCACTTACTATAATACCATGGTACTAAAATCTTAAACTGTTAGGAAATTATGAATTTGTTCGCTTAACTATTTTTCTAACTTGTATAATAATTTATGCTTCTGAACAATATTGTTGCTTCTTTTTTATTAAATTTTCTGCTGCTCTAGACATAATGGCAGTGGAAACCTTTTAAACCTTTTTCTAAGTCTAATTTGTGGTTGTACCAAATACTTTCTGTTAAAATGTGGCTTGAATAGTTGAATTTAAGAATGAGGTTCACCAGCGCACGTGGTGTGCATCCCACAGGATTGTTCTCCCTTAGTACGTTGGTTTGCAAGCATTAACTTGTTTTCAGACTGGTTTATTCTTTTTCTGCTTGGTGTGGGTTTTCAACATGAAACGGTAGCTGACTTTTGGGGCTTGAGTTTTGTCAGAGTGCATTTGTGCCACTTTGTAATCTCTCTATTTTCTTAGTGAAACTTTCTCCTTAACACCATTTGTGGACGTAAGCCTAATACCGAACCATGTAAATTTGTCTTCCTTGCGCTATTGTTCAGCTAATTCCTTCGTATTGCATGGGATTTCGTATTATTATTATTATTTTTTATATAAAAAAGTATGCTTAGCAATATATTAAAAATATAAATAAAAATATTTTTAATAATTTTTTAATCGCCGAGTCCCGCTGCACCCGCACTCACCTTTTTCAAAAATTGCCGAGTCTCGCACCCGTACCCGCACCCGCACCTTCACCCGAGTCTCGAAACGCACCCGTGCTTCATAGTTGTTTATATTATTTTCCATAAACCCTCTTTTGTTGGCTACACTTACAACAAATAGGTATCAAGTCTCCTCTATCTTATCAAAAAAAAAAAAAAAAAAGTCTCCTCTTTCTCAACATTTTCCAAATGTTTGATAACCATGTTGAGTTAGTCAAAGTTGAGCGTTTATGCCATTTATTCGAGTTTCAAATTTGTCTTTTCCCAATTTCTATGCATTTATGAACTTTTTACTATTTTACTTTACAACTACCTCAGGAGATGACAAAGACTACTTCCACGCGGTAAACTTGTTGCTTTGTCGAATAAAATGAGTTATGTTAAGAAAGGTGAGACATAGATCAGATATCACATTGGAATTGATGTTGTGATTCTGAGACAGAGAGGAGAGAGTGAGAAAGTGGAAACACACATAAATTAACGTTTTTTAGTCCTTATAATTCTAACATGTCTAACATTGTAATAGAGCCATGTCTCACCTCTCATTTTCAGATATGGTTTCCAATGGGAGTTTCAAGGGAATACAAAGTGGATTTATGAATCCAATTAAGTTCTCTTTGCTTTCGTCTGAAAACGGTGTAACTTTATAACTCTTGTTTCAACCGGAGATCAGTTGGAGGTAGAGTGGGGGAGTTGTTTATGGCCTTTTGTGTCCATAGTTTTTCTAAAATCAATCCTGAAATTTGATTATTGCAGTACTTAGCTCTGTTTCAATTGATGAATGTTTGAGGGATAGTGGGACATGAAATTCTAGCATTTCTGTATGGTATTTTCACAAAAAATTACTTACCAAAAAACCAGTCTCAAAATTTGATTATTGCAGAATTTCTCTCATCTTTTGCTTATTTCTCATTTTTTTGTTAAACACTGTTAGAAACTTAGATATATTTATCCTGCAAATGTGACAAGTAACTGAGAATTGAATTGTTTTCTAATGCAGGAGCTATTGTCAAAGGAAATACCAGATGTTCAAGTATTAGAGCCTACTCCTGGTATACCACTAGAAGTCCAGTCACCCTCATATCTTCCCTAGTGCATCCATATATCTTTACTGTATAAATGAAACTACCGTATATTTAGATCATGTACGGACATATTAATTCATTTGTCTATTTTGTTTTTCCTATGCACATATTTGTCTATTGTCAAAGAACTATAGTCTATCCAAATAAAAGAATAGAATGTTAGTGATCCTCTGATATGCAGACATGTATGATGTTTGATATTTTGGAAGTCAGGTAGGATCTTAATCTTTGATGCAGGACAAACCAAAACAATGTAATAGAAAAAAATAAAAAACAGGAAAATAAAGATAGAAAACCTAGGAGTCAATACCAGCTAATTAGAAGAATTTCATGAGAAATTTATGATTAATTCGGATTGTGTCTTACAAAACTGAACCTAGGGTTCTTAAACAGACTTTCAAAAATTTACTTTGCTTGTAAGAAAAGAACTTGGACTCATAAACCAAATGAGGAGCTACTCAAGAGAGTATTCGTTGTGTGTAATTAGTGAATCTATTGCGCAGGATTCCTAGTCTGCAAGTCTCCTGCTCAAGTCAATCTGAAACACGCTTGTTCTGTACCCTGAATGTATTCTGTGATTCACCATCTCTATTGTGCTTTTAGGATGAACGATTGATGTCCCTTCGTCCTAATCCCTTCTTGTATTCATTGCTTCATCTGCATTCACGTGTTCTGACCATGAAAATAAGAATTTTGTAGGTAATAAACTTCTCATGAACATGGTGACGGCTACCTTCTCATTTGCTTCATCCATTTACAACATATCTTTATTAAACCTAAAGGTTCTCCCATATTCTTTTCTTGATATTGTAAATGTAATGTAAATGGCTTGTCTCCAATGTCTTCGACCCTAATGAAGTGAATAACAAATAAGTTTCTCAACTTGGCGAATGAACCTACTTTCCCAAGCTTCAGCTTGTTGAACCGTACTTTGGTTGAACACTAAAAGTAATTTCGAATTCTGTTCATATGATATCGTTAGGAACAGCCTTGAGGCATTTTTATTTTTATAAATTTTGGAGATAAATGGTACCTCATTACATCAGGGCTGAAGGGCAAATCTTTGTTATGCACCAAGTCATCTACTGCTGTAGAAATCTTCCTTTAATTTCATGGCTTCAACTATCACGCCTTTCATCTCTTTAGACAACTTGTCCAATACGAAGACATTTATGATTCTTCTGCCCGATGACTTTTGCGGCTAGGCCTTAACTTCATGATGGTGGCTTCCGTGTGGCTCATCATTCGTTTCAAGCTCGTCATATTCTTCTTCATTGAGGTCGTGTGGGGGAATTCCCTAAGGAGGGAGAAGACTCTGCGTCAAGTCTTGGTTTTGATGCACCAGTTGTTGCACACTCTGGATCAAGTGTGTCACGTATTGTTCAGGTGTAGCTACTCTTATTGGATCGTTCTAAAGCATTCTGGCTCTAAATTTGCCGGCCTAGTGGTGGTGTTTTGGTGAGTGTCCACTGAACGTGTTTGAGCTATACAACCTTTATCAATTATCATTGGAAAACGGAAAATATTAGATTCCCACAAATGGAGCCAACTAAAGACTTGGTTGGGTTTCACAGAAGACTCGAAGAGTGGATTCTTACAAATGAAGTCAACTAAAAGACACACACAAGTGTTGGCCACCAATGCTTCGATGCTTTAGTCAGTCCTAGTGTGTTATTGAAAGGAGAATGGATATATTTTTTAGGTAGGGTTTTTTTTAGTGCGTACTTCGTTTTTGGATTTATTTTCTTTTTATAGTTTTTTTTTTTTTTTTGGGTAGTTATTAATGAAAACGATTATGGCACAAAATCGTATTTTCAACGCATGATTTTAGTTGTTTTTTACTTGTGTGAATGGACGTATGTGCAGGTTGGTGTCTCTAATCAACGTTACCCTAATGGAAAACAGTTCTCTTAAATTAATCTCCATGCTGAATTCATCATAATCCTCACTTGATTGTCTAAAGCAAATTACTTTACTGAGCTGTTCTTCTTCTCTTGGTTGAGTTTTTTTTTTCCTAGAGAGCGAGAATTCAATGGTTGAGTTGAGCAGAAGATGCTGCGTAGTTGGATACTGAGCACATATGTACCATTTTGTTAGGAAAAACAAAAACAAGAAACAAGAAACGTAATGGGTATATCCATATATGGTAATGCATTTTTGTTTTTGTTGTTGTTGTTGTTGTTTTTTTGTGTGTGTGTGTGTGGTGGGACCAATTGGCTTTTAAGTTTCTACCTTCTTGTTTCTAAAATAAAAAAATTTTAAAAAAAGTTTCAACCTTCTTAATTCTCTTTTGCGAATCCTTTTTTCTCTTTTTTTGACCAATTGCCTTTTAAGCTTGAAGTTCAATGCTCTTTTGGTAAATCTCTCTTCATTTTTTTTTCCTTTTTCTTTTTTAGGGGTAGCTCTTTTCGTAATCTTACTACCATTCTTTTCATCGTGCTACGTAAAATATTTCACCAGCTCAATTGTCATGCTGTGTGAAGATTAAATTATGAGTCTACTATTATATATATATATATATATGAGTACTAAAAACCTTCAGATGCTTTATTCTAAATTCTAAATTCTAATTGGCTATTCTTTGAAGGAGAGGTCATATTCTCTACAATTTAAACGTAATTGTTTAATATACATGTATGGATTATTCTTTGCCTAGAATTTGTACAAGTTCTATATAAAAATCTCATATAAGATTATGTACAATAAATAATCCAAACATCGTATAAGTGATAATATTATTCTTTATTTTTTTATTTTTTAAAGAGTTTCAACTTATGACTACTCCTGATGATAGCTCTTTATCATCAGACCAAGACACCAATCAGTTTTTGGTGTAGGTAGAGATTGAACCCCAGATCTCTTATACAACCATCAGAGACTTTACTAGTTAAGCTGACTGGAACCCACGAGTGATAATATTGTTCAAATTAAACGTGAATGTATTTGCGTAAAGATATGGTCTTGAAGAGAAGGAAGTGTGATGAGTATTATAGGAAGAAAATAAACTTTAAAAGAAGATTGCCACGCAAATAATCTAGATTGATTGCAGGATGTTACTGGCTGTTGATTTGACATATTAGAACTACTAACATCTACTACTTAATATTTGTTATGAAAATGTTGTTCTCATAGTGTTACTCTTAATTTTTGTTGTTCACATAGTGTTACTCCTAATATTTGTTATGAAAATGTTGTTCACATAGCGTTACTCAAAAAGGAAAAAAAAAGAAGAAAAAAAAAGTGTTAAGTCATAACAATTTTACAACAAATCTTAAGTGGTAAGTTATCATTAGCTATTTCAGCGGGAAAAAAAAAAAAAATCAATGATGGATAGATTAGAACTACTAACAACTTATGACTTCCTTTAAAAAAAGGGTCCGGTTAATGTGCGCTCTTAAGGGTTATACATGTGCTCTTAGAGTGTATATTACTATTTATGAGAAACTGAAAAAGACTAAATTAATCACTTTTTCATGTTTCTATAAAAAGTTTTTAAAAATAGTTAATGTATACCCTAAATCTTCTCCAAAAAGGAAAAAAAAAAAATGTATACCCTAAAGATATATGAAAAAAAAAAAAATACCACTTAACATTTATTGTGAAAATATTATCCCCGTATAACAAATCTTTTTTTTTTATTTTTTTTATTATTTAGAATCCAAACTACTTCATTAGAACAGAACGCTTGCTGTGCCGAGGATTGTCTGGGGCTGCAGAAATTTTTCACTGTGTTAAAGTTTGTTTCTTCGAGTCCAAATGTACCAGGCCACTGCTGCAAACAACTCCAGATTTTTGGGTTGCCTTCCTATCAAACTGACCAGGTCCGTAAAGGTGCTGGTGCCAAGATAATCTCGACGAACTCCATCAAACATTGGGTTCCAGATTTCATGGACTTTCTCACACCCCCAAAGAGCATGCAGGGTATCTTCTTGAGCTTGACCACACTGCGAGCATATAGAAACATCTGGAATTTCCCTACGCTGCAGATTCACCAGGGACGTTGGCAAAGCCTGAGAAGCACGCCATAATTTTTTTTTAATCTTGTTTGGGATTCTTGTTGGTGTGGGTATGTGTTTTAAACACTTTTATTCTTATTTATTTTTTAACCGTTGGAAATTTATGAGTAAAATAGCCGTTGGGTAATTATGAGAAATATAGCCGTTGGACAATTATGAGAAAAATAGCCGTTAGGCAATAATTGATAATATAGCCGTTGGGCTTTTAAAGGTTATTAGTAACTAATAACTATAGACTATTATATTCATAAGTAGCCTATATAATACTCATTATAACACATTTTTTAAAGGAGTCTTTTGATTACTCTATATTTTAAATATACACAATTTTATTATCTTTCTCTCCCACATATTTTTTCTACAAGAATATTTGTTCTAAGGAAAGGCAATAAAGGGTTGTTCTTAAACCTTTTGTGAGTGGAAGTGCGTACATCACAAAGGTTGACGCTATAGTCTAATTCTGGGGGGTTGTTTGGCCAAGAGAACCAATCGCACCAAGTTTTACTTTGGGTGGCACGAATCAACCTTTAAGGACAACACTTTCACAGCATGATTTTATAGCATTGTGAAATTGTTCTAAATTCCTTTTTTTATTTTATGTTCTTGCTAATTATTTGGGATATTATTTTTGTATTAAAACTTGTTTATTCACTATTATTTTTCCAACAATCTTAAAGGTTGACTTCATGCTTCAAAATGGATAAACAAGTTATTGATCATGAAATTTTATATTGTGATATGATATTATGTTTATAAAGAAAAAATGCTAGTAGTTATATTCTTAGATATAATTACGAATATCTTTTGTGGAGTTTATTTTGCTATCTGGTTTATCTAAACAATTTGGTGGACTAATATTTTATAAGAAAAAAATAAATGACGTCCATCCAAATGTGATTTTGATTCTCTAATCTAAATTAATATGTGAATAATATTATGTAACATTGTCTTGATATGTGGATATCAACTTATTGCATTTGCAATTATGTGATACTATATGTGTATTATATTTTGTGAAATTGTTTTATGTCTATTGAAATTTGAGGAACATGAGATTGAAGAAAAACGTATGTATTTTAAGAAATGTTTTTGATATTAAAAAAAAAAAATGTTAGCAATAATTTTTATGAGAAATGAGATAAAATTTTATTTTTTGGTAGAATTCTAAAAGAGAAAAAAAAAATGGTGTAGACTTATGATGAAAGCATTCCTATTGTTAAGTGGAATCAATAGTGCAGTATCAACTTGGTACTCCTTTTGTATAAAGAAGATACAATGATACTTTAATTTAATTATATTTTATTTTCCTTGCTAAATTATTCTAGTAATTATTTATGGTCATGTGAAAAAGAAGTTGTGGATGATTAAACGTTTGTATTATACAATTGTGGTATAATGATGTTAAATTTTACAAAATATTAAGTGTCTTATTCTTGTAAAATTTTGGACGTTCTAAGAGTGGTTTCTAGTAACTAGAGGCTATTGGCTCTATGTACAAAAGCTATTAGTTTTACATCTCTTGACACAAATATATGAAATGAGAAATTATGGAAAATAATTAAAATTTTCTTTATATATATTAAATAAAAAATGATCCAACTAGTATTTTGGGCTAGTGGATAAGATTTAGTGGGAATAAATATTCCTTTTATCCAACAAGTGCAAGAGTGATATTAAAAAAAATATATATACACACACACACACACACACACACACATATACATATATATTTTTTATTGGCTATATGTGTTGTTTTGAGATGGTGGATAGGTTTTTATGAACTTGAAACAAAAAGACCTTGCAAACCCATAACAAGAGGAACCAAACTCCTTAGTTTGGTACATAATAATTTGATGATTTAAAACACACAATGACTAGAAATGGTAAAAGATTTTATGTAATTTTTGTTGATGACCATTCTATATTTATTTAACTTTGTGTATTAGGTACCGAAGATGAGGTATTGGAAATTTTTATAAAATATAAAAAATGAAGTTGAGAATGGCATAAGCCTAACTTGTTATACCTCGAATTGTGGGGGTGGTTGGCTAAGATGTTACCCAAATCTAAAAGGAGAATACCTCAAAGTATGGGGGTACTTGCCTAAGGTCAAGCTACATGAACCTAAAAGGAGGAAACTTGATTCTTAAATATGTGATTGTGTGTTTATTGGTTATGTTTGTTTTAATTCATGATATAAAATTATTTTCATCAATAGTGATGTATTTAGAATTTAATACTATTGTTGAATCTTAAAAATATTTTTTTTAAGTATGAGGTTCCTTTGAAAAATAAGGAAAATATGTTTCATGAACCTATTAATACTTCTAATGATCTTATTGTGATGTGCAAGAATTGAGAAGAAGTAAGCGAACTAGGGAGAAAAAGAGTTACGGTAACAATTTTTTACCTATATTGTTGAAGAGGAATATGTAAGTTATTATGCAATTAAATTTGTTGATGCACCATTATTGTTGGAAGCTTTTAACAAATTATTAGATTATGTCTAATCACACTACTTCCACCTAAGGTTAAGCCTATTGGTAGCAAGTGGGTGTTGAAAACAAAATTTGTATGGTTGCAAGCGGGTTTTCAAAAGAAACTTATAACTAAATGTGATCATAGACAAGTATAAGACATGCTCAGTAGCTAAAGGCTATTAGCAAAAATATCATGTTGATTATTTTATACTTATTCTTCGATTATTAGAAGTGCATCTATAGGAATGTTGTTTGTCATTGTGTCTATTTACAAACCTATTATATATCATATGGTTGTTAAAACTGTTTTCTAATAAGTAAATTAGAAATATATATATATATATATATTATATGGAGCAACCCGAGGGTTGTGTTGTCCTTAGACAATAATGTAAAGTTTGTAAATTGGTTAAATCCTTGTATGGATTAAAACAAGCACCTATACAATGACATGGAAATTTTGATATATGATGCTTATACATGGATTTGTGACTTATGGTTATATAATAAGTTAAATAATAATGAAGGTGTCATTATTTGTTTATATGTTGATGACTTACTTATATTTGGAACTAGCCATAATGTTGTGCATGATACTAAATGTTTTCTTACCTCTAAATTTGATATGAAAATTTTGGTTGAGGCAAATGTTATTTTAGGCATCAAGATCGTTAAGGATATTGATTACAGTGTACTGTCACAATCTCATTATGTGGAAAAAAAATTAAATAATTTGATATGTGACCTATGTCTATTATGTATAACTTAAAGGTGCACTTGGTTAAAAATCGTGGTGATAGTGTTTCATAAGATAAATATGCACAAATTATTGGTAGTTTAATATTTTTGACAAATTGTACTTGTCCTGATATTGCATATGCTGTTGGTAGATTGAGTAGATGCACTCATAATCCTAGTATTGAGCATTGTGATGCAATATCTAAATTATTGAGATACTTAAAGGAGACTTTTGATTTTGGTTTATCATATTGTGGCTATCCTACTGTTTTAGAAGGATATTGTGATGTTAATTGGATCTTTGATACAGATTATGTGAAACCCACTAGTGGATATGTGTTCAAATTAGCTAGAAAGGCTGTCTTTTAGAAGTCAACCAAGAAGACTTGCATAGTGAAATCTAACATGGAAACAAAGTTAGTGGCCTTAGAGAAGGCTAGGTCCAGAGCTGTATGACTTAGGAGTATATTAATTGATATGCCTCATGAAAGCTCGAAAATGTGTTGAAAACACACGAGCAGTTTAGACCCCCCAAATTAAAATTACGGCTTGGTTGATTTTACACTAACTTAATGATAAGTGCGGAATAGTGTAAACACAAGCGAATAAACAATACAACTACTCTAATCCATATTTAAAGCAACACAAGAGTAAAAATGAAATAAACAAGAGTAGGGAAGAAGGATGCAAACACAGAAAACACCGAGACGTGTTCTCGAAGAGGAAACCGAAGAACTCGACGAAAAACCTCTCCGCCGCCCTCCAAGCGGAAATCGATCCACTAGACAATTAGTTGAGATACATGGGTTAGCAAGAGACCCTCCAAGCCTAATCTACTCGATGCACTTAAGCCCTCCAAGCTCCTACTCCAACAAGGCTTCTCGGAATCGTGTCTTGTCTTAGTTATCCGGATCCCGCAACAAGCTCCATGTTGCATTTGCCATCCTTGGCTTCTTCCAATGCTTCCCAATAGCTCCAAAACACTCTCTACACTCTGAATATGTGTGTGTTATGTTTGGGTACAAATCTCCTCTTAAGGTATGATAATGGAAGAGGGATAGAGAAGAGGCTACAATGATTTCTCACTAAGGAGGAGTAGCTCTGTCTCAAAAGATGGGTGGGTGAGTTGTAGAAAACCTATCTAGGGTTTTTCTCTCTGAATAGCCACACCAACATATATAGGTAATGAGGGTATATATATAGAGTGGGTGAAGGGTAAAAAGGTCACTCATAAAAATCCTCCAGGCAGAATGTTTCGCGACTGTCTCGCGGGAAGGCCTTACCAGCGAGACACTCGTGAAAATGACAGCCTGGCATGACTCTTTAGCTTCCAGCACGTGCAGGGCACATGCACCATTTTGCGGGATGAGTAGTAGCGAGATACCCGCGAAAACCCTTCAGTCTTCAATTTCTTGAGTCTTCACACACACTCTTTCTCTCACATAACCCTTACAATAAATTCCACAATAAATACAGGGTATATAAGATTGAAATCAATTACAATCAAATTTGGCACGGAATAAAAGCCAACAAAAACATAGTTGTAAATTACAACTTTACACCTCATTTTACTAACTCTATTGTCTCTGTTTGCTTTCCTTGTGATTACCAGTCTGCCATAACATATGTTAAGAGCAAAGTTTATAATGAGAAAAGCCGACATATCCAATTGAGGCTGAGGCAGGTTATTGGTAATGGTGTTATATCCTTGAACTTTGTGAGGTCAGAAAGGAACTTGGCCGATCCTTTGACCAAACCACTAGCAAGAAGGCTGGTGAGTGAGACATCTAGGGGGATTGGACTGATACCCAAGTTGCGACACTGTGACTAATGCCCAACCTCTATGATGGGTGATTCCACACAAGAGGTTAAATGGGTAGAGGTCATTAGTGGTCCATGGGCATTATCATTTGTTATGTGTTTTCTGCTATCTCGATAAGGAGATTAGTGATGAGTCCATCCCTATGGTGTGAGACAGTGCTAAGTTGCAGAATTTGGTGAGGTTGAGCTTTAGGCTTTTAATAGATCCATATCCCTACCTGTTGGGATGGGGTGTATTTGCACGCACTCCTGACGGATGCCACTGACTAAGTGGCAGATTATTAGAGGTTGAGTTTTAGGCTCTTAATGGATCCATATCCCTACCTGTTGGGATGGGGTGTTCTGCATGCACTCCTGATGGATGCCACCTATGTGTGAGTGGAAGTTGTGTTGCTTCCTATGAGGCTTTTTGGGTAGGTCTCTAGAGCTCTCATGAAACACAGTGGCGCATGGCCTGGATAAGGCGTCAACCCACTTAAGAACAACCTTGATGAAGAAAGTTATGTGGGTGGTAAGTTTGGCTTACTAATAGCTTGGTTAAAAGAGTTTTAACTCCACCATTGTCTTTTGGTTCCTACTTATTTATCCTATGTATGGTTAAAACCTTTTGGTATCATATTGATGCATGCTTTCTTTAGTTGCGTGCCTTTCCTATTTTGTGTTTGTAACATGTGGGGGATTGTTGGCGTGGGTATGTGTTCCAAACACTTTTATTCTTATTTATTTTTTAGCTGTTGGAAATTTATGAGTAAAATAGCCGTTGGGCAATTATGAGAAATATAGCCGTTGGGCAATTATGAGAAAAATAGCCGTTAGGCAATAATTGATAATATAGCCGTTGGGCTTTTAAGGGTTATTAGTAACCAATAACTATAGACTATTATATTCATAAGTTGCCTATATAATACTCATCATAACACATTTTCTAAAGGAGTCTTTTGATTACTCTATGTTTTAAATATACACAATTTTACTATCTTTCTCTCCCACATATTTTTTCTACAAGAATATTTGTTCTAAGGAAAGGCAATAAAGGGTTGTTCTTAAACCTTTTGTGAGTGGAAGTGCGTACATCACAAAGGTTAACGCTATAGTCTAATCCTGGGGGGTTGTTTGGCCAAGAGAACCAATCGCACCAAGTTTTATTTTGAGTGGCACGAATCAACCTTTAAGGACAACGCTTTCGCAGCGTGATTCTATAGCATTGTGAGATTGTTCTAAATTCCTTTTTTTATTTTATGTTCTTGCTAATTATTTGGGATATTATTTTTGTATCAAAACTTGTTTATTCACTATTATTTTTCCAACAATTCTAAGCTTCCACAGCCGTGTCCAGAAATTTCTTGAGTCAGTAACATCTAAGGCAGAAGCTCTGTCTCTATTATCCTTTTCACAAAGTAGTTGATATCCAGTTTTTACTGAGTATGTCCATTCCTTTGTTCTTGGCTAAATCAGGCAGTCATCTTGGCTTGTTCGGTGTTGAAATTCTTCCACAATCCTAAGCTTCTATGATGAATGATTGCTCAACACACAGAGAAGTGAAATGCAGAGCAAGAAGTAGGAAATGTGAGAATGAATTTCTTGTATTGATAATTATCCTACTCTGTTCTTTATATACTAGATACAAAGTAGTAAAGCTGTAACAGAAAACTAACTATACAACACTAGCCACACAATCTTCCAGCTTCTATACACGTGGCAAATAACTAAAGCATAAAACCTACTAAGCTACAGGTCGTTCTTTACCACTACTATATGTAGTTTATGTACACAATTACAAAGTTAATTACAAACTAAAACAATCTTCAACACTCCCCCTCAAAATGAACTATATATGTTTATTAGGTTCATTTTGGACAACAAATAATGAAACTATTTGTACCCAAGTGCTTTAGTAAAGAAGTCAGCAACTTGATGTCTCGAGGGAAAATGGAATGTTTTAATTGTACCAGCTTGTATCTTCTCTCGAATAAAATGACAATCAACTTCTATATGCTTCGTTCGTTCATGATACACTAGATTAGCTACTATGAATAAAGCTGCCCTGTTGTCACAGTAGAGGGAAGCTGCTTGGTTATGCTCTAATCCAAAAGTCTTAAGCAATGAGATGAGCCAAAGTATCTCACTTGTTACTGTGGCCATGGCCCTATACTCGGATTCTGCAAAAGATCTAGATATTACATGCTGTTTTTTACATTTCCAAGAAATCAAAGAATCACCAAGGAAAATGCAAAAACCAGAAACAGATCTCCTAGTGTCAGGGCATGCTACCCAGTCAGCATCACAATATGATTTGAGCTTCAATTCTAATTCTGCAGAGAGAAATAGACCTTGGCCTGGACTCCTTTTCAAATACTTAAGAATTCTGTAAGCAGCTTGCAAATGAGGCACTTTAGAAGCAGCCATGAATTGACTTAATTTGTGTACTACATAGCAAATGTCAGGCCGTGTGAGTGTCAAGTATAGCAACTTTCCTATTAACCTTCTATAAAAAGCTGGATTAGGAACATCTTCACCAATAGAATTGCTGAACTTGGCAGATTACTCCATTGGAATGTTGGTAGGCTTGCTTGCTAATAAACTAGTCTCAGATAGAAGCTCTAAAGTATACTTTCTCTGGCATAATGACAGTCCTTTGGTGGTTCTAGCAACCTCAAGACCTAGAAAATACTTCAAAGTACCTAAGTCTTTGAGTTTGAACTTATTATCTAGGAATTGCTTGAAGATATTGACTGCATCTACATCATTACTAGCAATTAATATATCATCCACATAAATCAAAAGAATGATGATTGAACCTTTATTGACCCTAGTAAACACAGAATAATCTAATTTAGATTGAAGAAAACCAAGATCAATGATAGTGGATGACAATTTGGAAAACCATTGCTTGTTGGCTTGCTTAAGTCCATATAAGGACTTTGTTAACCTACACACCTCCCCTTTGCTGCCAAAACCTGGTGGAGGAAGCATGTATACCTCTTCATCCAAATCCCCATGAAGAAAAGCATTGTTGACATCCAATTGAGTGAGATGCCAACCATAGACAGCAGCTAAGGCTAACAAAGTTCTGACTGTCACAAACTTCACAACAGGTGAGAAAGTTTTAGAAAAATCAACCCCTTCAGTTGTGTGAAGCCTTTAGCAACCAACCTTGCCTTGTACCTCTCAAGAGAACCATCTGCTTTAAGTTTCACCTTATATACCCATTTACATCCTATAGGAACTTTACTAGGAGGTAATGGAGTCATCACCCAGGTATGATTAGCCACAAGTGCATCAATTTCAGCCTGCATTGTAGCTCTCCACAGAGGATCTTTCAAGGCTTGAGCATAGGTATCTGGTTCCTAAGCAATAGACAAGGCAACAGAAAATATTCTATGTGGAGTGGACAGTTTACTATATGAAAGAGTGGAAGAAAGTGGATAAAGTATACTTGAGGTGCAAGCAGCAGTGGATTCATGTAACTGAGTGAGTGAAGCTGAAGCCAATACATGTGCAGAAACAAGATTGCAATGATAGTCATGGAGGTAAGAAGGTGGATTATGAGGTCTACGAGACCTTCTAATAAGGGCAAGAGCAGTGATATTAAGGGCAGGAAGGTCAGATGTAAGAGTGGGAACATCAAGAAGAAAATTAGGAGAAGAAACAATATGATCAAGGGAATGATCAGGGTGAGAATCAACCTGATCATGATGAACCAAATCTAAAAATTCATCAGGTGGAATAGCAACATCAACTGAAGACAAAAGAGGGGAGAATTCTGCAGAAACTAAAGGAACTTGAACCTGGAAACTGTCAGGAACAAATGGTTGAGAAGGAAACATACAATGAGTGAGAGGAAGAGAGGAAGACTCGGATTTTGCTATCGAATGCTTAAAAGGAAAAACAGACTCTCTAAAAACCACATCCCTAGAAATGAAACAAGATTTAGTGGGCAAATCATATAATTTGTAACCTTTAGAACCAAAAGGATAGCCAAGAAAAATGCAAGCTTTGGCTCTAGGGTCAAATTTGGTTTTATTCCTATGCAAGGTAGAAGCAAAGCATAAACAGCCAAGGACTCTAAGATGATCATAAGCAGGAGGATGACCTAGTAGCTTCTCATAAGGTGTTAAACCAGAAAGAAATGGACTAGGTATTCTATTGATAAGGTAAGTGGCAGTCAAAACACAATCCCCCCAGAATTTCAATGGTAAGTTTGCTTGAAACCTTAATGCTCTAGCTACATTCAACAAATGTTGGTGTTTTCTCTCAATCACTGCATTTTGCTATGGTGTCTCAACACAAGATAATTGGTGGACAACACCTTTAGAAGCATAAAAGGAGTCAATGGCAAACTCAGGACCATTGACAATTCTTAAAACCTTAATAGAAGTTTTAAATTGAGTCAAGATCATGTTAAAAAAGGACTGAATCAGCAAAGATGCATCAGATTTATGTTTCATTAAGTAAACCCAAGTGCACCTGCTGCAATCATCTCCCAAGGTAAGGAAATACTTAGAACCAGACAAAGTGGGAGTGGAATGAGGCCCCCAAATGTCAGCATGAACTAAATCAAAACAAGAAAGAGATGCAGTTATAGAATGAGGAAAGGGAAGTCTCTTTTGTTTAGCCAAAGGACACACATTGCATTCAAAAGTTTTATTATCATTGCATGAATTGTAGTTGGGTACAATGGATTTCATCAAAGCTAATCTTTGTGAAGAAGGCTGGCCTAACCTGCAATGCCATAGCCTAAAAACATCATTTGAAGAGACAGAAGTACAAGAATGGACATTGTTTACAAAAACATGTGAGGCCAGTTTGGACAAAACATCAGAAACAGACTTTGGCAAAGTAATCTATGTAGAAGTCTGCAAAATGTAAAGTCCACCTTACTTCTTACCCAACCTAATTATCCTCCAAAGCTGTAAGTCCTGTATAAAACAGTAATGGGAAAGAAAAATGCAACAACAGGAAGGATTTTGAGTCAATTTACTGATAGAAACAAGGTTAAAAGAAAAGGATGGAATGCAAAGAACATTTTCAAGAATCAAAGAAGCTGAAACTTGCACAGTTCCTATGTGAGTAACCTTAGCCATGTCTCCATTAGGCAACCTAACTGAAATTTGAACAGTAGAAGTAATGGTTTTAAAGAAAGAGATGGAATGGACCATGTGATCTGTGGCCTCACTATTAAGAATCCAATCAGTAGGATTGAGATGAGAGATATCAACAGTAGCAGAAAACACAGAATACTCTAAAGAAGGAAAAGACCAAATACCTGAGAGCTCATGACCTTGAAGTCCAATGGAAGACTGTGCAATGATGTTGGCAACCTGAGGAGTATCTACAGCAGTTTCAAGTGGAGCTTGAGTACCAAAATAACACTGAGAATTCAACAATCCTATCAATTGTTGGTATTTTGCTTTGGTCAAAAACACTCCTTCATCTGAACCTTGGTTAACAACAATGATATTGTTGGCAAAAGTAGTTGAACCAGCCTTGTTCTTGAACTTATAGCCAGGTTGGTAGCCATGTAGTTTGTAACACTTATCCACCACATGTCCCATGGCACCACAGTGAGTACACTGAGGTCTCCCAGCCTTGTTTTTGTTAAAATTCCTGGCATTGCTCTTGTTTCCCAAGGCTGCCAAGACTGCAGCTGTGTCAACTTGAAATTTCTTTCCTGCTCCAACCTTTCTTTGCCTTTCATCTTGAAGCATTAGAGAGAAAACCTTGCTTAAAGGAGGGATAGGATCCATGAGTAGAATCTGTCCCCTTACTGCAGAGTAGGTATCATTCAACGCCATTAGAAAAGACATTGTACAATCTTCCACTTGATGATCACAAGTACAATTTCTGTAGGCAGTGAATTCATCCCAAATGCCCTTAAATTTGGTGTAGTAGTCATTGATAGACATATCTTCTTGAGCTAAAGAACTAACCTCATTTCTCAACTCAAAGATCCTAGGTCCATTACCTTCGAAAAACCTAAATTGCAAATCAACCCAAACCTCCTTTGCTGTCTTGAAATAAACTACACTGGGCTGTAAATCCTTGGAGATTGAATTGAATAGCCAAGCTAAAACCGTGCTATTACATTTACACCAAGCTGTATAGCATGGGTGATAAGGTGATTGAGGTTTTGGTATTGAACCATCTACAAACCCAATTTTGGTTTTGGCATCCAATGAAATTAATACAGCCCTACTCCAGGTATTATAGTTTTCTTTTGTAAGACGTTCCACAACAAGGGATACACCAGGGTTATCACTGCTAGTCAAGAAATATGGACTAGAGGAACTTTCCCACGGTTGAACAATATGGTGAGCAACAGGTATAGAGGTACTAGAAGTAGCATCAGCCATTTTCAACACAAAAAAAGCCAAAACAATGAAATTCAAACACAATAGCCTTAAACCACATCAATCAAGAACCTAAATCCAAACACAATAGCTTCAAACCATGTCAATCAAGAACCTTTTTGATCACAAGAATCAATCTCAGAACAATATCGGTCAAACAAACCCAAGAAAACAGAGACTACAATTAATCAATTGAAGAACCCTAAATCATAGGGACCAATTATGGAATTTTCAATTAAACAATCGAAAACCCTAGATCAAGATTTAGAAGAGAAATAAAGTGCAAGAATCAAGAAAGAACACAGATGAAAATCTGTTTGATTCGTGAGAAAGCATTAAAGAAAATGAACGAAGAAAATTCAGAGAATACCATAGGAAATTGATTCTCTGAGCTCTGATACCATGTTGAAATTCTTCCACAATCCTAAGCTTCTATGATGAATGATTGCTCAACACACAGAGAAGTGAAATGCAGAGCAAGAAGTAGGAAATGTGAGAATGAATTTCTTGTATTGATAATTATCCTACTTTGTTCTTTATATACTAGATACAAAGTAGTAAGGCTGTAACAGAAAACTAACCATACAATACTAGCCACACAATCTACCAGCTTCTATACACGTGGCAAATAACTAAAGCATAAAACCTACTTAGCTATAGGTTGTTCTTTACAACTACTACATGTAGTTTATGTACACAATTACAAATTTAATTACAAACTAAAACAATCTTCAACATTCGGCAAAGTGGTATAGCTTTAATCTTTTGAGCTTCAAAAGGTAAGAAAAACTCATCAATTTTGGAATTGTGCCAACCAACTGTATTAAGATCAAACAAGAAAGAAACAGATTTGTTAGCTAGAAAATTGTTCCTAAGGGATATAATCCTGTTAGGGATTTCCCCCGGAATCCAATTTTCATCATAGATATGGACTGATCTTCTATCTCCAATTCTCCACATCATACTATCGGCTATCATTGATCTCGCCTTAAGAATACTTTGCCATGCATAAGATCCTATTGAGACCTTGGCCTCAAAGATTGAACCAGTAGGAAAGAATTTCGCCTTGAAGACTCGGTAAAATAGAGAGGATTTGTCATGAACAAGTCTCTACACTTATTTTGCTAGCATTGCCTAATTAAATTTTTCCAAATCCTTGAAGCCCATTCCTCCAGCATTTTTTGGTTGATACAATAATTCTCAGCTCTTCCAATGAATTTTCCTTTGCTCACCCTATTGTTCCCTCCAAAACTTCTGGATTAACATCTCTATCTCATGACAAAGACCAGTGGGGAGTTTGAAACAACTCATTGCAAAAGTTAGGATAGCTTACACCACAGCTTTTAGTAAAATTTCTCTCCTTGCTTGGGATAATAACTTTTCCTTTCAACCCTGCAATTTATTCCAAACTCGCTCCTTAATGTAGTTCAGGCTTGCTTTCTTATTTCTCCCCACTATTGCTGGTAAACCCAAGTATTTTTCATATTATTTTATTTCCGGAACCCCCAATAGATTTTGTATTTCCTCCTTTTGACCATCTGAGACATACTTACTAAAAAATATGGTAGTTTTTCTCTATTTAATTGTTGCCCTGAAGCTTTTTCGTACAATGATAACAATCCTTGAATAGTATTCAATTCATCCAAGTTTGCACGACAAAATAATAAGCTATCATTAGCAAAAAATAAATGAGAAATGTGAGGACCATTCTTATAAAGAGAGAAGCCTTTGATTTTATCGTCTTCTGCTACCTTCTGAAGCATCCTGTTAAGGCCTTCAGAACAAAGAAAAAAAAGTTACAAAGAAAGAGGATCCCCTTGCCTAATCCTGCGAGATGGTTTAATGTCCCTTTTTGGCTCCCCATTAACTAATATTGAGTATGACACTTGTGCGGTCATCGACCCATTGCAAGATGGCCCATGGGCTAAAGATTGGGGAGGGATCATTTGTTGGGCCTATTTTGTGTTACTCAGCCCAAGGTACTGTGGACTACATGGACCTCGGGGCTCGGTGATGCTCAGAGTCCATTCCAGGGCACCTCGGTAATGCCTTAGAGAAGAAGGTTGTCGCCAAGCACTGTTTGGCGTTTATCACGAGTTCCAAGGCTGACATACTTGTTTCGAAAGTGGGGTATCCCTTCGTTAGGAATAATCCCAAAGGGACCTACCTACACAAAAAAATCATGAGGTGCAATCATAATTAACCCACTAAGGGACCCTATAAATAGGAAAAGAGAAGAGGAAGTAGGGGTTAGACACTAAGGAACTAGAGAGTTAGGGAGGAAGAGAGAAAAACTGAGAGCAAACCAACTTGGGAAGAAGGTAGGAAATTGTATTTCCGGTATAGACTTTCGTCTTTGGGAGCTTCCCATTGTAGGATATCCATACACCCACCACAATAAGTGAATTGTAAGCCTAGCATAGCAGTTAGCCCATTAACTGAGATACGAGAGTGCACAACACTGAACCAATCCATTAAAAAATAAGGGATATCCACTTAAACCCATAAAGAAACATAATAAAAAATTAAGTCACAAATTGGCGTGTGTAGACACCGCATTTTGTACACTTTACAACTTGGGCCCTTGTTCCTCAATGATGCTGAAACTCTAAGGCCCAAAGTTGGTTTAGGGCCTAATTAGATTTTAAATTGACTTAAGAAATGTTAAAATGAAAAATATAACTTTTTATGAGCAAATAAATCTATTTTTAGGAAAATAAAGGCTGAGGAAACCTTCGCCCTGTGGATGCAGGAAAGGACTTGCGTTCGCAAGTTTGATGCATGCGTACACAAGCACAGACATACGCATGTAGCTAGGGTTCCATAAACCTATGAAAGACAAGTTTTCTGTATTAAAGACTGAGGTTTGGAATGAATCCCACATCGTTTGGGAGCCGTTCCAAACCCCAATTTTTCAACTATATAAAGCCTTATATGGTATATTAAAAAATGCACACAGAAAATCCTAAGGGAAAACCTAATATTCACTAGAAATAGTGTATCAAAGAGGGAGTTTTTCACAAAACATCCTCAAGTCAATTTCCTTTTGATTGAGACCCTTTCTAGTCTTAATCTTTCGAGTTTAAGATTACAAATCACTTTTGTATTTGATTGTGAATAGATTGACTGAGGGGAACGGTCAAAATCAAGCTTGAAAAGCTTCTTGTTTGAGGTATCAAGTTCTAAACTTTTTCTTTTCATTTCTTCTTTTTGATGATGTTTTAATCTGTTTTCTTGCTTTGTTCATATGTTAATATGTTTGTTTAGTTTAGGTTTATGTTGTTTTCTGTTTTAAAGTATGTTAGGTTGTTAGATTCGTAGTTTTAAAGTTCTGCTATATTCTGTGTTCTTGTTTTCTGGGTTAGGGTTCTTCAGAACATGTCTATGTGTGCCTGCTTCCTGCATACGTACGCAGGCTCAAAATATTCGTACAAAAACAACTGGCCTATGTACGCGGGCCTATGTATGTGAACGCATACTCGTGCCCTTATTTCTTTTACATAATATGCCTCTGTTTTAACCTTCTTGTATGTTTTTAAGTCTCTGTTCCTCTATTTAAATACTTTTTTTTCCTTTAAAATCCTAGATTAGGATTTTCTCTTATGTTTTCTTTGTTTTACCATGAACATGCATATAACATGATCATGCATTGATGCCATGTGTGCTGTGATGCAATGAGGTAAGTTATGCATTCACATGAACATGCATTTTGATGATGAGTATGTTTGTTTGATGCTTGATTTCATGTCTAGATGTTTAGGATATATTTGATGATTGATACCTTGTTGCCATGCCTATGTTTCTACCTTGATTTGTTTGCTACCTTGGATGAGATGATTACCATGATAGATGTATGCTAGGGTTTGTGATGTTATGAGAAGCATGATAGATGTATGTTAGGGTTTGTGATGAAATGCTATGTTGTATGCTTAGATGTATGCTAGTGTGTGTGTGTATAGAATGCAATATTGAATGTGCCTTTAATGAGATTAAGACGTAAGACACAATTAGTAGAAGCCGACCCACAGGTCGGGCGGTTTTAGGTGCCTAACACCTTCCCAAAATCATACCTAGACTTTGAACCCATATTTTGGTAGTAAGATCAGTCCTTTCACATAAGGGCACTATATTCATGGTTCCTAGACCATAAAACTAGGAGGCAACTCCTTTTCTTCGTCCCGGTCCACTAGACTGAGGCGTACTCCCTAAAAGGCGCACCCATTATTAAGTGTTGCGCCTATAGCGTGCTCTTATCATATCGTTACAGCATAACAAGATGCTTATTGAAACTCCATGGCTTGCCATCAAGGATCTTTTCCACTTCTTGCCCATTATCAAAAATAAAGAAAATAATGTGATCCCCCACATTACGAACTTTAAAACCATTGACTGACTTCCATATCGAACTAAAGGTCTTCACAATTGCTTTAGTGTTTAAGGCACACTTTGTCAAAAACTTCACAGCAATGACAAAATCTGAACTGCTTTTCTCCTTATTCAGATGTACCCTACCTCCTTCACGATCATTAAGGGAAAGAGTACTCCAATGCTTTGTCAAACTCTCCATTACATAGCAAGAATTAAGCTACACTATGTAAGCAATACAAGGCAGTAAGAACACTCTTTGTTTCCCATGAACCCTAAAAAGAAATACCCCACAAACCCTACAGATATTCGTGTTATCTGAGGAACTATAAAAACCTTAATAAGAAGGTATGCCAATTCTACTACCTAAGGGAAGTTTGGTGGAAGCTAGCTTCCTTAGCGTCGAGAAACTCTCTCAAGTGATGTACATTTAACAAATTTGAACGGATAGATTGTTACTGGTTATAATTTGTACCTGTTACTGAAATTATTTTTTTACTTGCAATAACAACCGGTAATAATTTAGAACTAAATTTTTTTAATTAAAATTTTGTCAATCTATAATTTGTTATTAAGAAAACAAAAAAGATATGATTACCCAAAACCGTAAACATAGGGAATAGCGGGAATAGGAATAGAGTAGGTGGTTGGTTCTTATTGAGTGTGGAAAGCCACATTTATTACATTTCCTTTTACATAGACACATACATAGAGTGGACACAAAAGATTCCCCTCCCTTCCTTTGGAACCCCGAGGTATATTCGAACTAGATAATAAAGACTATTACCTAATTAACCCAATCATATTCTTTTTCAACCAAAGCCAATCAAATTCTAGATTATATTCATTATTAAAATATATTATAATTGTTGGTTTCAGTTAGTTTAATTGGTAAAATTTCAATTTCTCTCTACACAAAAAACTTATTGATATCTTGATTTGATGATAAACGAGTAATAATCAAAAGCAGGCGTTATATGTTGAAACCGTCTCTCAAAAAAAAAAAAAATTTGTTATGAAATACATAAACTAAGTTGAGTTTTGGGTTAATGTTAAGTAGTATCAAAATTTCTTAAAAAAAAAAAAAAAAAAAAAATCAAGAGTATCCAATTTGTTTCTTAGGCAAAAATATCACTTAATAATATTTAAAAACTTTCTTACTTTTTTTTGCTTCCTTCTCCATTTTAATTGTTATTTATCTATTATTAGCTATCTCAACACTTTCTTATAATTATCATAATGTAGTCGTTGTGACACTTCTACATTTAAAACAAACTATTAGAAAGAGTAGAAGACTTATAACTTTCAAGGCTTTTTTTTTTTTTTTTTTTCGGGCAAAAACGATAATAAACTCTATTTATTTAAAATCACGTTGTACAATGAGAAAAAGAAAGATGAGCATTTTTCTAACCAAACAATGACCATTCTATTTTGAGGCACTAATAAGAACTAAAACAACATGAGCACTAACAAGAGTTAGAACAACACAATTACATTGTAAAAATACACGCTAAAAAAGGGATATATTAGCAAAAACTTTCACATATCATCTTAATATCCTTAACAATCCTAACTATGCTTTGTACTTTTGGAAAAGTAAATTTTATTTATTTATTTTATATATATAGTAGTAAATTGAAATTTCTAAAAAAAAAAATGATATATTAACAAAACTCTCAAATATCAAGTTAAGATCTTTACAAATCCCAAAATATACTTTGAACTTGGAAAGTAAATTGAATTTTTTTTTCCTCATTAATGGGTGTATTTTTTTTAAGGTATTTGTTAGTAAACTATTTTATGAAAATTTTTATACTACTTTCATAGTAAATATAAAAAAATCACTTATTTTTTTCATAAAATTTTTCTAAATATATATTTTTAAATTAATGCACTTAGGGTAACAGTTGACTTTTTTTTTTTTTTTTTACATAGCAAAAAATTGAAAATTTTAAAAAGTATTGATAGTATGTTATATTAGTCCAAATATTAAGGATAATTTTTATATTTATCTAATTAAAATTTTTTTTTTCCCAATTTAACAAAAGAAACATAAAAGAACAGCAAAGAAGAATAGAGAGAGACAGAGAGAGTCATTGATCTTATCTGATAGACAATAATTAAATTAAAAAAAAAAAAAAAAAAGGGGTGTGTATGGGTGGCAAGGTGACGTCATTGCCAGCCCAACGACGAAAAGCGAATCACAGCCTCGAATATTCATTCAATCTATCTCTCTTACAAAAAGACTTGAAGCGTAAGAAAGAAAGACCCATCAAAGATTCGTTTTTGTATGCGACGGCCCGACTTTGAAATCTCCCCCGCTACTCAACTCTCTCTCTTTCTATCTACACCCTGCGATCGATCTTGATTTTTCTCTCTCTCTCTCTCTCTCTCTGCTGCTTTTTTATTATTTATTTATTTATTTTTTAATTTTAAAGCTTGGTTTACAAGTTTATTCCTTTTTCTGATTCTATTAAGATCCCAGATTCGTCTTTGTGAGCCTGTTTTCTCCTTGGTCGGATCTATCTATATTCTATTCTATGCTTCCACAAAACAAAACACTGTTACACACTTGCTTATATTATTCCATCTCCTTCCTTTCTTTCTATTTCAACCCCTTCTCTTCTTACTTCTTAGCATTTTAATCAAACAAAAAGCAACAAACCCCTCTCCTTGATGGACTATTACACAGAGAAAATGCAGCACGGTGGTTTAGGCTTTCGTGAGTACGTTGAAGCTTTAGAGGAAGAGCGCCGTAAGATCCAAGTCTTTCAGCGTGAACTTCCTCTTTGCCTTGAACTTGTTAACCAAGGTACTAACTGGGCTTTTTGTTGTTGTTGATAAATGGTAATTATATATGGATTTCTGATTAATTGGGTATTTGGGTTTCAGCTATTGATGCGTGTAGGCAACAGATGTCAGGGACCACAACAGAGAATAACTTGCATGGACAATCTGAGAGTTCGGAGCAAACCACGTCGAATGAAGTAGTTCCGGCGTTTGAGGAATTCATTCCGATGAAACGGTCTTCGGATTTGTCTGATGATGAGGAGGAAGAACACTCACATGAGGATAAGAGAGAGAAAACCAACAACAAAGATAATAATAATGATAAGAAGAAATCGGATTGGCTTAGATCAGTTCAGTTATGGCACCCATCATCAGATCCACCACTTAAAGAGGTAAATAAATAATTAAAAATTTGTGTCTTGTTTGGTTGGTTAGAAATTTCAAGTGAAAGAAAAAGAATGGAAAATTGAGTTTAATTTTTGGTTTTTGAATGTGGGTATTATAGGATGTGCCTAGAAAGACATCAGTGATGGAGGTGAAGAGAAATGGGGGTGCTTTCCAGCCTTTTCATAGAGAGAAAAGTGTTGGGAAGAGTAATGTGTCTATGGTCGGGAAATTGCCTGCTCAGGCACCGGTGGCAGCACCGGCGGTGGCGGTGGCCACGACAAGTTCATCGGCGGAGACAGCCTCCGGAGGAGGAAGTGAAAGAAGAGATGAGAAAGATGGACAGAGTCAGAGAAAGCAGAGAAGGAATTGGTCCCCTGAGTTGCACAAACGGTTTGTGAATGCCCTTCACCAACTTGGTGGTTCACATGGTATGTGTGCGTTTTTTTTTTTTTTTTTTTTTTGGAGTTTAATTTGGGTTGCGTGGAATTGAATTGAATATGGGTTTAAAATTGATGTGGGGTTGTGATTGTTTTAAAATTTCAGCTGCGACACCTAAGCAAATTAGGGAGCTAATGAAGGTTGATGGGCTTACAAATGATGAAGTCAAAAGCCATTTACAGGTTTGTGTGTTTCTGATTATTATTTACTTATTATAGTTTACTGATTATGATGTGTTTGATTAACTTGTTTTAGCATTGGCGAATTTTGATGAATTTCTGTTATGGATATTAGTTTTTTTGAGAAAGACACTGCAATTGGACGAGTGCATAATTGAGATCCTAAAGGAGTATTAATTTTGTTTTGCCTTTTAGGAGAAGTTAATGTAAAGTAATGTTATTAAGAGGAGATCCAGGAAATATAATAGGAGATAAATTTGGCTTAGGTATAATTTAAGATAAAATTATAATAGTTCCATATAAAACCTTATTTGGATTTCTTTTATGTTGAGACAATTATGGTGGTACAATTTATATTAATCTTTGTGTGCTCTAAACATGATCAATGTGGGTATTAAAAAAAAGAGAAGAAAAGATCAGTGCGATTGTTTTTTTTTTTTTTTGTTGAAAATTTAATAATTACGAGTAGGGATCTGAATCCGGAATATCTTTGTAATTGAGCTACAAGGATTTTGACATGTGATTGCTTTTTCTGAAAGATTTTTTTTTTTTTTTTTTGTAATATAATGCATTGGAAGCATGGCCTAATTAATCTTGATCATCTTTTATATATATTTTCAGAAATATCGGTTGCACACAAGAAGACCGAGTCCAACAACAATCCACAATAATGGCAATCCGCAGGCACCACAATTTGTAGTTGTGGGAGGTATATGGGTGCAACCACCCGAGTATTCGGCGGCAGTGACTGCAACAACATCAGGGGAGGTTGGCTCGGCAAATGGAATTTATGCTCCAATGGCTGCAGTCCAACCGGCATCCTCATCTCAAATCCAAAGATTACAAAAGGATCCCTCCTCACAATCTGATGAAAGGTTTAGCCATAGTGGAAACAGAGGTTGTTCTAATTCTCCAGCCACATCTTCCTCCACCCACACTACCACCACTTCTCCTGTGTTTTAATTTTCATAGCATGTAATGTAAAAAATTTTGTAATCAAAACCTTTCTTAACAGATAGTTTTATAAGATATCAACATCATTCTGACTTCTTCTGTTATTTTCCCTGTTGTTTGCGGACACACACTGTAAAATCTGGAGTACATTGGGATAGTGACAGTCAGTATTGAAAATTAATAATATATATATATATATATATATTGTCCTTGTAGTTCCTCTGATTACTTTACTACACTCATACTGTTTCTCGATCGAGAAACAAAAATAAATTTATATTCTCAAATTTGAAAATAATTTTTTTGTTTACCTTTTTTGAATTGTGACCATTGTGGGAAACAGGCATTTCAAGTAGACCTTCATTTAGCAGAGTTAATAATATCCTGGTGCACGTTGTTAATTCAATAATAATTGAGTACATACCAATTCAAATGATGTCAAATATCAATTTTGTTTTGTCAATACAAAAGATTTACTTCATCTTTTTTTTTTAAATAAATTTTTTGGGTAAGAATTTGTCTCAGAGTTTGAATGATAGGTACCTAAAAGCTTAGATTACTAATAGAAGGGTGCAGTCAGAATGGATGTAACCATCCCTGGACAAATAATTAAGCTACAAATCATATTGCACAAAATTCTAGATTTACTATTTATGTCAGCTAATCCCACCTTAATTACTATTAGTTGTTGGTAGTCCCAATATCAAATGCAAAAACAAAAAATGGACCCAAAGCCAATAACCTCCTAAAAATGGTTTATGAATGTTTATTGAACAGTGAATATTATTGAAATGAAAGAATATCCTTAATATCTTGAGAATATTCTAATCACCTAATTCAGGATTATCTGATTCCTCCATTTGAACTTATTGTCCAATGATTCGCTAGAGACTTCTTTGGCAAGGTTTGGTAAACAGGGTTGTCAATTTGTTGCTAGTGTTGTGTATTTTGTGGGATTTACCTTCGTGTTAATGGTTGGTTGCTCTTAGAGCAATTGTTAATAGACTATTTTGAAAAAGTTTTGATTCTACTTTCAAGGGAAATAGAAAAACCTATTAAAATATTAATTATTATTTTTTAATTTTTTTCATAAAAACTTTCTTAAAATAGTTTACTAAAAAGTATTTTAGGGCATTAGTTAACTTTTACCGTAAAATATTGCATCAGAAGAAAAAGGGAAGTTTTATTCTCAAAAATGTAAAACTTGTTTTTCACAAATAAAATAATTTTGACCCGTGAAAAGACCTCCTATACAGGAAAATGAGAAATTACAATATCTTCTGTGTTTTTATTTTATTTTTTATACAAGACAAAAATTCTTCTAACTTAATTTAAGTGTATATGTGTGTAAAACTCTCTCTTAGAGACTTGAACCCTGACTCTTTCCCTCCATACTCCACAAACATTTATACTTATGGAATAATTACTGTACCAAAGATGTACAATGATATAATTTATTCTTTGTTATTTTTTAACAAAGAAGAAAGAAAACTTCTCCATAAAAGGAAATAGAAGCCAATATTCCATAAAAGATTTGGTCTTGTCGTATAGAAATAGAATCCACTCTCTCTCTACCAAAACCTACTTTGCAACTTTCATGCCAAAAAGGGGGAGCACGAGGGCATGCATGCGGACACACATGCATATTACGCTTATTTGTCAAATCAAAAATCTTAGCTAGCTAGGAAGTTAAGGTCTTCTTATATTTTGAAATTTCTTCATTCTATTTCTAGTTAAAGGGCCAATTAATAAGGACGTTGGTAATTAAGTTTAGATAACACCTTTTACAATGCACCTGTTTAGCCAATCTTAAATTCTTAATCACCTCGTAGTATATCTTTTTTTTTTTTTGCCTATGGAAGTCATCTGACATATTAACCTCGATCTAGCTAGTTGAATATAGATCGAGTTGAGATCTTCATGTGCTGTTGTTTCTCTTCATGTAGGTTTCACTATTCAACGTTTGATTTAAAGCTTACCAAATAAAAAGCAAATCACATCTCCATGATAAAAAGCTGCTTGAAATTCTTTAAATTCAACGAGATTAAGCGGGCCAACTAGTTGACACTAAACCCGAACTCGACCAAACTATGATCACCCTTAATAATGAAATAGTAGTTATTACTTTAATTCTTTTTGACAACGAACTCCCATATAAATAAGTAACCTACTTCATGATATCCAAAATTTTATTTAGTGGTAATGAGTAAGGGTTGTAATATTTGACATGACTCATGAACATAATATGACTTTTTGTAGGTCCGTTTTAGTATATATGGTTACATGTGTCAAAACAGGCCGACTTGTTTTGAAACAATTAATAAGTGGGTCAATTTGATGTTAATCTGGTTAACTTGTAATCAACCCGTTCATATAAATAAATCTCACTTTTATCAAATATAAATTGAATTTTATATTTAGGACTGAGTAATTAAAAGAATTTTAATGGTTATTTATTAATAAATTATTCATTAGATCATTTATTTAGTTATAATTGGGTTAAAATGACAGGATGTCTTCTTCTTAACCCAATACATGTTTATTTATTTATTTATTTTAGAAACAAATACATGTTTATAAAACGAGTTGAAATGAGTCGTGTAATTAACCCAACACAACTTATATATCAAGCAAGTTAAGCGAATCATGCCACGTCAACCTATTTAAAAACAAAATGAATTAGGGTTAAAAAAGTTTTGAAACAATTATTAAATAGGTCAAATTAAAACACGTCACAAATATTCCTTATTAGCGCAAATGGCCACCTCTTGCTAATGAATCCACATTTAATATATATATGGCAAAATTTTTTCAAGAGTCTATTTCTATGTAATATTACAAAGAAGGCATGACATGCATGGTTACGGTTGAATTTCATGGACAATTAGAAAAGTACAAAGCGTGCTAAACATAACATAGAAATCAATACACACACACACACACACATATATATATATATATATATATGTTTATTATCTTCAGCAAAGTCTATTTATTCTTTCTGAAAGATTCATGTTAACTTCATTACACAACTGTCCAACTTTGATTTCTTTATAAAAATGGCACCTTTTGATCAAAACAAGAGATGCTTGCATGGCGGTCCCTGATATACACACTATTTGTTTAAACGTGGCGGCTTTGAGAATCTTAGCACAACTTGGCCTTTTAAATAATAATAATAATAATAATAAAATCAGTTTTATGTCAACTCAAAACACAGTCTTACCCCGAAAAAACACAAAACACATGGGACAAAAGGCTGTAGTGGAACCATTTGTAAATTCCTCACATATTTCCCATATCTACTAATATAAGAAGAAAACAACACCAATGAATTCTTAAAATGTGCCACTTCCAAGGTCCAACTCCGAATATTCTAGGCTTAGGGTATATTCTAAAAATTTAAATGTGCATTTAAGCAATCATGTAAATGTGCTAGTATATTCTCTTATTTCTTTAACTTATCTTTCTAGGTGAGGACCAGAGAGATATGCTGATCCCTTGAATCCGGCCTTGTCGTCCAAAGATTCCTAATCTCAATTCACATTTTTTTTTTTATTATATAAAAACTAATCCAAAGGAGGATATTCGGTACATGTTTGACCTAGACACCATATTATGGGACCCACCTTCATATTTCATTTTCATGTTATACAACCTGTACTACAAACAAAGGTTTTTTTTTTTTTTTTTTTTTGAGAACCAAGCTGTACTATATATATAAAGTTGAATGTGTACATATGGATATGGCTTCAACTTAAAACTACTAAATTACAATTGTACTGCATGATCATCTTATCAAACTTTCATAGTTAGAGTGTGATATTAATTAGTGGAGATAATTACACACTATGCGTAGAGGACACACAACTGTTATAATTATAAAATTATTTTTTTAATATGACTTTGATTGGAGTGTGTACGATAATGTGTAATCTAGTGTGTGCAACACAAATTAAGATAATATTAATATGAAGGATCTCTTTGATAAATCTTTGTATTGCATTCACTCTTAAAAAAAAAAAGTATATAAGGTTTAGATTTTTTAATAACAAAATTTTTATTAATTAATATTAAAATGCAACAACCGAACTTGTTGGTAAGAAATATTAAATCCCCCCTCCCTATTTTTTTTCTTCTTTTGGTCAGAAAAAAGAAACACACATTGTTGTTTTTCCCTTTTCTTTTTTTAAGTTTAGTATGTAATGATTGAACTATGTAGCATGGAAAATCTTCCTATATGTTAGAGCATTGCCATCTAGTTATAAAATTGGTCTTTTCTTCTCAAGAAAAAAAAATTTATACCAAAAAAAAAAAAAATTCATGTAATACAACCAGTGGCGGAGCCAGAATTTTAGTTCAAGGGGGGCAAAATTAAAAGATATTATTTAAAGTAAAATTGATCTAAAAAATATTAATCGATAATAATAATAATAACAAAATAAATAAACAATTGTAAGAAAATAAATATTTTTCATATCATTAAAATAAATTTTTAAAAAAATAATCAATTCATACTACAAAATTTACAACAAAATGTTTACAAATTGATGTGGTAAAAATGTTATTAGTGTTACTTAAACAATATATAATAAATAAATGTTTGAAATTATTTTTTGTAATTTGTGACATATCAATTTATAAGATATAAGTAGTAAAATTTGTAGTATCTCTAGCATCAATCGACAATAAAATATTATAAAGAGTATCATTAATAGTGAAAATGGTGAAAAAAATAATAGAAAAGAAAAAAAAAATTGTGAAACAGGTGTCAAACTTGGGACAAGATAAAAGCTACCTACAAGGACAGTAAAATAGGTGACAAGGTGGAAGATTTGATGTTTGAGAAAACTTTTTTTTTTGCTTTCTTTTTTCTTGTGTCAGAGCTACTTTGTTTCAACCAAGTGGGAGTTGCTTTTTTTGTTTTTTTCTCTATGCGTGGAACTACTTAAGAATTAAGGTTACACATACATGAAAAATTTAGGAGTCAGGGGGGGCAGGTGCCCCCCCTCGCCCCCCCCTGCCTCCGCCCCTGAATACAACCTGTGTACTACAAAGGTTTTTTGTTTTTTGAGAAGCAAGCTGTACTATATAAAGTTGAATGTGTACAAATGGATATGGGTTTAACAATACTAAATTACTAATGTACTGCATGATCATACTATCTAACTTTCATGGTTGAGTGTGTTTGTAAAAGAGTAATATTATAATTACACGTTATGTGTACGAGACACACAACTGAATAATATTATTAGTGGTGATAATTACACCCTACATAAAATGCATAATCTTCGTATATGTTAGATTGTTAGAGCATTTCCATTAAGTTATACAAAAAAAGTCCAATTTTGATCGCCAAAAAATTACTTTTTCTACTTTACCCACTCCTTTTGAAAATACCGTACATCCTATTCTCTATTTTGCACTATACTATATTAAAATAGTCTGCTTTAATATCCACATAACAACAGCATAAAAACTCATCAACATCCCCTACCCTCCCTCCCCCCCCCCCCCCCCCCCCCAACCCCAGCCACCTGATCCCAACTCACTACAATCCATACAACCCTTTTACGATTAACCCATCACAACCCAATTCCAATTTCAACCTATCACAACCCATCACAACCCAATTCCAATTTCAACCCATCACAACCCAATTCCAATTTCAACCTATCACAACCCATACAGCCACCCTCCACCATTGCCATTGAACTGGGTCTAATTTGAGGTGTATGAGTTTGGTCCTATTTGCCACGACCCATGCCACCATAGATTTGAATCAGAGAGAGAGAGAGAGAGAGAGAGAGAGAGTTTTTAATGAGGAGGAGAGAGAAATCAAATTAAAAAAAGAATCAAATAAGAAATAGATAAGCAGTAGTGATGATGTATATTTTTAGATACTATTGTAGAACGATGTAAAAGTTTTTGCAAAATGTCTCACCAAATGTAATGGTATATTTTGTGCATTTTTGTGAACAATGTTATCTATTTTGCATTTTTATGGGTTTTACATCATCCAATGGGAATGCTCTTAAATCCTTTTATCTTTGACATAAACAAATGAATCTCACTTAATTCAAAGTTTTTAGGCAAAAATACATTTTGGTCACTTTTAATTTATGTTTACTATCATTTTAGTCCTTGTATTTTAAAATTGTAAATTTAAACCCTCAACTTTGAGAATACACCCAATATATATCCCTTCCATAACTATTACTGTTAATATCGATCATCCCTGATTTAATTTTAACCCATGATAGAAGAAGAAACACCAACTGCTCGATCTCGCACTTGCAGCAATCATGGTCGCTTCAGTTCATTGTCGGGTCCCAAATAATATTACCACAAATATTAGCAATCCAAAATAGCAATCACACACAAGAACACAAATATTTACGTAGAAAACCCTTTCTCTTGTAGGGAAAAAAACCACGGGACAAACTCCGAATAATTTCACTATTATCAAATCGATTACAATAATTCTTGTGTATGTCTCATGGCTAAAGAAAAACCTCTTTTGTTTTTCTTTGCTCTCACACACACACTAATTATCTCTTTTAAAGGCAGCAACACTTTGCTTTCTCCTCCTTGGCTATTTTCTTGAAGGCGGCAATCCTTTGCTCTCTCCCCCTTGGCTATCTTCTTGAAGGCGGCAATACCTTACTCTCTCATTCCTCTTACATTCCTCCCAAGCGAAAATCCATTTTCTCTCTCTTGGTTTCACGCTCTATTTTCCCTCTCCCCATAGGGAGGACCCTTGGGTCAAAACCCTCAAATTCTTCGTATCTTCGTAGCATTGTTTATTTATAAGACTCTTTTGCTATTCCCTCTTGGACTAGGAATACATTACCTCTTTAACAAGGAGTCTATTTCTCCTTGGAATAGGAACACATTACCTCTTTAACAAAGAATAGACTTCCTTCCACACTAAGGAATAGCTTTTCCTTCTATAACAAGGTAACCCAAATTAATTTTTTATTCTTCAACTAGGAAACCTAATTGACTTTCCAAGTCACAATTGGAATTTGAGGCAATTTCCCAACAATCTCCACCTTGACTTAAATTCCACCAATTATCCTCAACTATCTTCTTTCCTCTTGGGATAGCTCCTACCTTAATCAAGTAGTCATCTTTTCCTCTTGGAATAGCTCCACCTTAATCAAAGCAATCCCTTTTCTTCCATCTTAATTCACACAAAGAGTCATCCACTAAATCAACAAAGTTCTAATATCACTATTGGTCCTTTCTTTCATAGCATTGTGTGCAACTGATCTTGACAGAGTTAATCGAATAACTCCCAATACCTGTTTATCAAGAAGGTTCCAGTCATCATCCTTTATAGTTTTAGGTTTCGTCCCCAAAAGAGGCAAATGCAATTTCTTTCCATAGAGATAATCTTTAATTTGCATCCTCTAATACTCAAAGTCTATTCCATCAAACTTCTCAAATCCTGAAGCCTTGCCTTCTTTTCTGGCCATCGCTTTTACTCTAACCTTAACTCTAATACCACTTGTTGGGTTCCAAATAATATTACCACAAATATTAGCAATCCAAAATAGTAATCACACAGAAGAACACAAATATTTACGTGAAAAACCCTTTCTCTTATAGGGAAAAAAACCACGAGACAAACTCTAAATAATTTCACTATTATCAAATCAATTACAATAATTCTTGTGTATGTCTCATGGCTAAAGAAAAATCTCTCTTATTTTTCTTTGCTCTCTCACACACACACACACACTAATTATCTCTTTCAAAGGCAGCAACACTTTACTCTCTCCTCCTTACCTATCTTCTCGAAGGTGGCAACCCTTTGCTTTCTCATCCTTGGCTATCTTCTTGAAGGCGGCAATACCTTACTCTCTCATTCCTCTAGCGTTCCTCCCAAGTGAAAATCCATTTTCTCTCTCTTGGTTTCACGCTCTATTTTCCCTCTCCCCATAGGAAGGACCCTTGGGCCAAAGTCCTCAAATTCTTTGTAGCATTGTCTATATATAAGACTGTTTTGCTATTCACTCTTGGACTAAGAATACATTACCTCTTTAACAAGGAGTCTATTTTCCCTTGGAATAGGAACACATTACCTCTTTAACAAGGAATACACTTCCTTCCACACTAAGGAATAGCCTTTCCTTCTATAACAAGCAAGGTAACCCAAATTAATTTTTCATTTTTCAACTAGAAAACCTAATTGACTTTCCAAGTCACAATTAGAATTTGAGGCAATTTCCCAACATCCATCCCAACCTTGCTTGCAAAAATATATATCACCATCATCAATATTCAATAAAATTACAAAATGGCAATTAAGCTGTGTTAGCAAACAAATTAAAGCCAAGCCATTGAGTTGTGCTTCAGGATTTATTATACACATTAATTTAGAGCATCAATAAACATTATTATTCATGGAATTGAATTCAATAATAAAACTAACTATTATACAGAGGGAAGCGAGGATTATATATATTGGAGCAGGCGAGCGAGCTTGCTCATTAATTAGATAGGGGTTTAGATATTTCACGGGTATGATGTAGATAATGTAGGAGTGAATAATAATTTTACGGGTATGATTTAGAATTAGATATTTAAATTTGTATTATTAAAGGCTTTTGTTAACAGCAAATTAATTAAAGTTATTATATTAGACACGCTCTCAAAGTTTAAAATATATTACTGCACATTTTTGGTGCGATGGTCACTCTACAAATATAAATGTTTGTGGAGTGTGGGGGTTCAAGGGCCAAAGTTAAAATTTCTAGAAAAAAGTTTCACACACATATACATTTAGATGATGTTAAAGTTGAATTTTTATCTTGTATATATATAAAAAAAAAGTTTAAAAAGTATAAAATCACAGTAAATACAAACTGATAAAGCATCCAATTAAGTCGTTTTTTTTTTTTTTTTTTTTGATACGCCCAATTAAGTCGTTATTCATTATAAAAATCACAACTATTACTATTATTAAGACCAACAATTACTACTGGTAGGCTCATCACATTTCTGAAGATTAGACATATAGATGGAACGTGGGGGTCGTCTATAATAATTAATATACTAATACTGTTACAGTATTTATTTTTTCTTCAGCTGAAGAAAATCAAAATTAAATTGTACGTGTCTCTTCAGTTCATCTAAAGGCCATATGACTCTTGCAGTCCCTGAAAACTGCTTGACTATTCAATCACCCCTCATTCATTTGACCAACATAATTAATGTCATAATTGTAATTTAGCTATAGAATATTCGAATACCTAAAAAGCATAATTAAAACTTAAGGAAATAACTAATTAAATAAGAAAAATCTCGTCTCTCAATTTTCAAATGTAAGAGACAAAGACTTGTGTATCCCCTGCATGTAGTCAAACTTTAAAAAAAAAAAAAAAAATTTATACTTTATTTCATGAATTAATAGCTACATTTTATCCCCTTCTTTGTCTTTACTAAAATAAAGTGTGCGTATTTGTGTTCATTAGTAACTGTGCAATGATGTATTCATTTATTATTTTTTTGAAATGGATGTATTCATTTATTATTGTACGTACGTTGATATGCTTATTAATTTCATGATTTGACTGGACTAAATTGACTTAAGTGATTTGCATAACCCTTTCCCTTTCTTTCTAGAAATTAAAACGTGTCACCTAGTTAAACATATAATCAATGTTACAAGAACCTATATATATATATATATATATATATATAATATTATAAGTAAAACTGAGAGAAAATTTAATTAGATTTTAAATTTGAATTAAATTAGAGTATAATTTTACGTCATGTGTTTCATCTAATATAAGTTTTTAAATTTTTGTCCTAAGTGAGTTAATTCAATATAAAAATTAGATTTCAATTAGAGTTTAATTTTGTGCCATGTGTCCTATCTAATCTAAGTTTTTTAATTTTTGTGTCAAATGGGTTAGTTTAGTGTAAAAAACAAGGAGTTCAATATAAGTAAACCATAAAAAAATATAATTTTTGAATGATTTCATATTTATGAGCTTTTTTTTTTTTTGTATAACTAAAAACAATTCAAGTTTATAAGTCATATATATATATATATATATATATATAAATTGTCAAAACTAAGAGAAAATCCAATTAAATTCTAAATTAGAGTCTAATTTTGCGTCACGTGTCTCATCTAATTTTTAAATTTGTGTTTTAAGTGAATTATTAGGTGCAAAAATTAAATAGTCTAAATTCAATTAGATTCTAAATTGAATTTTAATTGGAGTTCAATTTTGCGCATGTGTTGTATCTAATTTTTAATTTTTGTGGCAAGTAAATTATTGAATGCAAAATCAAAAGAGTTTAAATCTAATTAGATTCTAAATTATATATATATATATATATATGTAATTGTGATTGTTTTAAACTATATTTGTGCATATGCACTGGATTACACACTAGTATATATAATCCATAAATAGTGTGTGTTTACTTGCATGGTTATGTATTATGTTTATGATTGAATCGGACATTCAGTTGAGTAATTGGTGAATCCCTAATTTCCTTTATCCACAGTTTTTACATAATTATTTGTATGTGATCATTTAATTAATATTACGTGGATACTTTCCCTCTCTATTTGGGCTAAAAATTGTACATATATCATAGTGCCAGCACATTTTTTTGTTTGTTTGTTTGTTCTAATTTGACATAGAGACTCAAAGTGTGGGGGATATCCGATCCTTTGCCACCAAGTAGCTTTTAAGTTCCAAATTAAACTTACTCATTGATGAATCAAGAAATTCTCTTCGTCCAGAAAAGCCTATGAACTACCAAAGCAAGTTGGACGATCAAAGCGGCTGTCGTTAGATGATTAAAATGTCATAAATATGCATTTAATACAAGAACTGTTATCAATAGACGCACGTGTATAAATGACCTTTGACAAGGTAATCAATCACCTCATAAAGCCATCAGAGGCATTACAAGAGCCATTAAGACCACCATTAAAGTCCTCAAATAGCTAGAGAAGTTAGAGATCTATATAAACCACCTGAGAACCTACGCAAGGAGAGAGAGATGGACAGGTACACACATACATACTGAAATACACTCTTAGTTCTTATTATTTCTCTTTTAACTTCTGACTTTATCATTGAAGGCTCCTTCACCGGCATCACGCTGGTGACCTTTGGGAGAGAAACACCATTGTTATTCTTTTGCAGGTCTCAGACTCATTCATGTCGGATTCTGTCTGGACGAACCTATCAACTGACGAATTTGGCTACATCAGTTTGGCGCCGTTTGTTGGGACATCTTTCAAACTTTAGTTTGAAAATGTAGCTCTACCATTCACTTTGATTCTTTATGTCTCGATGGAATCTCATGTGCGAAATGATCCAGCCACATTGGCCCTATAGATTCAAACACTCATGGCTAACATGGAGGGATTAACTAAGCAGAATACAAAAATGAGGCGGTGATTACAACAAGGAGAAAATCACCTCTCACCAAGGAGGATTGATCACAATAGGAATGAGATGAAGTCTAGAGCCTAGAGACTAGTCACAGAAGGGAGGGCTCAGGGAGAACAGAATAGCTCGAGAGGATTAATGACGATCTCCTCAGAAGCATGAGGAAGGAGATGGACAGACTAAACAGCGCCACGAAGGAGAAAACAACCAAGAACCTAGACAATATGGTGAAAAGGACAAATTCTCCTTTCACAACCAAAATCTTGGAGTGCCCCTTGCCACCAAAATTCTGCCTTCCACAGCTCGATTCGTATGACGGCTTAAAGGACTCGTTGGATCACATAACCACCTTTAAGACAACCTTGAGTTTACATCAAACTCCTGACGAAATCGTATGTCTATCCTTTCTGACAACTCTTAAAGGAGCAACATGAGTCTGATTCAACAAGTTAGCCTTGTCATCCATAGATGATTTTAAATAATTGAGCAATTCATTTGTGCGTCACTTCACCGGTGGACACAGACAAAAAAGACCGATAGATCATTTACTGACAATCAAACAAGAAGAATGTTAAATTTCACTCCCTTAGTAACACCTGTTGACAAAATATTGATGCAGATTAAGGACAATCAACTCCTTAAATGGCCAAAGCCATTGAACTCCCCCCATAATACTCGCAATAACAGGAGATCAAGCTGCTACATGAGATCGCTACATAGCTATGCTCAACATGGACGAACATTTGCCCACTATGAACATTGAAGACCAAAGTAGCCTATAGGTGGACGGTCTAAACACAAAGTCGCCTACCAAAGTCACCTAAGGATGGATGGACGACCAAAGTTGCCTACGGGTGGACGGTTTAAATACTGAGTTGCTTAAAGATGGATGATGCGAACCTTAGTCAACACGCTTTGAGACCCAACAAATAATATTGGAATACTTGCCCAAGAAAGCTAAAATTCAAATTTTGATAGAAACCTTGACCCAACGTTTATGGAGCTAGAAAGTCAATCAACCATTAATTCACACCATAAATTACGCCCAATTAAGCCAGATCAGCCCTATCAATAGCTTGGATTAAATTTATTACGCCTTCATCTTCCTTTGGGAAGCTTGTAATGTCTTGTGTTAGAATCAGCCCATTAAGTGCTTCTTTGAACTTCTTGAATCTTGGTCTAGTAATATGCCCAACTGGAACACACAATGGATCCTTTAATGGTGCTTATTGATTTTGATCATACGAACGACCAAAGTCACCTACAAGTGGACGGTCTAAACACAAAGTTGCCGACGGGTGGATGGTCTAAATACAAAGTTGTCTATGGATAGACGGTCTAAACATAAAGTCGCCTATGGATGGAAGGTCTAAACATAAAGCCGGGCAAGGGTGGATGCTTGAACAAAGTTACCTACGGGTGGATGGTCCAAAGCAAAGTTGCCCAAGGGTGGACACATGAACAAAGTCGCCTACAGATGGACGATCCAAATGTAGTCCCAATTCGAACAAGTAAAAAGCATCGCTTAGGAAACAGAAGGGGAGAAGTTGCAAGAAAGGAAAATAAAAGTTGCTGAAAAAATAAGGGGGGGAGCTTAAAAAAGGACTCCAAGCGTAAAAAAACCAGGGTCGTTGAGAGACGCGTCCACATCCAACGACCCGTACAACCACATCACATCAAATGTGAGTTGAAAGGAATCTCAGGAATCACGATTAGCAAAGATTGAAATTTCATATTCCTTAGATTGTCATTACTTGTAATGACGATCACAAAATATGGGGGCAAATGATGAACCAAGAAATTCCCTTCATCTAGAAAAGCCTATGGATGACCAAAGCAAGTTGGACGATCAAAGTGGGTGTCGTTCGACGATTAAAGTGCCATAAATACGCATGTGGGCTCAGTACGCGAAGGGGGAGTACACCTTGGTCGAGTGGACCAGGGTGAAGAAAAGAAATGGAGTCGCCACCTAGTTTTATGGCATAGGAACTATATATATAGCGTCCTTACGAAGAAGGACTAATCTTACTACCAGAGTATGGGTTTGGAGTTTAGGTATTGCTTGGGAAGGTGTTAGGCAGACAAGACTGCCTGACCCGTGGGTCGGCTTCCCCTCATTGTGTCTTACGTCTTATTCTCATTAAAGGCATGTTCAACATTGCATCTTAAACTCTCTCTCTCTCTCTCTCTCTCTCTCACACACACATAAGCATACATTTAAGCATACAATATGGAATTTTCATCCTAAACCCTAGCATACATCTATCATGGTATATCATATTGCCTCATCCAAGCAAGTAACCAAACATTTATTTAAATAGAAGCACAGGCAAGGCAGCAAGATATTAACATCAAATATATCCAAGCATCTAAGCATAGTTTCAAAGCATCAAACAAGCATGTTCATCATGTTCATCAAACCTAAACAAGATCATATCCCAATCAAATGCATGTACATGTGAATGCATGCCTTACCTCATTGCGTCACAACACCTATACATCAATGGATGGACACGTGAAAGCATGCTCATCGCAAATCAAAGATTTAATTGAAAGGAAAACCCTAATCTAACATGTGAAGGAAAAGTAAACATAAATAGAGAAATAGAGACTCAAAAGCATAAAATGAGAACAAAATAGAGGCATATATTATAAATGAAGTAAAGGAATAAAAGTTGAAAGATGCAGATTAGGGTTTCCGAGCTTGAGTATGCGTATGCATACATAGGGCCAGCGTACGCGGCCCTATGCGTACACGTGCAGAATGCATGTGTACGGGTACATGCCTAAACCCTAACCCAAAAACAACAAGAACAAACCAGAGTAGAAACAAAACTAATAAATCTAACATGCTTTAAAGCATAAAACAAAGAAAATCTAAACTTAAACAAACATGTTATATCACAAATTAACCAGAAAACAAAGAGAACAAAAATATTAAAACAAGAAAAAGCAAAGAAATGAGAAAAAAAAAAGTTTAGAACTAATACCTTTAAACAAAAGCTCTTTGGCTTGATTTTGACATTCCCCTCAGTCAAATCTATTCACAACTAAACAAAATTGATTAATAAACTTCAAAACTTGAAAATCAAGACCAGAAAAGGTCTTATACAAAAGAAAATTGACTTGAGGATGTTTTGTGAAAAACTCCCTCTTTCATTCCCTATTTCTAGTGAATCTTAGGTTTTCTATTAGGATTTTCTGTGTGTTTTGAAAAAGTACTATGTATGGCTTTTTATATTGAGAAAATAGGGGTTTGGATCGGCTTCCAGATGATGTGGGATTTGTTCCAAACCTCAGTCTTAATGTAGAAAAACTTGCATTTCATAGTTTCTGGAACCTAGTACGCGTACACATGCCCGTGTACACGTATGCATGCTTGTGTATGTGTACGCATGCTTGTGTATGCGTACGCATGCATGAAGCTTGCATACGCGGATCTGGAGCATGCGTACACATGTCCTAGGGTTTCTGTGGCTTTCATGTCTAAAAATAGATTTATTTAGCTCATAAAGAGTTATATTTTCCATAAAAAGTTTCCTTAATTCAAATTAAGTCTGATCGGGCCCTAAATCAACCTTGGGCTTTAGAGTTTTACCATCATTGGGGAACGAGGGCCCAAGTCATAAGGGGTATAAAATGCGGTGTCTACAATGCATTTAATGCATGAGTTGTTATCAATGGACGCACACATATACATGACCGTTGACAAGGTAATCAATCGCCTCATAAAGCCATCAGAGGTGTTACAAGAGCCATTAAGATCACCATTAAAGGCCTTTAACGGCTAGAGAAGTTAGATATCTATATAAACCACTTGAAAACCTACACAAGGAGAGAGAGTCGGGCAGGTAGGGCTGTCCATAAACCTATCAGACCTGACCCACTTGTCCAACCTGATTTGACCCGAAGACCTCTGGGCGGATCTAACTACCTAGACAGGTTGGGTGCAGGTCAGTTAAACATAAAATTTGGGTTTCGGGTTCCACAACTCATAACCAATATAAATCGACCCGACCCGTGAGAAGTTTAAAAATAAGGAAAAAAAATCTGACCTGTTCAGTTTCATTCTTCAAAAAGATTATTTTCATGCTCTCTTTCCCTCTCTGATCTCTCTCTCTCAAATCCCTAACACTAACCCTTCTTATAGCTGCCTGCCGTCGTCAAGTTAGCCTATTGTCGTCGCCGTCGTCAAGTTGCTCAAACCCAACTCTCGAAGCCTCCTCTAATCTGCTTGAAATATCCTTTGATCTTGTGCATCTGATGGTGGGTGTTTTAGATTTCGCATTGATCTTTGGATGGATATGGTGATGATGGGGAAGGGAAGTGATGGTGGTGCCGGTTTAGTGTTATATCTCTCTTTCTTTCTTCGTTTCAGTCCATAGATTTGAGTTCTTGTTTGTGCTATGTGATTTCTGCAGTTTGTGTCCTTTGGGTTTTGATTTCTCTGTGTTCTTTGTGTTGATTTCTCTGTGTTCTTTTGGGTTGATTTTTGTGTGTCCTTTTGGGTGTTGATTCTGTGTTTTTGGATTGATTTCTTCATGTCTGTGTTCTTTTTGGGTTTTGATTTCTGTATTGTTTGGGTTGTGATTTCTCAGTTTTCTTCTTTTGCTTCAAACCCGAAATTACTCGATGGCTTTGATCCGTTCAACCAATGATCCGAGCCACCAGGTTTGACCTGAACGGTTGCAGGTCCATTTTATGTTCACCCGAGCCAATTGGGTTGGGTGCGAGTCAACCCAAAACCTGATCTGACTTGACCCATGGACAGCCCTACTGGCAGGTACACACATACACACTGAAATACACTCTCAGTTCTTATTATTTGTCTTTTTCAATGACTGACTTTATCATCGGAGGCTCCTTCACCGGCACCACGCCGGTGACCTTTGGGAGAGAAATACTATTGTTATTCTTTTGTAGGTCTCAGACTTATTCACGTTGGATTCCATCTGAATGAACCTATCAATTGACGAATTTGGCTTTATCACTTATGTTGTTTTCTTTTTGTCAGCCTCCAACAAATAATTAATTACTAATCTAATAATAGGCTTGAAGTAAGTAACTATAAAGAGCTAACCGTTGCAATATTAGTTGACTAACTAAAAAAAAAAAGTTTTGGGTACGTTTACTTTGTTAAACTAGTCCATGATTTCATCCTGTGCCGGTTCTCCCATGCCTTAGAATAAGGCTCTCTCACTAAAGACAAAAAGTCTCACATAAAAATGGATTTATGGTACTTTTTTCAATCAATGACTCATTCTTTCAGAGGAGGAGTTCGAGGTTCTTTGTCATTGCTTACCAATTAAGTATATATATAGCACCAATTAATATTATTATACTTAAAATGTCTGTACAATGGGATAGCTTCAAAATGTATAACAAGATTACGATCGATCTCCGTTATGTCAACCTTTTCAATGTATAATTTAGCCATTAACTCGTCCAAATGCATTGATATGCAATTTTATTATTATTATTATTATTATTAATTTTTAAACCAATTAACTACCCCCCCTATCTAACAATGAGCTATTATTTTATAATCCTTGAATAAAAAAGATTCCGCATCCACAAAGCCTAAATTCGCACAGTACCCTCCTTCTCAAAAAAAAAAAAAAATTCGCACAGTACCCATTATCGGCGATTACTTTCATCATTGTTGACGAAACTATTTTTTTTGATAATCATCATTGTTGACGAAACTAATTAGGCATGAATCACGGAACTAATATTGCAAGACTACTATAACTATTTGCGCCTTTATTATTTTACAAATATAACATTAATGGAAGTGGAATTAAAGTACGGACATTGATCCAACCAAAACTCATGGAAATAAAAAATAAAAGGCGTAAATGCACTTTTAGTCTTTATATTTTGATTTTTTTCATTTTAGTCCCTACATTTTATTTTTATCATTTTTAGTCCTTAAACCAATTAACACAGGACATTTAAGTCCTTGAAGTACTATTCCGTCAGCCAACTAACCGAGAAACTGACGCTCGCATTAAAATATTATTAAAAAAATTATTTAATATTTTTTAAATACCAAAATTAAAAAAAAAAAAAATTAATCAATTTTAATTAAAAAATAATTTTTTTTTTCTTTCAAACAAAAAATTTACTATCTTTAATTAAAATGAATTTTTTTTATTCCAAATTTTTTTTTTCAGAAGAACATATTCTTTTTTTGATGAACTTAGAAGAACATATTCATGTTCTTTATGTTCTTCTCCTGTATGATTCATATTCTTACCAAACACAAAAAACACAAACTCAAATTTAAACATTAACAAAAGATTACAAACACAAAGAACACAATAACAAATATAAATCAATTAAAAAGAGTAATTAAATTTTTTTCTTTTTTTTCTTTTCATTATTTTCAGAAGAACACAGTAACATGTTCTTCGGAAAAGAACATGAAGGTTGCCCAAAAAATTAAACATGCAAAAATTCATTCAAAATCCCTTTCCTCCACTGAATCCTCCAACAAATCAAACCCATAACCCCCAAAAAATAATAAAATCCACATGAAAAAAACAAACTCAGAAATTTAAAATAAACACAAAGCAACCCGAAACCACCAAACCCAATCAAATCTCATCCGCCCCTCTTTTCACTCTCATCCACTTCTCTTTTTTCTCTCTAGACCATTCCCCAAAATCAAATCTCTCTATCTCTCTTTCTCTCTCTCCAAACCCAATCACTCTCTCTCTCTCTCTCTCTCTCTCTCTCTCTCTCTCTCTCTCTCTCTCTCTCTCTCTCTCTCTCTCTGTGGTGAGACCCAAATTCACAATTGATCTGCAAATGCCGCCTCCGAACAACAAATCGATGATGATGAACACCAGGCCAGGAAGAATCGGCGATGACTCCGATGAATCGAAGACGCCGGCGACTCCGATGATGATGAACAACCATGCCAGCAACGTTGCGAACTCAGATCTCATGGATCTCTTTGCCCAGTACGGTGCGCTCGAGTCAGATCTCATGAACAACCATGCCAGCAACTTCTCGCAGCTACGCTTTCGTCTTCTTCAAGCGAATCGAAGTCGTTAAGGCCGCTAAGGATACCTTACAAGGCGTTGATCTCCATGGCCACCCTATCAAGAGTGAATCGGACTCCGAGCTGGGGATTGGATCGGGTGGGGCCGAGGCGGAGGAGGAGGAGTCAGGTTCAGTCGAGCTCGTCCTCGAACTCGTCCCACTCGGACGAGTCATGGGGAGTGGTGGGATCGAGGAGGATGAAGTGAGAGGGCGAGCGGTGAGTGAGAGAGGGTAGAGAGAGAGTATGAGGTTTTTGGTTGCTGGTTTCATGTTCTTTGTTGGGTTTCCATTCAGATCTCGTGGATCTGTTTTTAGAATTGAGTAATTTTTTTTTATTTTAATTTTGGCATTAAAAAAATGTTAAATAATTTTTTTAATAATATTTTAATGTGAGTGTCAGTTTTTCCGTTAGTTGGCTAACGGAATAGTGCATCAAGGACTTAAATGTCCCGCGTTAATTGGTTTAGGGACTAAAAGTGGTAAAAATAAAATGTAGGGACTAAAATAGAAAAAAGTCAAAATATAAGGACTAAAAGTGCATTTACGCCAAAAAAAAAAAAAAAAAAAACAAATTTGAACCACCATTCAGTCCCCTAACTCGTCAAAATGCATTCATGAATCTTTCTCCGAACTCCAAATGATGATAAGATACTTTAATTAAAATATTATTAGCAAGCTCAAAACCTAAAATCACAGATTTGTCCGTTATTGGTTATTCTATAAATTGATTTCCCACACTTCTACGGATTCAGCAGGCTCCTTATCTTCATCACGAAGCTGGCAGCAGCATTGGAGTAATTATATATTGTTTCTAACTACGTCTGCAATTAGATTGTTGGTGGAAAGCACAATGAATAACAACAAAAAATTCATAGAGAAAGACAGCTTCAAACCATCCTTCTGTCCCTCAAACTCGTCCAAATGCATTAATACTTTTGTAAAATAATAATTTAAAACAAAAAAAAAAAAAAACTATTCTTACACTTATTTATTTATCAAAATTAGAATTTAAATTTAACAGCATTGGATATTTTTGTCCGAAGGTTGAACAATTTTTTTTTTTTTCTTTTGAAAATTAAAAATGACACAATTTTAAGTATAACAAGCAAATATGAACATTCCCGTGAGTTCCAACTATAGTTCAACTAATTAGTTCATTTTCATTGAGTAAGGTATCTGAGTTTGAATCATGCCTACACAAAGAATGACGTAGAATAGACAATAATGGCCTTCTTAGATCAGCAAGGGTGCCTGAAATCATGGCATCAAACAAAAAGATACAAGCAGAAATCATCAGGTCCGAAGTTGAAATTGCATGAAATTTGGTAGGCTGAAGGTAAATGGTATTTTGATCAAAGTTGTCAAGGTGCACTTTAATTTTGGTGAATTCCTTTGTTAAGGTCCTAAAGACAGTGATTTTGCCGTTTTTAATAGTATTTGTTTCTTTAATAACTTTTTGCTCAAAAGTCAAAATAAGACCTCGCTTGTTTTAAGATAGTCCTTAAGGTTAGTAGTTTATGATTTTGCATTTAACTCAAAAATTTTTTTTTTTTTCATTTTTGGTAAATTTAGTATTTTGCCACCTAATCTCGTGATTAGTGCGAATTAGGGTTTCAGACGTTTTTCCTAGTCATCCTAAGTTTTTCTTTTTAGTATTTTTATGCTTTGTAGCCTCTAGAGCAAAGTAAATTACTAATTAGAAAATTTAGACTTTGTCTATTGTTTTTTTTTTTTTTTTGGGGATTCAAGATTTATCACCTTGTGGATTCAAGAAACTCATCGTGGATTCGAAATTTACTACTAGAAATTAACAGTTTAATTTTTATTCCATCTAAGAGAGCATTTTGTATGCTTTCTACAAGCTTCCACGATATCAATAGCAATCATAATGGCTGGCACATACATCACATGTCCAAATCAATACTATATCCACAAAAGAAAACTAAGAACATTCCAAAATTATATTTATCTTTGGGTTCAATAGCTTGGTTACACAACAAAGCATAATCCCCTTTTTACCTCATCTCCCATCAAATTTAAGAAAAATATAATTCCAAAAGAATGATGCTAAGAATTCTACAGAATTTACTATATAAGCTTATAAATTGATGTACCATCAATTATATAACTGTAACTCAAATATTTATTGATTTCTTATTAAAGAGACACTAGCCATATTTATTGGCACTTGCAGTAAAATATACAATGGTTTTAACATTTTTCATCTTGAAAAACAATCATTTTTTTTTTGAAATAGTTATAATGTACTGTTAACTTGGTAGCTTGAACTCAAAGAAAGTAAACTCATACAAATGTAATCATAAATTGTTTTGAAACTATATATAGACTCACAATTCTTACATGTCTAGGAAAATATATTAGTAAATTTTGGTTCTTAAGTGCATCTATGTGAAGGCTTTGTGTAGACACTTGATTTTGCACCCATAATTTAATCTTGGAAATGGCTAGAATGACCATTCATATATCCGAAAAAATCATAGTTGCATTACATGCATTAATTAATTCATTGCATATTATAAAATGATTTTGATTCTAACAGTCACGACGATATGTCGGATTCCCGAATCGGACCGTCGGATTGAAAGATATCACATGATCAAGTTTTCACGGTCTGCATGCATTTTGTTTGGATAGAGCTGATCACGTGTGATTAAGTTAAATTAATTCTGATTGGTTAAACAATTACAATTAATTAAATAATTCTGTGATTGGTTGTTGGTTTTTGTTAAAAATAAGCCTGCTTGCACGGGAATAAAGTGGATAATCAGATAACAAAGAAATTGTTAATAATTAAGTTTTTTTAGAATATTTATCTATTAGATAATTATTACTTTAAAGACCTAATCATCAAGAAAAAGGGATTAATTTTTTAGAATACGAAATAAAAAAGTGTCTATGTGCAATTCCTGACTCAAAAATCCCCAAAAAAGAGTCCAGATCGAACCAAAATTGGAAGAGGGGCTCAGCATCCAAGAGGGCCAATCGGCACTCTTGGAGTGCTGATCGGCACATGCCATGTGCCAATTGGCACTTCCTAAGTGCTGATTGGCACAAAGTTGAGGCTCGGTACTGGAACTTTCTAATTAAGATAAAACCTATCTTTTTCGAATTTTTGGGGAGAACGACGCATTCTAATTCGTACCTGATCTGAATAAGCTTATTTTTCAAGCATCCAACCTCTATAAATAGAGGAAAAAGATCAAAACTTGGGGCCCTTCTTTTTCAGGGTTCTTTGCTCCTCTTACGTTAAAGATGTTTTGGAAGCCTTGGCTTTAAGAACTTCTTTTTTGTAAGTAAAATATTTTAGATCTCAAAGAGGTGAAAATTTCTTTGATTTTTAAACTATTCTTCCATTGAAGGGTATATTCATGCAAGTAGGTATTTAATTTCATTCTTGCATTTATTTGATTTCTTTAATTTCGTTTTTTAAAGTATTCTTCCATTGCATGTTTTTTTTATGAATATGTGTCTAATGTCATTAGCAATATGGTCTTGTTTACAATTCATTTATGCCATATTTATTGTTTAGTTGGAATTTTATTTAGTTGATTAACATGTTTGTGATTTAATTCTTCTTTAATTTTAAAATCTACAATTAATCACTACAATCTTTTTTTTTTTTTTTTTTTAAATAAAAATAAAAACAGATCTTTATTTTCATTAAATACAGACCTGAAAATTTTTCTGAAACATTTTCTAAACAAAAACAGATCTGTATTTTCATTAAATACAGATTTGAAATTTTTTCTGAAATTTTTTCTAGATAAAAACAGATCTGTATTTTCATTAAATATAGATCTAAAATTTTTTCTAAATAAAAAAACTGATATGCATTTTCATTAATTGCAGATATGAATTTTCAAGTATACAAAACTAATCTATATTTTCATTAAATATAGATTTGAACTTTTTTATGATAAAAAAAATGGTTTTCTTCTTAAATAAAAATTGCAGATTTTGAATTTTCAAAGAGTGAATTAACCATGAATTTAGGAATTTTAATATGTCATTGTAGTGTCATGCATATTTTGAAAGGGTATATAATGGTTATTTAGAGTCTAGAAGACCAGACTTCGTTTGGGCGGAATGGGAGCTTAACACCTTCCATTCTATAACCTAGCCCCCGAACTTCAGTTTTTGGATAGTAGACTAGTATTTTATCTTTTGTTTTGGTAGATTGTAACTAGGATCAAAGCTTTGTAATTTTTACATGGATTGTATTTAGGACCAAAGCCTTGTGAAGTTATTCTACCAAGTTGTATTTGTATAATCAATTAATAAATTTGAGGTATTTTTGGACATGTGAGTTGTATTTTATTTTTTCTTATTTTTTTTTTATAAAAAATAAGTGGCGACTCCACACAATTACCCAAAAGAGAGGTGCCCTAACCACCCTAATCTCTTTTTGAGAGCATCCCTCAAGCAGTTCGTTCTCTTGCAGTGGCGACTCCACTGGGGATGTTGAGGGCTAAGTTTCGTGTTAGACTTTAAGTGACCAATTATATACCTTTGTGTTTTGTATGATGTTTTTGTTTGTTTGGTTGCTTATGTCTTGATATGTTTGTATTATATTTTGTTTGAATTTGCCATGTTGATTGTTAAAAACTTTCCCTAACTGTCATAGTGTGTGCCATCAAAAAGACAAATATGCATGCACCCATCTCAACATATGGTGGTAGTAACCATGGATCACCAGTCTTCAATAGATTCGGGTACCCAGTGGTGAACTCACCAACTTATAGCCCAAAGTCACAGGATCATTTCTTGTTGACTACAAAGTATGGACCATGCCGTTTGGACCAACATAATGTTCATCACATTACAAGTTGGGAGATGTAACGTCCTAGCTATGGGAAACAATGAAACAACAAACCCACCTTACAATGTAATAACTTAGAACCTGTCCTTAGGCCGGTCCATGTTAAAATTGCATTGCATATTGTGTGTGTTTGACTATTGTTTGAGCCATGGTAAGCCCAAGTTCAACACTTGGGCCCATCATAATTGTTTGAATGTTGTGTGCTTTATAAACCTAATTTTGTTTTCCTAGAAAGAAATGTATGTCAAGTGTATATGCAGTTTGAGCCTAAGCTTGCTAAGCCTAAAGTCCATCAAGCTCAATGAGGATTCAAGCCCAATTCCATCAAGATCAAGTCATCTTCATTGAAGTTTAGGCCTATCAAGGTCCAATTTTCAAAATTTCAACTCAAACATCCACAATGGACCAAGAAGAAACAAGTAGCCCGACTTTGCCTCATTTCACAAGTAGTTAAGGCATATTTGGGTTATCAGGATCATTGTTTTATCTTAAAGTTTGTTGTTTACAACATGTTTCTAATGAGAATATTTGTTGGGGTTTATTGTATTTTTTTATTATAATGTTTCATGCATTTTGTTTATAAAAAAAAAATCCAAAAAAAAAAAAATCAATAAAAAAAAGAAAAAAATCCAAAAGAAAAAATGGAAAAAAAGAAAGAAAAGAGTTTTCAAAAAATTTGAAAAAACAAATTAAAAAATTTTCCAAAAAAAAAAAAAAAAAACAAAAATTGGACTAGGGGCATTGGGCCTTCAAGTCATTTCAATTCATTTTCAAAAAACATTTTTAGTAACCTTTTTCTAAATTTTTTTTTTATTCTTTCAAAGACTCCAAGATTTGTCCAAAGCTTTCCTTTCAAAGACTCCAAAAGTTTTTCAAAAGCCTTCTTTTTAAGTGAATACAAGAAGATCCATTTGACAAAACCTTTTTCCAAATCATGATGATTAGTTGCTCTGCCAATCAATTTGTGCCAATGAGGGATTTAACTTCAATCAATCCATGTAAGGACTTTTGCTAAACATTCAATATATGATAAGAAAAGGTCCTAAAAGGCAATCAAAGGAATTCATCTATTCATTCAATATTCTCAAACCACTTATACTCAATCCATAACTCAAAAAATTTTGTCACATCATTAGAGCAATTGTACTTCTATTCCAAGAGTAATTTATTAAAAGAATTTAAGTCACTGTGCTTACAAGAAAACATCACTAGGGATAGGAGGCCACCTTTGGTAACCCACATTATTCCTTGACACCTATTTCAATAATTATCCATTGCTAGCCAACTTGAGCCTCTAAACAGTTAGCATTTTTTTCAATGAACCCACTAAAAACTTAAACCTTGGGTGTGAAAATTAAGTATGCATGCTTAAATCTCAAGATGAGAAAGTGTTGACCTTATGGATTCAGCGCCACTTGGTAAGGTCCTCAATGAAGACAATGAGACCGGTTCAGAAGAAGGAAAAAAAATGAAGAGTTCATCAAGTTTAGGAAAGAGAGTTCCTCAAAGAAAAGTAAAAGTTCAATTTATTAAGCTAGGAAGGAAGAAAAAAAATCCATCAAGGAGAGATAAGATTTTGAGAAAGCATCAAACTATGAGAAAAAAGAGAAGGCCATCAAGATAGAAAAGACTTCAACCAAAAAAAAAAGAAAAGAGAGAAATGTGAATGTAGGAATTTTCATCAAGTTGTGAGAGACTACTGATTCATCGAAAGACACAAGGGACATAAGATTCCATGAAAGATCATTCAAGTTGACAAGGATGAGCAAAAATGAATATTCATTAAGAGAAAAATCTAATCAAATTGAGGAAGATGACAATAAGAAAAGTAAGATACATTTCATAAAAAAAGTGTGTTCAGTCAAGTCAAGAAAAATGAAAGTGCATTAGAAAGGATAAGAGGGTATCATGGAGAAATGCAAATTCATCCAAGAAAGATGAAAGTTTGTCAAATTGAAAGAAACAAAAAATGCAGTTGAGTGATAGCCAATAAAATTCCAAAAAATTCAAAAAAAAAAAAAAAGAAAAAGAAAAGAAATGCTCGCTAGGCTGAAAACCCGAAAGGGTAGTCTAGGCAAAAATTAGGGCAAAAACAAAATAAAAATATTCAAAAAAAATCTTTCAAAAAAATGAGGGTGAGTGATCTGACCACAAGATAGGACGCTAAGAAGACCAAAAAGAGGAAGTTGTTAAGCTAAAAAAATAAAGTCCAAATGAAAGGAATCAATGAAGACCAATGAGAAGATGATGGACATGACAAAGATTTTAGCACAAGAATCAATGATGGAAGACGTGGAAAAATCTTCCAATACTTGAATTTAAAGTATTGCATACTTGGAGAAATATCATAAGGGTTTTGAGCCTTTTATATCATTCCTTTCAATAACCTGAACCCGGCCTATATTACAACCTTTGAGTAAAGTCCTCCTTGAAGTCTTACTAATTGAGAGCACACATTTAGCTTTGATAATATTTTCTCTTGGATTAAGAAGGAAAAATGCTAAAGATTATCAACCCCTACTGGCTAATATCTCTAAAAGACAAAATTTCACAAATTCTTAAGTGACTGAATTTTTTTTTCTAAGCTCCAAACACTCCCTTTGTTTGCTTCCAACAAAAAAATAACTCTCAAGAGAACAAAATTTCCAAATTCTACAAAATTTTCAAATCTTTAAACTTAGGGTTTTTCCCTTTCTTGCTTGTTCCCAACATATGTGATTCCCAAGCATTTCATTTCTTTGATTGTCTTTGAAGACTTAATCTAAAATTTTCAAAATGAAGAAGCAAATTCGATTACATGTTTTTAAAGACTTCAATTCCTTCATAGCTAAGGGGATGGAGTTAACTTTTAAGAATCATGATTGGTCAAAAATTTTGTTCAAAGGATCACCTTTTGTTCATTTGAAAAAGATAAAATTTCAAAAAATTTCATTCTAACTAAATTGCTTTTTTTTCAAAAAAAAGAAAAAGAAAAAAAAAAGAGAGACATTTCAAAAAAATTCATTTTTCAAAACTTTTTCCAAACTACGTCTGGACTTGATCCTCTATGAAAGAGGTACGTAGGCAACATTTTCAAAGGCCCAGTCACAATCACTCAAAAAAAAAAAAAACGTTTTTTCAAAGGCTCAAAATCAAGACATTTCTTTGTGTGAATTTAGGCTAGGAGTATCTATTTAAGGCATATCATCAATTTTCTATGCAAGCATGTCTAAACTAGGGCCATTAGTCCAAAACATTTTTATAATAATTGAAAACTAACAAGCTATGGAAAGAATCTTTTGCAGGAGGTGGACATGGATCTTTCATCTACTCAACATTCACCATCAATCTTTAGTTTAGATGCTACCACATGTCCTAGAAAAAAGGCTGAAAATGCGACAATTGGACAAGGCTCAAGATGTTCCAATCGACACTCTAACAATGCCAATTGGCCCATCACTCCAGCTGTCCTTATTTTGCCCAGTTTTGTGATGTTGATTTTGTTCTACTCAAATTTTTCTTTATTGAGGGTCCCTACACAATAAGATTTTTCAAAATTCACATTGATTGTTGAACTAGGGGCATTCAGCCATGCCTCATTCATTTTCAAAAAAAGATCATCATCATCATCATTTTCAAAAAAAAAAAAAAAAAAAAAAAATCAAGACTTCCAAAAATCATGCATCCATTTCTAAACTAGGGGCATTCGGGCATGTCTCATCCATTTTGAAAGAAAAGAAATCATCTTTTCCTCAAATATCAAGGTTTTCAAAAAGTCATGCATCAATATGCAAACTAGGGGCATTTGGCCATACCTCATTCATTTTCAAAAAAAAAAAAAAAAAAAAAGAGATCATCATCATCATCATTTAAAAAACAAAATCAAGATTTCCAAAAATCATGCATCAATTCGTAAACTAGGGGCATTCAGACATGGCTCATTTATTTTTCAAAAAAAAAAAAAAAAATCAAGATTTCCAAAAACATACTTCAAAGGGTAAACTAGGGGCATTCAACTATGCCTCATTCAGGTGAGATCACCCATGTGAAGACCTTCCAAGTAAGTTAAAAGTTTTGAGTAACAAGGTCGCATTAGGTAAACTCTAAACTTTTCTGAATCAAGTACAATTTTCTTTCAAATAAGTTCATATGTGCTATACACTATAGGATTGACAATAAGTCTCCTACCTTGAAAGGATTGACCTTTGTTCTCCTAAAACTCATAGGATCAACAATATTTCTCCTATACACTGTAGGATCGACAATAGCTCTTCTACCTTCAAAGGATCGATCTTAGTTCTCCTAAAACTCATAGGATCGACAATAGTTCTCCTATACATTGTAGGATCAATAACAACTCTCCTACCTTCAAGGGATCGACCTTAGTTCTCCTAAAACTCATAGGATTGACAATAGCTCTCCTACCTTTAAGGGATCGACCTTAGTTCTCCTAAAACTCATAGGATCGACAATAGCTTTCTTACCTTTATGGGATCGACCTTAGTTTTACTATACACTAGGATCGATAGTAGCTTTCCTGCCTTCAAGGGATCGACCTTAGTTCTCCTAAAACTCATAGGATTGACAATAGCTCTCCTATCTTTAAGGGATCGACCTTAATTCTTCTAAAACACATAAGATCGACAATAGTTCTCCTCTTCATTGTAGGATCGACAATAGCTCTCATACCTTCAGGGGATCGACCTTAGTTCTCCTATACACTAGGATTGACAGTAGCTCTCCTACCTTCAAGGAATTGACCTTAGTTGTCCCAAAACTCATAAGATCGACAGTTGTTCTACTACCTTTAAAAGATTGACTTTAGTTTTTCCAAAATCAATAGGATTGACAGTAGTTCTCCTACTCTACCCAAGATCGACATTAGCTCTCCTACCTTAAATGAATTAACTTTAGTGCTCCCAGACCTTTGAAAAAATCTACCTCAATTCTCTCGATCCCTTGATTGATAAATTCCAAATTTGAATAATCTGAATTCTTAATCCTAGTAATTCTAATATAAATATTCTCGTCTATGGCAGGAAAATTTCAGACTTCAAAACACAGATTGGGTGAATAGAGTTCTCAATCATTCTAAGTCAAAATGGGAAAATAGAGCTCTTAGTCGCCTCATATTCAGACTAAGATAGAGAAACCTCTCAGTCACCTTAGATTCAGACCAAGATAAAGAAACCTCTTAGTCGCCTCAAATTCAAACCGAGATAGAGAAGCCTCTCAGTTGCCCCAAATTTAGACCGAAATAGAGAAACCTTTCAGTCGCCTTAAATTCAGACCGAGATAGAGAAACCTTTTAGTCGCCTTAGAATCAGACTGAGATAGAGAAGCCTCTCGGTCATCCTAGATTTAGACTGAGATAGAAAAGCCTCTTAGTCACTTAGTTGCCCCAGATTTAAATTGAGATAGAGAAGCCTCTCAGTTGCCCCAGATTCAGATTGAGATAGAGAAACCTCTTAGGTGCCCTAGATTTAGACTGAGATAGAGAAGCCTCTCAGTCGCCCTAGATTCAGATTGAGATAGAGAAGCTTTTCAGTCGCCCCAGATTTAGACAGAGATAGAGAAGCCTTTCAGTCACCTCATATTTCTAGATCGAGCAAACATAGTTCTCGATTGCCTCATCAACATTCAAGATTTAATTTAGGTTCATCAAATTATCAAGAAGATCAAGTATTCATAGTTCTCATTTTTCAAGACAATAAAACACTAGTTCTATGTCCCAAGGTTTTAGGTTCTAGGGATAAGTAATCTTTGAAAAGTCAACCTCGATTAAGTCATGATTGCTAAAATTAGTGCTTTTACTTTACATTGATATTCGCTTTGCAAGCTCTATAAATGAGGGGCATTCTGTAGACTCTCGATTTTGCACCCATAAATTAATCTTGGAAAATAGCTAGAATGACCATTCATATATCCGAAAAAATCTTTGTTGTATTACATCCATTAATTCATTCATTAAATATCATAAAATGATCTTGAGATTCTAACGGTCGCGACGATATGTCTGATTCCCGAATTGGACCATCGGATTGAAAGATATCACATGATCAAGTTTTCACGGTCTGCATGCATTTTGTTTGGATAGAGTTGATCACGTGTGATTAAGTTAGATTAATTTTGATTGGTTGAACAATTAAAATTAATTAAATAATTATGTGATTGGTTGTTGGCTTTTGTCAAAATAAGCCTGCTTGCATGGGAATAAAGTGGATAATCAGATAACAAAGAAATTGTTGATAATTAAGCCTTTTTAGAATATTTATTTATTAGATAATTATTACTTTAAAGATTTGATCATCAAGAAAAAGGGATTAATTTTTTAGAATATGAATTAAAAATGCATCTAGGTGCAATTCCTACCTCAAAAATCCCCAAAAAAGAGTCCAACTTGAACCAAAATTGGAAGAGGGGCTTGGCATCCAAGAGGGCCAATAGGCACTCTTGAAGTGCTGATTGGCACAAAGTCAAGGCCCAGCCTGGGAACCTTCTGATTAAGATAAAACCTATCTTTTCTGAATTTTTGGGGAGAACGATGCATTCTAATTCATACCTGATATGATTTAGCTTATTTTTCAAGCATCCAACCTCTATAGATAGAGGAAAAATATCAGAACTTGGGGACCTTCTTTTTCTGACTTCTTTGCTCCCTTTACGTTAAAGACGTTATGGAAGCCTTGGCCCTAAGAACTTCTTTTTTTGTAAGTAAAATATTTTAGATCTCAAAGAGGTGAAAATTTCTTTGATTTCTAAAGTATTCTTCCATTGAAGGGTATATTCATGTAAGTAGGTATTTAATTTCATTCTTGCATTTATTTGTTCTTTTCTCTTATTTGATATATTTTTGTTGTTCACTGCATTTTAAAATATATATATATATATATACACACACACACACACATATATATATATATATATATATATTTTATGAATATGTGTCTGATGTCATTAGCAATATGGTCTTGTTTACAATTCATTTATGCCATATTTATTTTTTAGTTGGAATTTTCTTTAGTTGATTAACATGTTTGTAATTTAATTCTTCATTAACTTCAAAATCTGCAATTAATCACTACAACCTTTTTTTTTTTTTAAAAAGAAAACAAAAACAGATATGTATTTTCATTAAATACAGACGTGAAAATTTTTCTAAAAATTTTTATAAACAAAAATAGATCTGTATTTTCATTAAATACAGTGTGAAAATTTTTCTGAAACTTTTTATAAACAAAAACAGATCTGTATTTTCATAAAATATAGATTTGAAAATTTTTCTGAAATTTTTTCTAGACAAAAACAGATTTGTATTTTCATTAAATACAAATCTGAAATTTTTTCTGAATAAAAAAATGGATTTGTATTTTCATTAACTGCAGATCTGAATTTTCAAGTATACAAAATTGATCTATATTTTCTTTAAATACAGATCTACGCTTTTTTATGATAAAAAAAAATGGTTTTCTTCTTAGATACAAATTTTAGATTTTGAATTTTCAAAGAGTGAATTAACCTTGAATTTATGGATTTTAATATGTTATTGTAGTGTCATGCATCTTTTGAAAGGGTATATAATGGTCATTTAGAGTTTAGAAGACCAGACTTCGTCTGGGCGGAATAGGTGCCTAACACCTTCCCATTCCGTAACCTAACCCCCGAACTTAGGTTTTTGGATAGTAGACTAGTGTTTTATCTTATGTTTTGGTAGATTGTAACTAGGATCAAAACTTTATAATTCTTACATAGATTGTATTTAGGACCAAAGTCTTGTAAAGTTATTCTACCAAGTTGTATTTGTATAATCAATTAATAAATATAAGGTATTTTTGGACATGTGAGTTGTATTTTATTTTTTCCTTTTTTTTTTTAAAATAAAAAATAAGTGGCGACTCCACACAATTACCCTAAGCACCCTAATCTCGAGAGCACCCCTCAAGCAGTGCGGTTTCTCACACTTTGGTTTATAGGTGTCTTTATGCACTCGTTAAAAAGTTTTCAAATAGGTCCCACATGCATAAGAACATGAAAAAAAAGCTAATAAAAAAAATGAATATTCAATTGAAAGTGGCCGATTGCAATAAAAATGTTTTATCTTAATGGGTGCATAAGGACATCTATTAATTAATAGGACCCTTATATGAAACTTGACACTGTTTATTTTTAATAAATGGTGGTGAGCACAATATTAAGATTGACACACATAGATATTCCATTTATGATAGTTGTTATTAATTTTTGGATTTTGATGAGGTGAAAACTCGTCAGTCCAAATGAGTACGTCCAGATGGAACCAAAATGTTGTCTCTGCAGTCACAGTAGTGATAAACCAGCTTCCTCAGGATGGTCACCAGTGTGGTGCCTGCCACAATGCCTCCGATGCCAAAGTCAGTACAAGGGAGCTCCTTGTAAGCTAAAACAGAATGATAGAATAACAGTAGGAATTATCTTAATCTCTTTTTTGTACCTTGGGTTGATATTGTGAAGGCCTTATATATGTTTTTGTAGCTCCTAGCCATTGGGGTAGTTATGGTGGCCTTAATGTTCTTCCAGGTAACGTTTTTGTGCTTTATAGTGTGGCTTCAATATGCTCCAATGGTTCATACAGCTGGCTTTGTAACCGCTTCGGGTATAATTGGCTGCATTGAATGGCCTGGTTGTCTTCGTCAGTGATGTGATTATCTGCTAGGTTCGTCTAGGGTAGTCTCGTCTATAAATGGATTCATCAGTCCCATCAGATTCTAGTGTTTTGTTATATTTAGTACAATGTTAAATGGATAATTACATATACTTGACAATTGGCATTTCAATGGGAATAAAATTCCCAAGTCTAGATTGTTATTTAATAAAAAAAAAAATTCCTATAACTCATTTTTAGTATTTTAGTTTATATATTCTACCAACTATACTATGTCATTTATCTTTGTTCTATTTTAAACATTGTTTACTGCATTCTAAATTAAAAAAAAAAAGAAGAAGTGTTAATGTAATGGATGGAGTATAAACTAGAGCACTTAAAAGTCTTAGTTCAATGGACTATATGAAAGTGAAGCCATACACTGGAAGCTATGACCCTTTTTGGTTGTGTTTGGTATGTATTTATTTTCTATACTTAAATCTTATTCTCATTTTTTGTTTCCAACTTTTTTTTTCTCAAAAAAAAAAAAAAAAAAACACACACACACACACATTTTTTTTTGTTTTTGTTTGGTGTCAATTTTCAGCTACTATATTCCCTAACTTAAAAGTTTTTTTTTTTTTTTTTTTTTTTTTTTTTTTTTTAACAAACCTAATTGATACATATCACAAAGTAAGCTTTTTACGGTTACCACAACTGCTAGAAACCACTTGCCTCCTACAAACTAGCCCAAGCTAGAGCAAATATACTTGAAAACAAATGCCATATAACCATGTATCCACTATCAGATTTCAACAAACTCACCCCTAAACACCTCAAATCCATCATTAGATAGAAATAGAGAAAGTGGAGAAGAGCATAGTCCCACCTCCATCACCACCACAGTTGATCAAAACCCACCTTCATCACCACCACCAAATCCGAACCCATATACACATAGCCACCCCACAACCACCCAGGTTGAGTGAAGAAGAAAGAGAGAAAAACGATCCCAGCCACAGCCACACCCAAACCCAAATCAAAACCCAAACTAATCACCACACCCACACCCACCACTAAACCCATAATCACAGCCACAACTTGGATTTACCATCACCAAACCCAATCGACTTAGTGCCAAAAAGAAAAACCCAAACCAATGTTGATCTAGCCAACGCGAGAGAGAGAGAGAGAGAGAGAGAGAGAGCAAACCACAACTTGGATTCACCTCCACCAAACCCAATCAGCTTAGTGCCAAAAAAGAAAAACCTAAACCAATGTTGATCTAGTCGAAGAGAGAGAGAAAACAAAGGATCTTACCAAGGAGAGAGAGAGAGAGAGAGAGAGAGAGAGTCGTTGGTGGAGAGAAATACAACTAAATGTGGGGGCTACAGATTTTGGGTTTATTATGAAAATGCCACTGTATCCATTTTTGTTGAAAATGAAAACGCCCAAAAGTTGTTTTCATTTTTTTGGTATTCAAATCCAATTTTTTTGATTTTTGTGAAAACAGAATAAAAATTTCCAAACCAAACCAATTTTTTTTGGTGGGTCTCACAAAAAACTAAAAATGAATACAGGAAACAACAATTTATTTTTCAAACCAAATATCCTCTATCCTTTTCCGAATCATTCAAAGTGAGTGAAATTATAGATTAGGAATAGCTCTAATACTGACTGTAGCGACTCAAGAAATGGCCCAAACCTACTTAGAATAGTGGTTCCCAATATTTCAAGCCCAACACAATTAATTTGTTAGAGAGTGGGCTTTCTGAGTCAATAGCAATGATAAGTAAGATCCAAGCTTGATGCTAAAAAGAATATGACAGTTAATAGGAACGGATGATGCATAAATTCAGCATAAACACTTCCTTGGGCTCGTCCGAGGAAAGATTGTTCATTAATAGTCAAAGCTGATTTCTTTATAGTAAGATCCTTAGTTCTCTCTTTTTTAAGTTCTTAAAATGCCCATCCACTTTTCTAGAGGGGTTCCTTTCCTTATATAGTCTTTTTTTTTAATTATTATATCTTAGCCTTCCACCTATACGTCTCAGAGGAATCACTTGGATGCTTGTTCCATCAGGACCCTTCTGGAGGAGGTAGAGAGAGTTGTGAGCTATGGAGTCATTATTCAGGTGTCTTTTCCTCAACAAATGCGACCAGCTTAGTTGGTGTAGAGAGCATTGAATGTGGAGTTGATGGCCACCTTTCTAGATATTTCCTTTCTCCTTTACTTGCACAACTCTGGTCTCTTCCACAGTGCTTTACTTTCTGGTACATGGAGCTGTATAAGGTATTCCTGAGTTGCATTTGATCCTTGGGCTTCTCGGGTGACGGGCCTGCTAGCCTCCTTTCCTCAAACCTTTTCTCATAAGTTTAATCTGTGTTAGAGTGGTCTTCACATCTTCTCTCCTTGGTCTTAGACCATGTGTCAGACTTGGGTTGATGCATGAATGGGCCTTTGATCATCCTCAGGCAGGGCCCATGGGCTTTAGAATGTCCTAAGACCACTTGCTCCCATAATAGCCCCTAAAAACTCCATTCCTTCATTTTCCATGGAGAATGGGGGTTTTGATAAAAACTCGTAGGTTTCGCATGCTTTGGGAGTGTTCCCACGTGGTTGCGTCCTTTTGTTTGCTCTGCACACGTTCCTAACGCTTTGGCATTCGCAACGCTCCATTTAAGGCCCAGTATGGCGTTGTATCCCCATGTTCTATGGCGCGATGAAGATCCAACGACTTTGATTTCTCATGGGGTTTCAAGTGGGAATTTTCCTGCTCATCTTTTCTTCCTATATAAGGAGGGTAGGGGGACCATTTCCACCATTTTATCAATTTCCTTTAGAATTTCCAAGAAGCGGTCCTAGGTGCCCCAATCTCTAGGTTTGTAAGTGTCTTTTAGCTTTCACACAACACTTAGAGTCCTTTCTTTTCTTTTCTTTTTTTTTTCTTCCTTAGAGGGATTGGTAGATTTGCTAACTTAGTTAGTATGCCCGAGAAGAGACAGGCCTTTAAAGCCAAATACAAAATTACTATTGTGGCAGAGATTAGGGGAGTGGCATACCAAGAGAACAAAAGGTTTCGTACTCATACCCATGATTGCTTTTATAAAGGGTGGGATACAAATCCCTATGGGCAAAGTGATAAGGGATTTTTTAATTTTTTATAGGCTTTGTCCGATCCAGTGTTGAACTAATTTATTTAGGATACTAGGCAGTGTGGATATGTTAAATCATAAGATGGGAGTTAATCTGACCTATTATGATGTCAATTGGATGTATAATTGCCAACATAGCAAGGACACGAGGTATTATTTTAAAACTAGGGTTCCCTCGGTCTGGCTGATCTCTTGCCTTCCCAAATCCAACAAAGGCATGGACAAGGACTTTCTAATTGTCTCGGGTGAATGGCATGATAGCTTACAATGTCCTACACGAGACGGGGAACCAGGTAGGAAATGTTATAGGCACGAGCCATTTGTATTACCCTTTAGGATCTAGTGTACCATTTTGTCTATTTCCTGCTTTTTTTTTTTTTTTTTTTTTTTTCCTTATTGTCTTTGGGCTTCTCATTCACTTTCCTTTTTGCATTGTAGATAAACTATTCACTGCACCTAACTTCAACTTGGTGAACCGTGAGAATCTTACAGTCCGAAATCTTCCTTCACAACGATGGTCAGTTACGGGCTGCCCACGTTATCCTCAGGTATACTCCTATCTCCTCCAGCTTCCAATCTCTTAAGTACGTGATTATAGCTAAGGATCCTTGGCTGGTTTAGATTGATGTTGCCGCTCCTGGGTTTCTCACTGGTCCCCCCCTGAAAGGAACTCATAACGTTGCTCGAACTAATTAATAGATAGCTGAGATTCTACAATCCAAGGATGAGGTTATTCTATAAGAAGAAGAGCAAGAGGAACCTATCCAAGAGCCAGAACTTGCCAACATAGAAGAGGACTTCAACATATTTGATCGGCTTGAGTTTGCTGAATTCTCGGGTGCTAGCTTTAGGCATCAATCCTCTGTTCTAGTAAGTAGTGATCAGGAAACTACCGACGTCCTAGAAGCAATGGTACTGCAAAGAAAGAACCCAAACTTGCTGGCCCTGCTGGAGTCCCATGCGGGGGGTACTACGCTCGAGGTGGCAGTTAACCTTCGTTCCCCCACTCCTCTTTTGTCATGGGTTTCCCTAGCTGAACCTTTAGAAAATAAAGGAAGAGGGACAAGAAGTCTGGGAAGGAGATTTCCGAGGAAGGTGAGGTTCAGCCTTCCAAGGACCAAGAACCTTCCAAGGGTTTTAAGGTTGCTAAAGGGCAGCAAACAAGGAGCTCTATTGAGAATTTCGGCTCTGAGGTTGCACCAGATCGCCGCCTTAAGGTTCCTGCTTAGAACCCACCATTGAAGTTGGATGGAGCCCCACTGCCTGCTGCCTCCTCCATCAGGGATTTCTAACAAGGAAAAACTGGCTATGTGGCCAATTCCTTAGATCAAGACCTACTCCTTCCCCAAGACATGGCCGACTTAAGGAGTTTAAAGAATCGTGAAGTCTTCTTGACCTTGAAGAGGTATCTTGCTATGGTAGGTGTTCAACGTCATGTTCCCTTTTTGAACATTCGAAACGCCCTTTTGTTTTCTTTAAACTAAATTTGCCCTTCATTTTATTTGTTTGTCCAGGCGATGCAGACAGCCTATATTGCTGAGGAATGGGTGGATCACACTTATTCTAAGCTGAAGGATGAGGAGGCATGCTAGGTCTTTATTGTGAAGACCTTGGCAGTCACCTAGAAAAAAATGCAAGGATCTTACCCTTAAGCTAATTGAGGCTGAAAGGGAGAAAAAGAGTGCCGATGCAGGCTTGGTTGGGGTAGAGAAGCAGGTCGAGGAGCAGTGCCTCCATCTTTGGAAGGTCGAGGAGTAGCTGGCCATTGCCTGCAAGAGGATTGAAACTTAACAGAAGGAACTGGAAGGCAAAGCCGAGGTAATCGCCAAAGTCGAGCAGACTGGGTATGACGTGGGTACTAAGGAGACTGAAGAGATTCTGAAGTCCCAAGTCACCGAGGTCTGTCACGGGTACTATCTCCAAGTTTGGAAGGAGGCCTTAGATGCTGCCGGGGAGGTTGCTCCTGCTACCACCGAAGATACGAGTGTTGCTGCTTCGGTCCTTCAACCTACTAGGAAGTTTACTGATAATGCCACCTAGCCTATTGATAAATCCGTTGTGCCAGCCCCCCTAGCCAAGGATAAGCTAGTAGCTCCGATCTCCCAGACTGCTGAAGGGGGGGAGAAGGGGAAGGGTGATGCTGACCCTAAGATTACTTCATAGAGAGGACACTTTCTTCCTTCCACCTTCCTTTGATCCTTCATTTTGTCCAAGAGTAGCTTAAGTTTTCTCCTGCCCCCTTATATATATATATATATATATATTGTGCCTTGTAATTTTTATATATTTGCTTTAAATATATATTTGGAAGGAAATTTTGACTTCAGTGGAATTGTGTACATAGTTTTCTTCTATTTCTTCTCTCCCTTGTTCCCCTTAGTTGATTGCGCATGCATACATGTATTTTTGCATATGTTTTTCAAACATGTTATAACTCATTTATGCTGCAAGAGTTGACCTGTCCCTTCTTTCTAGCCCATGGAGCCATACTTCATGTATGTAGTGTCTAAGAGCACACTAGGCAACTAATTAGACCATAAAGGGTTAACCTTTACTTATTTCATAGAGTTATTTTAACTAAGGTATGTGGTCTGAGTAGCCAAACATGGTTAAAACTATATCTCCCACTTAACCAATTTAAAAGCATTAATTCACCAAGGGCATGTGGTCCGAGGAGTCGAACATGGCCTAGGTTCCATTTTACACTTAGCCAATTAAAAAGCATTAATTTACCCAAGGCATGTGACCCGAGAAGTCGAACATGGACGAGGTTCTGTTTAACACTTAGCTAATTAAAAAACATTAATTTGCCTAAGGCATGTGACCCGAACATGACCGAGGTTCTATTTAATGCTTAGCCAATTAAAAAGCCTTAATTTAGCCAGGGCATGTGACCCGTGGAGTCAAACATGGCTGGGGTTCTGTTTAACCCTTAGCCAATTAAGAAGCATTAATTTACCTAAGGCATGTGACCCAAGGAGTCGAACATGGCCGAGGTTCTGTTTAACACTTAATCAATTAAAAAGCATTAATTTCCCTAAAGCATGTGACCCGAGGAGTCGAACATGGCTGAGGTTCTGTTTAACACTTAACCAATTAAAAAGCATTAATTTACCTAGGGCATGGGACTCGAGGAGTTGAATATGACTGAGGTTCTATTTAACACTTAGCCAATTAAGAAGCTTTAATTTATATGGGCACCAACTAAGGATAGAAATTAATAATTAAAGAAAATCAAGAGAATGACTTCAGAACCTTTCATTAATAACAACATCTTCGAAGGTTATTTATATTCCAAGGGTGCGGTATAACATTTTCATCTAAATATTCCAAGTAGTAAGCCCCTATTCTTGCCATCGAAGTGATATGATAAAGTCCTTCCTAACTAGGCCCTAATTTTCCCCCGGCTGGTTTTTGGCAGTACCCACCACTTTCCTCAAGACCAAATCTCCAGGCGCCAATAGTCTTACTCTGATTCCTTTGTTATATCCTTGCTTGTGTCTTTACTGATAATGGGCCAATAGGACCATGGCCAATTTGCTTTTGTCCTCGGCTACATCTAGACTTGCTAAGAGTAGCCGGTCATTTTCATCAACATCGAATTGACTCGTCCTCAATGTCGGGAACCTCGTCTCAAGAGGGATGACTGACTCAGAACCATACGTCATTGAGAATGGAGTCTCTCCCATTGATCTCCTAGGTGTGGTGTGGTACACCCATAATACGCGTGACAGCTCATCCACCCATCTTCCTTTTGCCTCATCCAGCCTCTTTTTCAGTCCATTAACTATGACTTTATTGACAGCTTCAACTTGTCCATTGCCGTATGGATAGGCCAGGGTGGAGTACCTGTTCCTTATGCCTAATTCATAGGAATATCTTATAAATGCTTTATTGTCAAACTAAAGGTCGTTGTCCGAGATTAGCGTATGGGGGACTCCGAACCTAGTGACAATGTTTTTCCAGATGAACTTCTTTGCATCCAAATCCTTGATGTTGGATAGGGGCTCAGTCTCAACCTACTTTATGAAGTAGCCAGTTCTGACGAGGAGCCATCTTCGGTTTACAGTTGCTCTCGAGAATGGCCCAACTATGTTTAAGCTCCACTGTGCAAACAACTAAGGGTTGGAAAGAGGATTCAAGGTTCCTCCTGGTTGATGGATGTTCGGGGCATATCTTTGGCATTGGTCACATTTTCTGGCATAATCTTAGGCGGCTTTTTACATATTAGGTTACCAGTACCCTTGGGTGAGGGCTCTGTGTGATAGGGATCTTCCTCCTGTATGACTACCATAAATTCCCTCATGGAGCTTTTCCAACAATGCTTGCACTGCCTCGGGATGGATACAGAGTAGATACGACCCAGAAAATGAGTGCTTGTATAACTTCTGCTCTTCGGAGTGCCAGTACCATGGTGCTTTTCTTTGGATCTTCTCAGCCTGGTTCTGTCCTCGGGCAGTGTTCCATCCTTTAAGAACGAGATCATCAGGTTCATCTAGCTCGGACCAACTTGTATGTTATTTATGCTGATCATGACTTGATCATAACATCTAGGTTTCACCAAATCTTCAACAATTATGACTCGAGGGAGGCCTTGTCCCGAGGAGGTGGTCGAAGTGGCCAATGAATCGGTATGAGAGCTCTTACTTCTAGGGACTTGTTTTATGGAGAAAACTTCAAAGATGGATTGCAGTTGCCTAATTTTTCCAAGATACCCTTGCATCCGTTGGTCTCTAGCCTCAAATTCACCTTTGATCTGCCCTACTATTAGTCTCGAATTTGAGAAAACCTCTACAGCCTTACCTCTAAGTCTTTTTACCATAGTGATTCTGGCTAGTAGGGCTTCATACTTTGCCTCGTTATTCGTAACTAGAAAACCTAGTTTTAAAGATTTTTCCATGGTTATCTTCTCAGGGGACACTAGAACGATCCCAATACCAGACTCCTTTTGATTAACTGGTCCATTTGCATAAAGCTCTCACAATGGGGGGTGGGGTGTGGAGATCAATGAAATTTCAATGCCTAGTATCTTGCTCTCTTGGGCCCTAGTCTCCTTGGCACCCTGGATGAACTCCGCAACCAGATCTGCCAGTACCTACCCCTTTATGGCTATACGGGGCATGTATTTAATGTTAAATGCTTCCAATATTGTTCCCTATTTGTCTCTTCTCCCTGTATAGTTTGATCTCCGTAGTAGTGCTTGTAAGGGAAGTTGGGTGAGGACCGGGCCGGTGTGTGCCTGGAAGTAATGAGAAAGCTTCCTTGTGGCATGTATGACAGCCAAAATTGCATTCTTGAGGGGTAGATACTGGGTTTCTACCTCTTGAAGAGGTTTACTAACATAATTGACAGGCTTTTTCACACCAAAATCCGTTCTAACTAGGACTAGACTAATTGCATGGTCGGTAACCAATATATAAGCGTACAGAACCTCTCCCTTCTATGGCCTGGACATGATAGGAGGGTGTGATAAATACTGCTTCAATTCTTTGAAAGCAACGCTACATTCCTTAATCCATTCAAAGTCTCTCCATTTATGAAGGAGCTGGAAGAAGGGCTTGCACCGATCAGCCGATTAAGAAATAAATCTATTCAAGGCGGCGGTCATCCCTGTCAAGCTCTACACTTCTTTGGGGGTCGGAGGTGGATGTAGGTCATTTATGGCTCTGATTTGATTAGGATTAACTTCTATTCCCCGATGGGTAATCATATACCCTAGGAACTTGCCAAAACTGACGCTGAAGGAACACTTAGAAGCATTGAGGTGTAGCTTGTGTTTTTTAAGCATTGAGAATACGCTTCCTAAGTCATTTAAGTTCTTGGAAACCTGCTTACTCTTTACAACCATGTCATCAATATACGCCTCAACATTCTGCCCCAGTTGAGATTCAAACATCCTCGTCACCATTCTTTGATAGGTTGATTCAGCATTCTTTAAGCCGAAGGGCATTACTCGGTAATGGTAGTTCCCAGTAGGGGTCACGAAAGATTTTTTTTTCTTGATCAGACATTGCTAATGGTATTTGATGATAGCCCTGAAAGGCATTTAAAAAGCTCATCCGAGGATGTCCGATCGTCGCATCTACCAACTAGTCGATCCGAGGAACTGGAAATGGGTCTTTAGATCAAGCTTTGTTCAAATCAGTGAAATCGACACACACCCTCCATTTTCCTAACTTCTTCTTCATCATCACAGTATTGGCCAGCCATTTGGGGTAAAATGCTTCTTTGATTGCTCCAGCTTGCTTGAGCTTGTTCACCTCTTCTTTCATTGCCTTGGCATGCTCCTTAGATGTGCACCGAGGTGGTTGCCTTTTGGGCACGGCCGTCAAATTGACATTCAGGTGATGGCATATGAAACTTGGATCTACTAAGGGCGCCTCATACGCACTCCACGCAGAGACATCAATATTCTTCCTTAAGAACCTTAATAGCTCTTCTTTTCCAGCAAGGGCTAATTAAGTCCCAACTTGAAAATATTTATCCTCGTTTGACCCAATGATCACTTTTTCCAGCTTCTCACATTGCAGACCCCTTTCTTTAGACCTGAGTGGATCTTTGGACTCCCTGGCCGTTAATAACTATGGGACCTTTTCTATGCCAAGAGAATCCCTATCTGACTGGTGCTTGATAGCAGCCACTAAGCACTGCCTGGCCATTGTCTGGCTTCCTACCAGTTCTTCAAATCGTCCTTTGGTGGGATACTTGACCTTCATATGCAGAGTTAAAGACACCGCTCCCATAGCGTGGAGCCAAGGTCTTGCTAAAATGGCCATAGGGGGAGAGTAAGCATTAACCACGATGAATTCCACCTTGACCATTTCGTCCCCCATTTGCACAGGTAACTTAATCATTCCTTTGGAAGCCACCGTTCTTTCATTAAATCCCACCAGAGGTGAATCGTACTTGTTTAGGTTCGCAGGCTTCAAGTTCAACCCCTTATACAAATTGAGGTACATGATCTCAACTCCACTTCTTTAATCCACTAATGCCCTCTTCACGTCATATCCTCCAATGCGGAGGGTTACTACTAGGGCATCATCATAGGGCTGGAAAGTCCCTACTTTATCTTCATCCAAAAAGCCTAAGGTTGGCTATATTTCTATTTTAACCTTCTTGGATTCTCGGACTCGCTCCTCGAGTTCCAGCCTTGACGCTATGGACATGATTGTAAAGGTGGGGCCTACTTCTCGGTTTAGGGTAACAAAGATAACATTGATGGTCCCTAACGATATACGCGAAACGACTTCTCATTGGTACCCCTACCCAGCTTGACTTCCCTGCCCGGAAGGCTGGTGCATGAATTGCTTCAATTTCCCAGCCTTGACCAATGGCTCCAAGAGGTCGTGCTAGGTTCTGCAATCCTCGATGGTATGTCCCCTGTCCTGGCAGTATTGGCAATAGAGACTTTGATTACGCTTGGATGGGTCTCCTCCCATTTTGCTGGGCTATTTGAAATAAGAATCATTCTTTATCTTTTTAAGAATCTGATACACATTCTCCTTAAACACCGAGCTGACTACCTGGGCATTAGCTTACAGGGGCTGGTTGATGAAGTCCTTCTGAGGTTAATTGTGGTCGTACCCGTTAGGCCAAGGATCTTTCCTTTCGTGAGGGAAGAACTTGGCCTTTCCCTTTCCTAGCACCTGATCCTCTTCGACTCACTTGTGCTTATCAATACGATTCATGAGCTGGCGTATACTCTAAGCGAGCTTCATGGTTAATGACTTTCTCAAGTCATGATTCATGGGAAGCCCCACCTTAAAGGTTCTAATGGCCACATCCTCAAAATTTCCTTTTATCTCGTTAAAAGTTTCCCAATATCTATTAGAGTAGGTTTTCAAGGTCTTACATTCTCTCATTGCCATGGATAGTAGGGAACCCAGAGGTCTAGGAACTCTGCTGCATGTTACAAATTTGGCTTTGAAAGCTCTAGTCAGATTTTCATAAGAGCTTATTGAACCTTCTTCTAGCCCATCGAACTATCTCATGGCAACAGGTCCGAGGCTGGAGGGATATACTTTGCACATAAGGTCTTCGTTTCTAGAGTGAATGGCCACTCTTTGGTTGAATTGACTCACATGCTTTATGAGATCGGTCTTTCCATTATAAATGGTGAAGGTCGGTTGGGCAAAGCGGTGTGGAAGTTTGGCCCTATCAATTTTGCTCTTGAAAGGTGATTAGGAAATTTGGCTTAGAGTTTTACTTTTAGCGTCGTTGGATATTCCTAAAGGGTGAGCTCTTATTTCTTCTCCTATGATGTCTTCCCTCCCTATTTAGGTGTGAAGATTGCTGGGAAATTTAGACCCCGATTGATAGAATTAACAAGTTTTAAATCCAAGTTGTTAATTAAATTTATTATCAATAAAACTTGTTAAAACAAATAAACATCAATATCATGTCAATAATGAATGCAGCGGAAAAATAAATAAGACAAGATATGATGACCTAGGAAAATCAATGAAACCAACTAGTTTCACAGTAAAAAACCTGTGGGGAAACCTTCACGAAAAGCAATCCAGTATAGTAAAGAGAAGTTTCAGATTTAGTACAAAACCTTTGTCCCTGGACTCTACAATCCCCGTAGATGAACTTACAGCAGAAACCTTCTACCGCTTCAGAACCTTTGAACTCTTCAATATATGAACGCCACCCTTTTTATTGCACGAATCCTAATACGTGACTAACCAATTGCGCGGATCCCAATACGCGACTTCAATCACCAACTAGAAGAAGATGTTGGCTGCAAAGTTCTTCACTTCATCAAGAATGAAGATCAAGAAGCACTTGGTTACAAAACCCTAAGGCGCAAAGATGCAGTAGCTTCTTTCAGAGAGAATAAGGCAACGATCACCTTTTGCATATGTTCTCCTTGTATTCTCTTTTTTCTCTTATGTGACGGCCTCTAAAATAAGCCTTATATAGGTCTAGGGTTGTGAGAAAAGAAACCCTACACAAATACAAAAGCCTGGCCTAAAAATTAGATCTGAAAATCTGAATTTCTGTAACCTCGATAGATACCTCGATCGATCGGGAGGTGTCGAGTTTTATTAAACCTCGATAGATAGCAGGTGTCGGCGAGGTGTCGAGGAGACAGAAGATTTCTTGATCGATCCACCAGCTGTCGAGAAGGTGTCGAGATTGCAATAAGAAAACACCTTAAGAGCTCGATAGATAGCCAGCTGTCGGGGAGGTGTCGGGAAGCTATCGAGCTATCTGTCCAGCTTTAATGAACACTTTTTCTTCACTTGTTTCTTGGTCCAATCTTCATGACTTTAATACTAGACTTGAACAACATGTTCCTTGAAGTATTAAACACATCATAGATCTACCAAATTACAAGTAAAGTGTGTTTTGTTAAAAGAATAGCCAACTATATAAAATATGTCCTTAACAATCTCCCCCTTTGGCAATCTGTGACAAAACCACAACAAACAAATGAACATATGAGAGAAGTCATAAATCACTCAACTCATATTCACTTGTTGAATACAATAAAATCTATCCTTACACAAACTCTTGAAAAACTTTGCAAGAAGAGAGTTCACGGCAAGTAGACTTTGACAACATGTATTTCTGAAACACTTCAAACAAAACTCATCAAGGCATCTTAGTGTGAAACAGAAATAATAGATTGCATACAAATAAAGAAACATGTGTATAAAGATAGAAAAGAAATGTAGAGATAGGTGAAAGAAAAATACATCAACATATAAAGAAGATAAGGTCAATGTATGTAAACAATGGTCACAAGACCCAAGGTACAAGAAGAAGGAAGTAAACACTCCCCCTAACAAGATGTAACATAACTCCCCCTTACAAAGGAATGTATTTCTCCCCCTAACTTGTAGAATCTTAAAGAAAGAAACCACAAAGTCTCCACAATTTCTCCCCCTTTTTGTCATGATTGACAAAGGGTACAAGAAGCTAGAAAGTTTCACCCGAGAGACATAAAGATGATCAAGGATGATCAAGGGGGCACAAGAAATCCATATAAATGCATGAATGTAATGAAACAAGATGTTATGGATGACAAAAGAAATATGCAAAACACATACACACACTAAACAAGTCTAACCAATTTTATTTTTCAAAAACAAGTCAAGACAGTTTAGTGAGCATACATTAGCACATGTAAAACCTTTGTGATGGCCAAATCACATTGTACCTGCACATGTATCAAAAATAGCAAAGAATATTGCGTGTTGTGTGTGAAAAACATCGCAAGATTGCATATGTGTATACATGTTATGACGATCTGAGATATGAGAAAATAACTTTAACTCACACACAATCATAACTGTTTGATGGGGACTATCACCTTCGAGGTACATCCTATAACTCCCACATCTCTTAGAATACACGCTTGCAACCATTTTTAAAGCATTTTTAATCTTTTTGCTTTTTATTTTCTTTGCATATTTTCTTTTTAAGCATATCATGCATGGGCTTATGAGAGAGAAAAGAAATACCCATTGATATTTGACATTCCAATTTTGCTATGCCGAAGCACACAAATATCATTGACATCACACTTTTGCAATGCTGAAACATACAAATGTCATTAATGATTGGCGGGCAACAATGGTGAGATGGTTATTTATGCCTTTCTCTTAGGATTTTCTAGTCCTACCCGTCAAAAAGAGTGATATGAGTGTTAAGTTTTAAGAGATAACTTAATCTTACTCATCACAAACAAGAGCCACAAAGCTCACTTGCTTAGTTGTGCATAGAGATGCTCATCTAAGCTACAAGAGATACAAAGTTTAGAAAACTCTGTTTCATTGGCCATCCAAGGTACACAAGTACCAAAGTACACAAAACACATACTGTTTTTGTAATTTTTTTTCTTTTTATTTTTATTTTTATTTTGAAAACAAAACAAAATAAAAACTAAACAACCAAACAAAAACAGACAAACAACATGAAAGCATGAAAGAAATATGCATATACATGAAGGCATGATAGAAAGATGCAGATGCATGAAAGCATGATTCCAAAAACAGATAAGAAATCAAGCAAAGAGAGTCCTACTTTAGATAGAAAGAATTAAAGCAGAGGACAAACAGAAAAGACAATTAAGTTTTAGGCTCCTTTCTCAACCACACAGCACGAGTCTTTGGCCGTGGAGATGAAAAGGCACGTGTCCTAGTATGTCTACTAAAGGACATAGAAGAATTAGAATTCTCCTGAAATTGAGTTAAAAAGCTCAAAACTTTTAACAACTCTCCAAACGAAGGTGTAGATCCTTGAGAGGAAATCTGTGACCGTTTGGACAATTGCTTTTGAGGATACAACTTAAAGCAATTAAGACGAATGTGTCCAGCAACACCACAATGGTGACAAATATGAGGTTTAACAAAGGATTTAGAATTAGCTAGATCAGTTTTGGATTTCATACCTTTATTACCTTTATCAGATTATGACACAAAGACAGTCCTTGATCCAGAAGCCTTGGAAGAGGAGGGGCCGGAGGAGACAGCATATCCTAAGCCAGTCTTGTCAGAACTAGGCTTTTGAGCACTCAATACCTCATCAAGCTTTGCACTAGACATCCTCTCTATTTGAGTTCTAGCTTGACTAAACTCAACCTCAAGATTCTTGATATTCTCTTCTAATGAGGTGTTTTCCATAACAAGAGTCTCAACTAACCTTGTAATCTCATCTAGCTTGACTAACAGATCAGCTTTTTCAATTTTTACCTCATTGAGCTCTTTTCTACCAAGATGAGAAGTCCTTTCAGATTTTATGAATTTAGTGCATAGCTTATCATAGACTTCCTGAAGGGTCATCTTCTTGGGTACTTCATCATCAGAAGAATCCTCACTGTCACTAGTACTCTCCACAATCACCTTATCAGTTGAAGCAGCAAGGGCCATAACGTGACGACATTCATCCATAAACTCATCAGAAGAGTCATCCTCAGTATCACTCTAAGTAGCAATCAACCCTTTCTCTTTTGGCTTTTCGGTCTTTTCCTTAATAAGGTGATTTGGACACTCTATCCTCATATGACCAAAACCTTTGCACTCATGGCATTGGATAAGGGGTTTCTCATTCTTGCCCTTCCTAGAGGATTTAAATTTCTTAGGAGGTTTGCCATTATCGTTTTTCCTAAACTGAAGAAGCTTGATAATCTCATCAGTTATGAAAGTTAGATCCTCATCCTCATCTTCACTTTCATCTTCATCTTCAGAGTCCTCAATCTCTTCCTCTATACCCTTAAGAGCTAGGTTTTTACTCTTTCTACCTTTTCCCATTGAGCCTAATCCCATCTCATAGGTTTGAAGGTTCCCTACAAGCTCAGTCAAAGGAATTTGATCAATGTCCTTTGCTTCTTCAATGGCAGTGATCTTGGCATGGAATCTTTCAGGTAAGAACCTAAGGATTTTCCTAACAATTTTGGATTCTGCAATAAGTTCTCCAAGGTTGAAAGCCAAATTCACAATATCCTTGAGTTTAGCATAAAACTCATCAAAGGTCTCATCCTCTTCCATTCTTATTTCTTCAAAATTGCTAGTGAGTTGTTGAAGCTTCACAGTCTTTACTGCCTTGGTACCTTCATAGGTGGACTCTAGAATGGTCCATGCTTCCTTAGCAACTTTTGTGGATGATATTTTCTTGAATTCTTCATTGGTCACCCCACAAAATAACGCATTCAAGGCCTTACTGTTAAAATTTGCCGTAATGATTGTTGCATCATCCCAATCTATCAGCGCTTCCTTTGGCTTAATCCAACCAATTTCAACAGCTTGCCATACCTGTTCACCTAAAGCCTGCAAAAAAACTTTCATACGAACTTTCCAGTACGCATAATTAGTTCCATCAAATAAAGGAGGAATAAAAAGAGATTGTCTTCTATCCATGACAATAGGGGTCAATGGATCACACTCAGGAAATCAATCCAATCAGAGTGAACCCGTTCTGATACCACTTGTTGGAAAATTTAGACCCCAATTGATAGAATTAACAAGTTTTAAATCCAAGTTGTTAATTAGATTTATTATCAATAAAACTTGTTAAAACAAATAAACATCAATATCATGTCAATAATGAATGCAGCGGAAAAATAAATAAGACAAGATATGATGACTCAGGAAAACCAATGAAACCAACCAGTTTCACAGTAAAAAACCTGGGGGGAAACCTTTCCGAAAAGCAATCCACTATAGTAAAGAGAAGTTTCAGATCTAGTACAAAACCTTTGTCCTTAAACTTTACAATCCCCGTAGATGAACTTACAGCAGAAACCTTTTACCGCTTCAGAACCTCTGAACTCTTCAATATATGAATGCCACCCTTTTTATTGCACGAATCCTAATACGTGACTAACCAATTGCGCGGATTCTAGTACGCGACTTCAATCACCAACTAGAAGAAGATGTTGGCTGCAAAGTTCTTCACTTCATCAAGAATGAAGATCAAGAAGCACTTGGTTACAAAACCCTAAGGCGCAAAGACGCAGTAGCTTCTTTCAGAGAGAATAAGGCATCGATCACTTTTTGCATATGTTCTCCTTGTATTCTCTTTTTTCTCTTATGTGACGGCCTCTAAAATAAGCCTTATATAGGTCTAAGTGTTAGGAAATTTATGACCCCGATTGATAGAATTAACAAGTTTTAAACCCAAGTTGTTAATTAGATTTATTATCAGTAAAACTTGTTAAAACAAACAAACATCAATATCATGTCAAAAATAAATGCAGCGGAAAAGTAAATAAGACAAGATATGATGACCCAGGAAAACCAATGAAACCAACCAGTTTCACAGTAAAAAAACCTGGGGGGAAACCTTCCCGAAAAGCAATCCACTATAATAAAGAGAAGATCTAGTACAAAACCTTTGTCCCTAGACTCTACAATCCCCGTAGATGAACTCACAGCAGAAACCTTCTACCGCTTCAGAACCTCTGAACTCTTCAATATATGAATGCCACCCTTTGATGCACGAATCCCAATACGTGACTAACCAATTGAGTGGATCCCAGTACGCGACTTCAATCACCAACTAGAAGAAGATGTTGGCTGCAAAGTTCTTCACTTCATCAAGAATGAAGATCAAGAAGCACTTGGTTACAAAACCCTAAGGCGCAAAAGACGCAGTAGCTTCTTTCAGAGAGAATAACCTTTTTCATATGTTTAAAACCTTGTATTCTCTTATTCTCTTGTGTAACGGCCTCTAAAATAAGCTTTATATAGGTCTAGGGTTGTGAAAAAAGAAACCCTACACAAATACATAAGCTTGGCCCAAAAATCAAAAAGCTGAATTTTCGTAACCTCGACAGATAGCAGCTATCGAGGAGGTGTCGAGCAGGTGTCGAGGTTTAATGAATCTCAACAGATACAGCTATCGAGGAGGTGTCGAGGAGACAGAAACTTTCTCGATCAATCGACCAGCTATCGAGAAGCTATCGAGATTGCGATAAGAATCAGCTGAAGAGCTCGACAGATAGCTAGGTATCGAGGAGCTATCGAGAAGGTGTCGAGATTTAATGAAATTGCACTTCAGCTTGTTTTTCTTGGACAGACTTGATGACTTCAACACTTGATCTTGAAACATGGTTTCTTGAAGTATTAAACACATCCTAGATCTACCCAATTACAAGTAAAGTGCGTTTTGTCAAAGGATTAGCCAATTTACATAAAATATGACATATGTTCCTAACATGTAAACACATATGTCCTAACACTAAGGTTGTGAGAAAAGAAACCCTACATAAATACAAAAGCCTGGCCCAAAAATCAGATCTGAAAATCTGAATTCCCGTAACCTCGATAGATACCTCGATCGATCGGGAGGTGTCGAGCTTTATAAAACCTCGATAGATAGCAGGTGTCGAGGAGGTGTCGAGAAGGTGTTGAGGAGACAGAAGATTTCTCGATCGATCCACTAGCTATCGAGAAGGTGTCGAGATTGCGATAAGAAAACACCTTAAGAGCTCGATAGATAGCCAGCTGTCGGGGAGGTGTCGGGAAGCTGTCGAGCTATCTGTCCACAGGTGTTGAGCTATCTGTCCAGTTTTAATGAACACCTTTTCTTCACTTGTTTCTTGGTCCAATCTTCATGACTTTAATACTAGACTTGAACAACATGTTCCTTGAAGTATTAAACACATCCTAGATCTACTAAATTACAAGTAAAGTGCATTTTGTCAAAGGAATAGCCAACTACATAAAATATGTCCTTAACAAAGACGCCATGAAGGACTCACCAGGAGGAGTCCTCGACCTCTACTTGTAGTTGCGATCTTCTTCTAAATCAGATCCTAAGCTTGATGGGGGCGTTCCATCCCTTTTAATATGCACCCTGCGGCGAAACTTCTTGCACAAACGGTTAATCTCCAACCTGAGATTTCGTGTCTCCTGATCATGAGAAATATGACTTCCAGGCCTTGATTGACTTCTATTGGTATGGTCTATGTAGTTCGTTTCAACTCAGGCTTTAGGAGTTCGATTAGCCTTTCGATCTCTCTTTCCCTCAAGGTTGACAAAGTGATCAACTCGTTGCAAACCCATAGACTTGGCTCTATTCTTCCTAGAGTTTGCCACCTTCACTTCTTAATATCTCAAGGAAAGCTTGATTAACAAAGATTGCAGGCGACTCTTCCCATAGACGGTGCGAATTGTAGGGACTCAAGAAATGGCCCAAGCCCACTTAGAATAGTGGTTCCCAGTATTTCAAGCCCAACATAATTTATTTGTTAGAGAGTGGGCTTTCTGAGTCAATAAAAATGATAAGTAAGATCCAAGCTTGATGCTAAAAAGAATAATACAGTTAATAGGAACAGATGAAGCACAAATTCAGCATAAACACTTCCTCGGGCTCGTCCGAGGAAAGATTGTTCATTAACAATCAAAGCTGATTTCTTTACAGTAAGATCCTTAGTTCTCTCTTTTTTAAGTTCTTAAAATGCCCATCCCCTTTTCTAGAGGGGTTCCTTTCCTTATATAGTTTTTTATTACATCTCAACCTTCCACCTGTACGTCTCAGGAGAATCACTTGGATGCTTGTCCCATCAGGACCTTTCTAGAGGTGGTAGAGAGAGTTGTGAGTTGTGGAGTCACTATTCAGGTGTCTTTTTCTCATAAATGCGGCCAGCTCAGTTGGTGCAGAGAGCATTGAATGTGGATGTGATGGCCACCTTTCCAGATATTTCATTTTTCCCTTGTTTGCATGACTTTTGTGTCTTCTATAGTGCTTTACTTTCTGGTGTAGGGAGCTGTATAAGGTATTCCCGAGGTGCATTTGATCTTCGGGCTTCTCGAGCGACAGGCCTGCTTTCCTCCTTTCCTCGGACCTTTTCTCATAAGTTTAGTCAAAGTCAGAGTGGTCTTCATGTCTTCTCTCCTCGGTCTTAGCCCATGTGTCAGACCTGGGTTGACGCATGAATGGGCCTTTGATCATCCTCGGGCAAGGCTGATGGCCTTTAGAATGTCTTCGGGCCACTTGCTCCCACACTGACAGTTTGACACTAAAGTAAATATGAATAATGTTCAAAGTGAGAGTTTTAGTAAGATCAATAAGCATTGGTAGGGATATAGCCATTTGTGGATTAAAGAAGCCATAGCCCCATATTTTATTTAAATATATATATATATATATATCTAAGATTTTAAATTTTGGAAGAAGAAACACCCGTTCCCCCCCCCCCCCCCCAAAAAAAAGAAAAGAATATTTTACCAAAAATTCAAAAATTCAAAAAAAAAATACAATGGTCATCTCAACCATTCGTGTCATTGATGGTCCTTCCCCATCCCACCCCCACCATCCCCACAACCCCCCCCCCCCCCCCCCCAAAAAAAAAAAAAAAACCCATTTTATGCAACAAATGGGAACTTGTTTTAGTATCCTTAATTCTCCAACATCCTACAGACAATTTTTGACTCGTTATTCCAAATAGGGGAAGACCATATATCTGTAATTTTTTTTTTATTTAATTCAATACATTACGCAACATCTTTGGTAGCCTTTTGGTTTCCATGTTGTGAGAATTGTGCCTGCATGTTAACATACAATCGATCGCAGATCAACGAGAGAGAGAGAGAGAGAGAGAGAGAGAGAGAGAATTTGCTTCCATCAAACTATCCTGTTTCAAGTTTAACAAGCCTGTTAACTTCTTCTTCTTCTTCCTTTTTTTTTTCTTTCTTTTTATTTTTTGGGATAATTAACATACCACTTACCTTGATGTTAGATTTCATGATGAAACAAATAAGAAAAAAGAAAGAAATTAAGTATGAGTTAAGCACAATATGTTTCAATTCCTGGGATAAAAACAAACATCATTAGCGGGTGGAGTACTTAGCCCTCAATACAATATATAAAGGGTCAAAATAAGCTTAAACTACTACCCTAATGGGTTTAGAAGGTAAAGATAGTTGGAGTAGATTACAAGATTGTAAGCTTAAACTAGAGGCACTATAATGGAGTACAATTTTTCTGTACTTAAAAGAAGCGCTCAAATAAAAAAGAAAGAGAGGGCGATTCAATAGGGATGTATTTGATTTTGGACTTGGGTTAAGTCTAGTGCATCTAGTGCATTGGACTTGTTGAGATGGGAACACGTGTCTACTAAAAATACTAAAACTAACGACAAGATTAGACAAAACTAGATAGAGGACTACACATAAACATTCAAGTATAACTTATAAGATGCCAAAAGTGGTAGAGTGATGTTGATTATTGAAACAAATTCTGGAATGGTTATACCTTGCCATAATCAACTTTTAGCATAAAGAAGTGATTGATGAGGTTGGGTGTTGTTGGCGAAATAGTTTGGCCCACTTCCTGTCTTGCTAAAATGTCTAATTATCTGCCACTTGTTATGCTTAGTTCTACAGAAATCGTGAGCCCTAAAAATGAAAATGTCTTGTTTTATATCACGTATTGCACTAAGTTGTTACAATGGATATAGAAAGGCAGGTGGGTGAGCAAGAAACTCTCTCAGCTGATAAGCATCATAACCATTCGTCTTCAGTTCAGTTCCAGACACATTAGGAAAATTATTATCCAATGTTTGAATAGACAAAGCAGTACACACGTCAAAAGCTCATTTTTGCTAACTAATACTTTATTTATCAAAATAGTAATGTTGAAAAATTAATTTCCAAAATTAACTTGGAAAACATGGCGAAAGATGATTTCCATTTGGATATGTGATGTCTATTGTCTAGTACAAAGGTGGAAACAGACGGTTGCTAGACAAATCAAGAAAGCATTATCAATCCATCTTTAATATACCATTTTTTGTGTGCGGTTTTTTTTTTATGGTGGCATTCAAGTCTTCCCACCAACACTTGCGACAAATGTCACATTTCTTGCTTTCAATTGTGGCGTTCTTTGAGATCCATCAGAAAATGACTCCATTTTAGGAATTTTCTTCACCCTCACCATCTTCAGTGCAGGGAATTCAAAAGAACATCTCAGAGAGAAACATGTTAGACTAGAGAGGTGCTTAAGTGTTGTATATATAGGTATATATATGTTGTAATAATAATGATGATTGAGTTTTGAGAATATTGTTTCATAAAGTTGTTAAAGTGAAAATTCAAAGTTAGACATTTTTGATCAGTCGAAGCTTTGGCTCGATTGATCGAAATGGTAAAGAAAAAATTCTGAAGTTTCTAGATGTCTCGATCGCTGCTCAATTCTTGTTCAACCAATCGAAAAGAGCATTCGATCGATCAAAAGTAATTTTCAACCGATCGAAAATCGTGAGTTAGCATTTTCTGTAGAATTTTCAGATGATTGTTTAGAGAGGTTGAAGAGGTTTCAAGCCTTGTGAATGGTTTTATGAAACATTTTAACTCTTCATTCGTGCCTTTTGATGAAATATAACTCTATGGGTATAAATAGAGGCTTATGTTCACTTGAAACACAAGAAATCCTGTGAGTATTCTCCAAAATTGCTATTTGTAGAACCCAATAAACTTGGTTGTATCGTGGGGACAAGTTTGTAGAAGCCTTTTAGCAACTTGCGTATGGGGAAAAATATTGTCTAAGGATAACATTCAATTGTGCTTCCAAGTCAATCACTAATTTCTATTTACTTGATGTGTTCTTTTGTTCTCTCATTGTCACTCTTTGATTTGGTAAAATCCCCAACATTAAGTATTAGGCATTTTAATTTAGAGAAGATGATGCTTTCCGTGGATTTCTCTTCATCTGAAATCACTACCTCCATCTTCTCACATCCATATAATTTTAACACTTCAAGATGCTTAAGATTTCTTGCTGTTGAAGCTGAAAATAGTTGTCTCAATCCATTACAATGAATAACTTGTACGGATCTCAAGTTTAGGAAGAGAGTAATTCCAGTAGGTTCCGTGGTCCACAAATTCTCCATTCGTGGTAGATAAGTAACCACCATCTCCTTTAGTTTAGGAAGCAATTCCCCAAAGACTTGCTCTTTAAGGTCAAATATGACTTCTAAACAATCACATTTTGTAACAGTGAGTTTTTGTAGCTCCTGTAATCTTATAAGTGAATTAGACGGAATGATACTCAACAATTTGTTGCAGGTGTCTACAATCAAGATTCTTAGTTCCCTGACTCTAAACTTGTCACGCCAAATCTTTTCGAACTGATCTAGGTGTTCCGGATGCAATTCCATGAATGGTTTGGAAGACCGCTGTAAAAGAAGTAATTATTTTTTTATTTTAAATAAAAGTAAAAAATGTACAAAAGTTTGGATTGATATATGGATTCCCATGGATGACATGAGATGCAAAAGTCCATGAAAAGGCAAGCCCAACAAGGTTATTAAGAAAAGAAGATCACACGCGAGGTGGACAAACGTTGAGTTCAAGTGTTTGTTAGTTAAGTCACACCTTAGGAAATAATGATAAATGAAGAGGGTAAAATCAGTGATGACAGGTCCATTTTAATGAACATGACGGTGCTAGACTAGTGGGCTTAAGGTGGATGGATCCAAGATGCACGAATGTAGGGTGGACAGATCTCAAGGCCATGTGACATCTACATGGTTTAAGTGACCTCTAAGTAATCTTAAATGAAAACAACTTGCGTTCAACGATTAACCCAAGTCAACAGAGTCTCAATAAGGATAGAATCCTAACATGAGAAGGATCCCGTAATATGTGCCCATTAATGATGATCTTCTTTATGAGGAAAAAACTTTCCACGCAAGAAACGGAAGTCGGTTCTACGCTATTATAAAAACCCAAAAGCTCTCAAGAAACAAGGTATGCATAATTCACCCTAACTCTGGCACTTTAGGGTTGTGAGAACTTTTCTAACTTAACCTTCGAAGGGTCTTTGGCCGGTACCATATCGGTACTCTCTTAGGGTTTTCTTTGTTTCTCTTTCGCAGGTTTTGTTTCGAGCACGTGAGTTTTGTGTAGCTTTCTGATGATTCTTGGCATCATCAATAAAAATGTGAGACTTGTGCATGATTAAATTTTAACTTGAAGTGCTATAAATGGACATCTCCCTAGCCATACACAGATAGCCAATTGAGTCTTAAGCAGGTTAATGGTCAACATTCAGATTACCCAAAGGAATATGACCTTATAAATTATCACACTTACCTTCTCAGTGAAGAGGGGTGATTTAATGTCCAGAAGCTCGTTGATCATAGAAATTCCATTGGAGAATGTATTAATTTTTGGGCAGTTCCTCATTTTCAATGTTACCAAGGATGGAAAGTTGAAACTGATATCACCTGAACTGAAAGTTTGGAGGCTTGTTAGATTTTCGAAATCGATGGAGTTAAAATGTGGAAAAAAGATCTTGGCAATTGTTTTCCCATCTTTTTGCTTCACATATATTTCTTCCACGACACTGCTATTAAATATTTTCTCCCCAGTGAATTGCTTTAGACTTTTATTTGTGGATGTTGAAAAGTGTTGCTCAAAAGTCCAGAATCCTTCACATTAAGAACATGTGAATTCTGAGAGTTGAAGATATTTGCAAAGTCCCTGTTGAATATATGCTTTAACTTAGGGAGATTAATTAACACCAGTTTGCTAAGCTGTGTGAACTTAAGAGGACACACGATGCAATCCCTCAATATGTGAAATTTCAAGATGAAATACTTCTTCCAGCGAGTCACACCTCTGTATACTGAGTTTCTTTAAGGACTTGAATTGCATGAAATGTTCCAGACTACAACAGTTATCAACCTTTAATTCCCTTAGTTCAGAGAAAGACTGCTGCAAGCAGGCCTGCATGCGATATCCCTTCAAATTTATCTAGAGACATGAGGTGCAATTTCTGCGTTTTTACAAATGAAACCTGCAGACAAGCTATTATGTTAACAACAGTGAAGCACTCAACAATATACATTTTAGAAACGAAGGAAAAAAATAATAATAAAAAATAGAAAAATAGAAAATAGTAGTACATCTTGGTGACAGAGCAACTAAAGCTTATTTCCATTAATTGCCCAAGATAGAGCTATTAATGCCATCAAGTGTATATTTTCAGAATTAGGAGTAAAGCTTGCAGATTTTGATGAGAATAAAAAATAAGTTTTATTGAAATTTATTTGGATCTAAATTGTTATATAATTTCCGTGTCTTGTGAAAGACGGTGATGCAAGAGGCTCAAAGAGAATTATTTTAATTTAGTTTTATTTTATTTTGCAAGTCAATTGTATTTTTATTGACATATATATATATATATATATATATATTCTAGGGGGCTAAATTAGCGGCTTAGCCCAAGTTAGATGGGTGGGTACTATACCATGTTCCAATACAATTAATTTGTAGAGGCAGGTTATCAAGGCCAACATTTTTCAACCTAACTAGTTATGTTAGATGATTCAAAGAAGACTATGCAATCAAGGAAGAAGGTTCAAGAGGGAAAAATAGTGGAAAAAGACAGAGATATTGGTATAAATTCTTCCTTGGTTTGGTCTGAGGAGCCTTAACTCGTGTGATATCGCCTTCTTGGTTACAAAGTTCTGGATTAAACTTTATATTTCTCCATCTTCTCCCTCCTCCCCACCCCCCCCCCCCCCCCCCGGCCGGCCCTTCTGGAGGAGTTCTTTTCCCTTATATGGTTACCTAGGTTGCATCTCAGCCTTCCATGACAGCCACTAATCTTCACTTGGATGCTTGTCCTGTCGGGGCCTTGTTGGAGGTGGTAGAATATGTTGCAAATTGTGAGGCACTATTCAGGGGTCATTCTACCATTAATGTGGCCAGCTGAGTTGGTGCTGTGCATTGAATGTTGAGGTGATGGGTACTTTACTTGGAAACTTTCCCCTTTTCCTTACTTGTACGTCTCTCCCTCCTTCCTTAGCTCCCGGCATTTGTGGACTTGATGGTCATTCTCTTGTCCCTCGAAAAGTACTTGTCCCTCGGGTTCCTTAGGTGTATCGCTCTCCTCGGTTTCTTAAACAATCTTATCCAGATTGATCCGGACCTGTCTTGGCATATAGTTGGGACGTATTTCCCTTTGGGCCGGTTCTATTCTATGGTTTTCCCTTTTTGGCTCCTCATCCCCAATAATAGCCCCTCGAAACTTCACTCCCTATGCCACCTGGGGGAGTGGGGTTTTGGTAGGAGTTGGGGGAATTGACACGTTCTAGACGTGTTCCCATGTAGGGATGTCTTTTTAATTGCCCCAGACACGCTTTTGATGCTTTGGTATCCTCAACACTGTAGTAAATGCTACTAATGGCTTCGTGTCTCCCACATTCTATGGTAAGATGATGATTCTACGACTTTCATTCTTTAGGAACGATGGGTAGGAAAAATACCACTTATTTTTCACCTCTATATAAAGGAGTGGGGAGATAATTCTTTCGACTTTTAGAAAAAATTTCCTTTCCCTTAGAAAGTCTGCCCGAGGAGCCCAGGTTCCTACACTCGTAAGTTGTCTCAAGTTTTTACTTTAGGATTGAATTCCCTTTTTCTGTTGTTTTTTCTTCTTTTTCTTTCTTTCGTTTCTTAGGATGGGTAGATTTGCTAGCCTAGTGGATACCCCCGAGAGTAAAAAAGCCTTTAAGGCTAAATACAATATCCCAATTGGGGTTGAGATAGAGCACTGCCACTTTGGGGAATGGTACACCAAGAGGCCAATGGGGGCTGTGGTTATCCCTATGATTGTCTTGATAGAAAGCGGGATGAAGATCCCCATAGGCAGGGTAGTTAGGGACTTCCTAATCTTCTATAGGCTTTGCCCCCACCCAGTGCTTCCTAAACCTCTTTCGGATACTAGGTAGTGTATATAGTTTAAATGAAAAGATGTGTATTAACCTATCTTATCACAATGTCAACTAGGTGTATAGTTGCCAAAATAGTAAGGAAATAGGGTATTACCTTAAGACTAGGGTTCCTATAGTTAGATTAATCTTTTGTCTTCCCGAGACCAATAAAGACATGGACGAGGATTTCCTGATCATTTCGGGAGACTGACATGATGGGCTACACTGTCCTACGAAGGATGGGGAACCAGGTGTGGTGATTATAGGCCTGAAAAGTCAGCTACCCCTTAGTTAATAGAAAACCCCATTCCCATATTTTTGACTTCCTTTTTATTTTTTTACAAGCTAATATGCCCAACTCCTAATTTTTCCTTCTTAAACTTCTTATAGATAAACATTTCATCACCAGGAACTGCAATTTGGTGAATTTCGAGGACCTAAACAGGATTTTGAAGTCTAAGATCTTCCTCCACAAGGATGGTCAGCTCCGAGCCGCCTACATTATCCTCGCGTACACTCCCATATCCACTAGTTTTCAATCCTTGAAGCATGTAATCAAGGCCAAAGATCCTCGGCTAGCAAGGATAGATGTAGCTCTTGAAGGGTTTTTCACTGGTTGTCCACCTAAAGAGACTCAAGCAGTTGAGTTTACTGTCCAGTAGGTCGCTGAGCTCATCCAAGTTGAGGAGGAGCCGATAACCACTGAGGAAGAACAAGAGGAGACAGCATGAGAATCCTTCTTTATTGACCTTGAAGAGGACTTTGAAGTTTTCAACCATCCAGATTTGATTAAGCATTCTGAGGCTAGCTCTAGACCTCGAGCCATAGTGTAAGTCAGCATTAACCAAGGGATCACAGACATACCAGAGGGCATGGTCTTCCAAAAGAAGACTCCCAACTTGCTGGCCTTGTTGGAATCCCATGTCGGGAGTGCCACACTTAAAGTCTCGGTAGATCCGAGGCCTCTTACCCCTATTCCAGCCCGATCCTCTCCTATTGAGCCTAGGGAGAAGAAGAGGAAGAGAAACAAAAGTCCAGGCAAAGAGATTTCAGAAGAGAGGGAGATCCAATCCCAGGCGGGGTAAGAGCCTTCCAAGGGGTCCAAAACCACCAGGGCCCAATAGAAGAAGGGTGCCATTGAGGGCACGAACTCCGACATGGTTACTGATCGGCGACCTAGAATCCCTGCTTGGAACCCTGCACTGGTACTTGATGGTGCCCCTTTTCCTTCTGACTCCTCCATTAGACATTTTTTGCAGGGAAGGGTTGGCTATGTGGTCAACTCAGTTGAGCAGTCGCTATTCCTTCCCCAGGATATGGCGGAGTTGAGGAACCTGAAGAAACACGAAGTGTTCCTTTCCCTAAAAAGGGACTTGGCCTTGGTAAGTTTTCAAACCCCAAACCCTTGAGCCTTTATTTCTTTTACTTATATATATATGTATATATATATATATATATAACCACATAGTTTCCTCCAAGAAGTCCGAGGTAACTCTTTGCTCATTTCATTCAAGTGTCTCATGTTGCCGAGGAATGGGTGGACCTTGTATTGGCCAAATCTAAAGAAGAAGAATCCCATTGGTTTGTTGCCACCAAGGCTCAGGCCTTGGCCGAGAAGAAAACCAAAGAAACCCTCACCAAGCTCGCCGAAACTGAGAAGGCAAGGAGGAGCACTAAAGCGGCAGTGGCTGGTGTTGAAAGGCAGGCAAAAGGAGCAGCGCGGCCATCTTCGGAAAGCTAAGGAGTGCCTGATTCTCGCTCGGGAGAAGATTGAGATCCAAAGGAAAGAACTAGAGGGAAAAGAGGAGGAGGTAGCAAAGGCTAAATAGGTTGCATCTGAGCTAGAGTAGAAAGAGATCGAGGAAGGCCTCAAGTCCTAGCTCAAGGAGGTATGCCATAGGTTCTGCCTTCAGGTTTAGGCTGAGGCTCTAAATGCTGCTAGAGTAGACCTTTTCGGAGTTAAGGAACCTAGAGAGGGTCATCTTCCCCCTTGATCTTAGAAACATGGCTAGCTCCTCTGCTCTCGAGACAAGCTCTGCTGCCTCGACATCTCAACCTTCGATTGAAGGTGAGAAGAAGGGCGAAGCTGTAGAATAGGGGTTAAAAAAGAAAAAAGGACCATACGTTTTTTGTTTTTTGTTTGTTTTTTTTAATAGGACTTTTAAATTCCGTACTTAGCGCAGTTGTAGGGACCCTTAACTTGTAACTCCTCTCTTGATTAATGACAAACAAAAGTTTTCTTTTTATATGCTATGTACTTGTGCACTTATCCTTTTCTTTTATAAATGTTATCTTTGTATGACATACATATCTGCTCTTTGTTGTCCAAGCATTCATCAACTACATAGTTTGTGCCTTTCATAAATAAAAATAAGATTAGGCCAAGACTCTATCCCATTCTTAAATTTCTAATTAGGAGTTCTCTTATCCCAGGGAAGTGACTCGAAGAGTTGAACCTAGCTGAGGTTAGGCTCAACCTTTAGCTCCCGATATTATTATTTATTTATTTTTTTTTATGGGAGTTAATTTACCTAAGGCAGATGACCCGAGGAGTTGAACCTAGTCGAGGTTTTGTTTAACCATTGATTTTAATTTTAATTTTTATAAGAGTTAATTTACCCAAGGCAGGTGACCCGAGAGTCGAACTTAGCTGAGGTTCTATTTAACCCCTAGCTTTTATTTTATTTTTTTTATTTTTATAAAAGTTAATTTACTCAAGGTAGGTGAGTCGAGGAGTCGAACCTTGCCAAGTTTTTGTTTAACCCTTAACTTTAATTTTTGTTTTTATTTTTATAAGAGTTAATTTACCCAAGGCAGGTGACCCGAGCAGTCAAACCTAGTTGAGGTTTTGTTTAACCCTCAGTGCAAACGAGCTTAACAACATCAAGGTATTGGTATGAATGAAACCTTTAAGAAAAAAGACAAGACATGAATAACATCAGTATTTCTCATTAATAATAATATCTTAGTAGGTTATTTACATTCCAGGACCGAGGGATTGGGATCTCATCCAAGTCCTCTAAGCGATAAGCCCTAACTCCTGCCACTAATGTGACATGATAGGGACCTTCCTAGTTAGGTCCGAGCTTTCCCTATGCTGGATTCTTGGTGCTCCCTATGACCTTTCTTAGGACCAGGTCCCCTGGCATAAATGCTCTTGCCTTGATGCTTTTATCGTACCCTTGTCTGAGCTTTTGTTGGTAATGGGCTAGCTTGATGGTAGCGATCTCCTTTCTTTCTTTAACCAAGTCTAGGCTAGTGGAGAAGAGTTGCTCGTTTTTACTACTATCGAACTGATCTATTCTCATTGTCGGGAACCCTATCTCTAGGGGGATGACTGCCTCGGAACCATTATGTCATAGAAAAAGGTGTCTCTTCGGTCAATCTCCTTGGTGTGGTGCGGTATGCCCATAGGACATGGGGTAACTCATCTACCCATTTGCCCTTTGTCTCATCTAATCTCTTCTTTAGCCCAACCCCTATAACTTTATTGATGGCCTTGGCCTAGCCATTGCTCTGAGGGTAGGCCAAAGTAGAATATCTATTTTTTATACCTAGTTCATAACAGTATCTTTGGAAGGCCTTGCTATCAAATTGAAGGTTGTTGTTTGATACAAAAGTATATGGGACGTAAAATCTTGTGACAATGTTCCGCCAAATGAATCTCTCCACATCCTAATCTCAAATATTAGAGAGGGACTCTGCTTTCACTACAACAAAAATGGGCTATAGTGACAAAAACATTTCGTCACAATATGTCCTTATTTCGTCACAAATACATATGGTGACGAAATGGTGACGAAAAAACATTCATCACCTAAGCTTCGTCACCTTATGTATTGGTGACGAAAATGTTTCGTCACCAAAAAAGAAAAGATAGGTGACGAAATTTTTTCGTCACCAATAAAAAATGATAGGAGACAAAAGTTTTTCGTCACCTAATGTTTTCGTCACTAAACCTTACTTTCAGTGATGAAATATTTCGTCACAAAATATATTTTTTTCCAATATCAATAGATTAGGTGACGAAGTTTTGCGTCACCGATTTTTTTTTTTTTTTTTTACTTCAATAGTTCAGGTGACGAATTATTTCGTCACCAATTTTTGCTTATAGTCAGATATGGCGAAGAAAATTATCGTCACCAATTTTATTTTTTTATTAATATTCTTTACATTTACTTGCCATTATATTAACCTGTTTATTTCTAACCAAATCCATAAAATAAAATAAAAACACATCCATTCATTTCAAACCAAATCCATAAAAAAACATCCATACAATCTAAAAATGCAATAAAGATGTTCACAAAGTAACTACAACCATTTATATACAAATGATGTCTTAGCTTCCAAACTTTACAGAAAATTATTTGAGTTCAAGTAGTTCCACAAAAGCTATCTTTTTGCCACCAATCCCTTATCTGCACAAGTATAAAGGAAAATACATCAATAACAAACTAGACTGCAAACATATATCCTTGATAAGATGTACTACAAAATATATATATATAGAAAGACAATGCAGAAAATGTCCACAGAATACCCAATAACAAACTAGAAAAATAATCATAATGCAACATCACATGAAGCCAAACTATCAAAGAAAGAAAACCCACAACATTCTCTAAAAAAAAAAAACCAAACCCATATTACAAACCATGGAGAAATCACAAAGAATGCAGAAAAATATCAATTTAAAACAAAACAAATAAAGTGCAATCCAAAACAAAAACCCAGCCACCATCATAAACACAAACCCAACCGCCACAAAGAATAAAAAAATCTAGCCAACACTATTTAAAAAAAAAAAAACTAACCACCACCATTAAACAAAAACCACAGCCACCACTATAAACAAAAAACACACCACCACCATTAAACAATAAACACAGCCACCACCATTAACACAAAAACTCACCACCACCATTAAACAAAAAACACAGCCACTACCATTAACACAAAAACCCAGCCACTACCATAAACAAAAAACCCAACCACCACCATTAAACAAAAAACCCAGCCACCACCATTAACACAAAAACCCAGCCACTACTATAAACAAAAAACCAACCATCACCATTAAACAAAAAATACAGCCACCACCATTAACATAAAAATTCAGCCACTGTCATAAACAAAAAGCTCAACCATCACAATAAATAAATAAAAAACTTACCACCAACATTAAACAAAAAAACTTAGCTACCACCACAAACAAAAAACCCACCACCACCATTAAACAAAAAATACAGTCACCACCATTAACACCAAAATACAGTCACTACTATAAACAAAAAACCCAACCATCACAATAAACAAATAACTCACCACCAACATAAACAAAAAGCCCAACCACCACCATAAACACAAAAACCCAACCACACAATAAACCAAAAATCCAGCCACCATCACTAACACAAAACCCACCACTACCATTAAACAAAAAATCCAACTACCACCACAAACAAAAAACCCACCACCACCTTTAAACAAAAAACACAGTTGTAGCACAATTGTGCTATGGTACCCTCATACATATAAGAGGTTACTATAGCACAATTGTAAAAAATTATACAATTAAGAGACCGAGTAATGCTTGTTTTTGTGTTTTTATGCTAAAGTATAGCAACATATACAATATATAAGCTCCAATACTAATGCTCTTAGGCAAGAAAATAAAACACTAACCAAGGTGTGCTCTAGTTAGTAGATGAGCTCTCCCCACTGCCACAGATGTCATTGTCACCTTTGCTCCTCAAATATTGTATGATGCAATCCATCTTCTCCTCTAGCCTTAAGTTTGCATCCTGGAGCTCTTCTACTCGACCCTCCAGCTTGTAGTTTGCATCCTGGAGCTCTTCTACTCGACCTTCGAGTTGTTGAGTATACTGAGTTGAGGAAGATGAGGCAGGAGTCTTAAGAGATAAGGAAGGCCTCATGCCAAGTCCCTTTACATAGCCAGATCTCGGCTTAAGAACCATCATAGATATCTCCTCTTCAGTCAAAGGCTGTGCTTCAGGAGTGCTACAATGCTCATCTTGTACTCTCAACATCTCTTGCTGTCATTTCAAATAATAAAAACCATCAGAAATACATATGTTCTAGTTTTGCAAACAAATATAGAATAAAAATACATATGTTCTAGTTTTGCAAACTCAAGGCATGTATTGATATACATACATATGTATGTTCGCAATCAGGGTGTACCCACTGTTTTGTGCTTGAATTGAAGTGGGTATCATAGTAGAGTTGTGCCACCTTAGGAATATGACCTCCATTTTTTTGTCTCTGGGTAGTTTGCTTTCCAATGTTAGTAGACAAGTTAATTAATTATAGCAAGTAATATACTAAGCTTTTGAAAAATTGAAATAACACACCGCCTCATCCACCCTAACTGCAAGCGACTTGTTTCCACATCTATGAATGTGTTTGTCAACCGTTCCCTCTTTATTTCTATTTTTAGCATTTCTTTCTGAGACTTTCTATAAAGAATAAAGACAAAGAAAATATTAGAGTTTTGACTTAAGTTATATATAGATATTACAATATAAATCTACTCCACCTTCCAAATAAGCATTAATCCAACAAATTTGATAGAACGAATAATCTAATAGACATGACACCATAATAAGATCTACATAAAACATTAATCCAATGCATATATAGGTAGGTATTATCTAGGTGAAAAGCGAGAACATACTTCATTTATAATTAAAATTTTCAAAGTATTGATTACCAGCCAATCTTCGTCACTCCACTTTCCATCAATTAGTTCAATCCATTTTTCTCGTGTGACATTTTTTGGTGGGTGGTTTCTTGCATACCTGCTTCCTTCATCCTTTACAAGTTTTTTATATTTTGCAAACAACCTGTTGTTGTAACTGCTCAATAATCTACCACACTTTGTATTTAGAGATTTGTTCACAAGTACAGATTCTCCTTGTATATCAAATTGATCCTGCAAAGTGAGGTATGTATAAAGAAAATATTATGCCTTGAATTCAATATGCTTAGTGACAACATCAACAATACACTATAAAATACAGCATAAAGTATAAAGCAATGTAATGAAAACAACAAAATCAAGCTCATGGACAACTATAAACATTTAAAGTACCGCCACATTTTGAATGATCGCCTCTTTTTCACCGCTACCAACATTCTTCCAACTATAAGCATTCATAGTGGACACGTTCGTACGCACTTGTACACCAATTTGGCTAGCAAACTTCCCTGCATGTTCACCAACAGGAGCACAAAACTCTGGGGCAATGCAGACTGGTAGCTTCCCATGTTTCTCAACAAGTCCTCGTACCCCTAATCCACGCGTCATGCCACGAACACGTCTACTAGTCAATGCTATCAAGATATAATATAAATTAAATCAACAAATGAACCAAATATAGTGTTATTACGAAATCAAGTAATGGAACTTAAATATCTCACCATCCGTGGTGGACGGTGTGCCCACAAGCTGTGCCTCTACATTAGTAGAAATTTGGGCAAGAGAATCTTCACCAAGATGCGTGCTTGATGATGGGCCGGTATGCTGGACTGCGGGGGTAGATTCCTTACGCCTATAACGAGCCATCTGTATCATGCAAAAGTATATAAAGATATCTAAATTCATTACAAGTTAAGATATAAAATAAGTTATTTCATCATTTAAAATATCTTCAATCGATGACTTTCATTGATCATTCCAAGCACAATATTACAAAGTATCTCAGGCACCAGATCATGTATATAGTACCTCAGAATCTCCACCGAGAAGTAGGCTCAACAATGGGCCCTTATGTTGGACTACTGGGGTAAATTCCTCACAGCGTGAACGAGTGCTACGTCTTGGTGCCATCTGTATCATACCAAAATATGTATAGATTTTTAAATTCATTAAAAAAAAAGTTATTTTATCACAATATTACAAAGTACGAAGTATCGCATGCACCAAATCATACATATAGTACCTTATTATTTAAAGAACTAGATAACTCATCATCACCAATAGCTGGTACATAGTCGTCGTCATCTACCTGAACACTTACTCTCTTCTTTCCCACATTTGCACATTTAGGCTGAAATGTTGACAGACGCTTCAATCCCAAAGCATCTATTTTCTCTTGGTTTTGCTTGATTCTTTGTGCTCTTTCCATCTCATATTCTGTTATTTTATTATGAGGGTCTTTGCCATTTTTGACCATTTCTGCAACTATAGATTTACATAGAAGATAAAATATAATGTCTATCCATTACAAATTCTTCCCAAGTACGAAACATAAATTGGAACATCAAATAGAAATATACATGAACAAATAATAGGGAATAAAAAATTATTAAACACACGTTTCCATATACAAAGGAAAAAAGAAATGAAATCTACGATTCATAATCCATATCAGGATCCATATCAGAATCAGATATGTTATGCACTTCATCTTCATTGTTATCCCCTTGCTCTCCCAAACCTTCTGGAATATTCTCAACTTCAATACCACCTTTACAATATTGAACATTATCTTCAACATCGATAGGGACAACATCGCTAATGGCTTGTTGTTGAAATGCTTCATTAGCTTCTGTTTGATCATTGGATTCTCCATAACCCACCTCTGGCACATCAAACACTCCCCTATATTGTACGCATTGCACAACATGCCAAGGTTCACCCCATTTGGTATCACGAAGGTAGAAAACTTGTTTCGCCTGACTAGGTAATATGAAAGGGTCATTTTGATACCACCGACTTTGCACATTGATACTTGTGCAATGTGTCTCAGTTCGTATCGTTCTCCTTCGACCGGTCTTATTACCAGTATTGTACCATTCACATTGAAACAAAACAACTTTATATTGATACATATACTCCAATTCCCAAATTTTGCACACATGACCATAGAAGTTGTGTATTTGTCCATCATGGTCCCCTTCTGTAGTTACACCGCTATTTTGGGTTACACGACGATTATCCAAGTCTTTTGTATGGAACCTTACACCATTGACTATGCAAACCGAGTATTCTTTCAGTAGCAACTTAGGACCATTTGCTAATGACCACATTTGTTTTGTAACTTCTGATGAGTCGTTCTCTCTCAATCTATAGATCTATAATGACATGCAACATATGACATTAGTAGTGAGAAAACTATATAACTGCTTAATACTATTTAATGTGTCACAAGATTCAAAATTTCTTACACGTTCTTTGAACCACTTAGGAAAATCTCGTCGTTGTATTTGAGTTATGTCTTCTCCAGTTGGATTATGTAATGTGTTTTTGTGTTCACTATTCAAAACAAGTGATTTATATTCAGTTAAGAAATGCAAATAATATTAAGGACAATTCAAGCATAATCAAAATACGACTTCACATACTCTAAATACGGCTCTAACTCGGGACAATTGTACAACAAATACCATTGAGCAATATCACGCAATTCTCGTGACATCCCCACATCATTCTGCCTAGACCCAGTGGGTCGGGCTGTTTGTGAGAAAATCATCAACCCTTGGCCATATTCACCACAATCTGCATTTCTTTCCCTTCGATTATGCACGGTTTCAACTCCATCAAGATATAATGACGAGAAAGTAATACACTCTTTAAGAATGTAAGCCTCTGCAATTGAACCTTCTGGTCGAGCTCGGTTAGAAACGTATCTTTTCAACGTTCCAAGAAACCTTCAAGGAAAAATGAATTGGGAGTATGACTACATACGCAATATAATTTGCTTAAAAAAAACATTCGGCAAACTATAATTAATGGATGGAGAGAGTTACCTTTCAATGGGATACATCCATCTATATTGCACTGGTCCTCCAAGAATGGCTTCACGAGGTAGGTGAACAGCAAGATGAACCATTACATCAAAGAAGGCTGGAGGAAAGTACTTCTCGAATTTGCATAGAATGAGAAGTATACGTCCTTCTAATTTCTCCAAGTCACTCTTCCTTAGGGTCCTAGAGCATAAGTCTTGAAAAAAACTGCCCAACTCAAACAATACTGTACAAATGTCCTTATCAGCAAAACCCCGCATCCCAATTGGAAGAATCCGCTGTAATAGTACATGACAGTCATGGCTTTTCAGATTTAATAGTCTACCATTTCTTGTGTTCACCGACCTCGATATGTTTGCTGCATAGCCATCTGGATACTTGACTGATTTCAAAAATTCATAAAAACCAATCCTTTCTTCAGGATACAATGAAAAGAAGGCACGAGGCTTGTCAAATGATCCATCAGGACGTTCTTGGAGGTGCAAAACACTCCTTATGCCCATATTTTTCAAGTCCTTGCGTGCCTTGTCTGTGTCCTTGTTTTTCCCCTCAATTCCCAACAAAGTTCCGAATGTACTCTCACTAATATTTTTCTCAACATGCATGACATCAATATTGTGTTTAAGCTTCTTATTCCTCCAGTATGATAGCTTGTATAGGATACTTTTCTTTGACCAATTCGGTTCCCCAATAATTGGACGCTTTTTCTTGTTGTTTGGATCCTTTCCTAAAATTATATTTGGCATTCGGTCAAATTGCTCATTTATCTTTTCCACCGGTAACTCCAATGATCTCATCCGTTTCTCAATTTTACCATTGAATGAGCAACTCCTTCGCCAAGGGTGGTCCATAGGCAAATAGGCTCGATGGTTAGTGTATCCAATTTTACTTTCCAATGTCTCCGAATATGGTTCATCATTGCAAGTGTAACAAGCATGATAACCCTTTGTCCTCCACCCAGACACATTACCAAATCCAGGATAGTCATGTATTGTCCACAACAAAGCGGCACGCATCTGAAAATGCATACCACAAGATGCATCGTAAGTGTGTGCACCCTCTTCCCACAACTCCTTCAACTCATCAACTAATGGCCTCAAGAAAACATCAAGCTCATTTCCTGGTTGATTGGGTCCAGGAATAAGTAAGGACATCATAAAATAAGGTTCTTTCATTACTAACCAAGGCGGTAAGTTATAGGGAATGAGTATGACAGGCCACATACTGTAGTTATTATTCATATTCCCAAAAGGGTTAAAACCATCTGTAGCCATCCCCAACCTTACATTGCGAGGTTCTAGGGCAAACTCATGATGTTTCAAATCAAATTCCTTCCACTCCTGACTATCAGCTGGATGCCTTAATATCCCATCATTCACACGTTTTTCTATATACCATCTCATGTCCTTAGCTATTTTTCTAGACATGTATAATCTCCGCAACCTCGGAGTCAATGGAAAGTAGCGCAATACTTTTTGAGCAATCTTCTTACCACATGTTCTATTATCCTTGTATCTAGGAGTTTGACACACCGGACATTTATCAAGGTTTTCATTTTCCTTCCAAAAGAGAGCACAATCATTTTTACATGCATGAATGTGCTCATATGATAAGCCCAAGTCACGTAATATCTTCTTTGCTTCATAAGTTGACCTTGGAACCAAGTTACCTTTCGGTAAAAGCTTACTCAACAAGTCTAGTATCATGTCAAGTCCCTTATTACTCAAGTTGGTTGTTACCTTCACATTTAGCATTTCAATGACAAACTTCAAAAGAGTGTAATCTGTGCAACCTGGATACAGCTCATGCTTTGAATCACTAAACATTTTATCAAAATTACGCACTTCCTCATCTTGCTGGGTTGTATCTCTTGGTTCCCCTCTAATTCGATCCTCCACCAAGGCATCAATACCATCTAGATGATCATTGTTTGACATTTCTTCATCATCAATGTGCTCATTTAATTCACGGGGTTCTCCATGATAGTACCACTTAGTATAATCTTGCATAATCCCACGATGAAGCAAATGAATTTGCACAGTGTGAGCATATTGTTGATAGCAATTCAAACAATCAATACATGGGCATGGAATTTTTCCACTTCGGTCCACAACAGTCATTGCAAAAGTAAGAAATGAATTCACCCCATCAATATATTGTTGACTTAGTCTGTCTCTAGGTGTCCTACCAAGTGTCATCCAACTATTATCCATATCTGATCACACATACAAGGTGAATGTTAAGTCATCAAGATAATGAAATGTCATACATAACATTTTCTAACATCTAAACCTCCAATATACTTTGGAGTGACACATTATATCAAGAAAAAAAAAATTGTACCTATTTTATTTTGCATAACAAGAAGGAATTTTTTTATAATCATTATTTTTATTTTTATTTTTATTTTGGGTTTCTTCCTTTTTGTGGTGGGCAATGACATCTTTTGTTTTAGCAATCAATAACTAGCTACAATGTGAAGTTTCACCTAAAAATGGGAGAAGTGCACATTGATCAGCGGGAAAACCATAGGTAATATGGTTTTGCTATTAGGTGGGTCTATTAAAAACCTCTGCCTTTTTTTTTTTTTTTTTTTTTTTTTTTTTTGTGGACTCATTCATTTCTCTTTCTACATGTGGGTCCAATAATTTCTTTCACATTCTATTGATCTGAGGGCCTATATATATATATATATATATATATATATGTTAAACACATGAAAAATTAGAAAGTGGCCCAGTTTAAACTATTCAAGTACAAGGACTTGTGGTGCACCTTGGTTTTGCACTAGAGTACCCCACAACTACAAGACTAAACCAATAAGCCTAGCCCTTTTCAGCAAACATCTATTAAAGCATTCAAAAGTGTGCAAATTTACGTGAGACTTTGCAAAGGTTTTGGCAAAATAACCGTGCTTTGACCACTTTTTGGTTATTTACCTTCATGCATATATAATCGGCTATTCAAATTTTCACAATAAATTTGGATTTTTTTTCCATTTATAATATATTATAATTATAGGCCCCCAGTTTCAAATCACGCAATGAGAGTCTTGCTTGAAATTCGATAAGAATCAACAAACAAAAAAAGAAAAGATGGATATTTTAACATGAATCATCAAAAACCATGTATCATGTACGCACCTACTATTGCAATGATTACAAAAATCAACTTGCAGCTAACTTTGACATACTTTGGGCTCAATATCAGTAAAGCATTGACAACTAGCTAGCATTGAATAGCTACTTCTAGATACTTCATCTTTAATGACATACAGAATGATAATGATATTTAAAAAAAAAAAAATCAAAAAGATCTAGCAAATTAGCAATTAATAGGGTCTTATCTCTTTAACTTTTTTAAACTACTAATATTTTCTTGTTCCTAGCTAGTTCTATTTATCTACCTTGATTAATAACCATTTTAAAAATATATATGAAAAGCATCAATATGCATATATGAAAAAAAAAAAAAAAAATATGACGATACAAATTAAGAAAAGCAATAAAATTCTACCAGACTCACGTGCCTAGCTAGCTCACAAACTCTAAAGGCTATAGCTAGATTAGAAGGTGGGGCTTAAGACTTTTGTAAGAAATTCTCAGACTTATTTTGCACAATGATATTACCAACATAATGTGCATGCATGTGATAGTGGAGCAAGTCCATTGTCATAAGTAGGACCCCCCCCCCCAAATCCCCTCCACACACACACAGAGACAAAATAAAAAATAAAAAATAATATTAAAAAAAGAGCTAAAGATATTATAGTTACAACAAATTTTACTATTTAATTCTTATAAATTGATGCATCAACTTTTAAAACATTGCAAATAGTAATTAAGAAATTTATTTATTACAATTTTTAAGTAGCACTTATCACATTCAATATGTTACTTTAGTTTGTAAATCTTTTATAATAAATTTGACATTAGCTTTTTAACATTTTCTTTAAAAAAATTATACGGACTTTTTTTTTTTTTTGGATGGCTGAATTGTATCCTTAAACATATCATTTAAACAAAAGTCTCCTCTAAAAGTTTTTAGGTGGTGCTGATTGCCCAGTCAATCAAACATGTGATAGTGGAGCTTCTACTTTCCAACTAGCACTGTGGTCCACCAAAGCTACTACACCTTTTGAAAGTTTTGCATGGTGGAATATCAGAGCTTGCATGGATATAAATATGCTTGCATGGATACATTCAACTCTAACTCAAAACCCCTTCAAAATTTTTGAATTTTAGCACCAAGCTAGTTTCTAAGCAAAAATTCACTCAGGTGCTATTGTGATTGGTGATGGTAAAATTTCTAAGCGAAGGGTTGGCATGAATAGAGGGGTGTCCATCCTAGATTTCATAACTCAACAGAGACTTAAAATCACCAGTTAATTGCCAAAACATCACAACAAGTAATACCACTATTAGTAGCATCAACTGGACCCATAACATTCAACCATGTAATAAGATTCACATGGGTACACCTATAACTAACTTAACTCAATATAATAAATATGTCCTGTTTTACCAAATTTGAAAATATTGACTAAAATTTTTTGAAAGATTTGTTTCAGATTAGCAGACGAAGTAAGCACCAAAAACACACTTAAAGAGTTGACTAGAACTGAAATTGTTAAACAAAGTGCACCACTTTGACTAAATATTGCTTAGTTTGAAAATGATATTAACAAGTAAACCAATGTTACTGGCAAGTGAAGTAAGCACACAAAAACATAGAAACCCATAAAACAAGCATTTTGGGTACACAAAAATCAGCCTTAAAAAAATAATTAAAGATTTAATCTTTAAGGTCCTAGAAAAACCCACAAACTGATTCAGCACCAAACAAAAACTAACAAAACCCACAAAAATTAGACTTAAAAATCTAACATATCAAGTCACAAAATTGCATTTATTTAATAGACACATTTATGCACACACAAGAAGGGGAAAAAATTATAAAAGCAATGTCCAGTATCCATAATGATATACATCAAATCAATAGGGATTGTTGTTCCATATCTCAAAAAATCAATAGGGAAAGACTAGATTACCTTCTCCAATCCCAAAAGCTATGTCCTAAAATCAACACCCTCTCTAATCCCAAAATCAATATCCTGCTAATCCTGAAAGAAGAAAAAAAAATCCACAAAGTCACCAAGTTTAACATGACAGAGAGATAGAGAGAAGAGTGATGAGAGAGAGAGAGAGGATCAATGAGAGAGAGGATCAATAAGAGAGAGAGACCTTACCAGTCTTTTTGGGAGAGGCTGAGAGGCGTGGGTCTGTCTATGGGAGGAGAAAGAGAGAGTAAAAGTATTTTGTTTACACAAACAAAAAAAAGAAAGACTTACCTACACTACTTAGATGTTGTTACTTAGATGCTTTTCTTTAAATTACTCTCTTAAGATTTAATCATGTAGTTTTTTTTTTTTATGATGAAAGTGTATTTTTAAAATTATATAGCCACATGGAAGAATCTTAAGAGAAAAACTTAAGCAACAGTACCTAAAATATTGAACATAAATTTTATCTAATAAAATATAATGAAAAAAAAAGACACCTAAAAAATTTAGAACCCGCCTGAAAATTGGTCACCGCGCGCAAAAGAATTTACTACGTGCTGATCACTGCTCAAAAAAGAAAAACTGAACCTCAACTTTTACTTTACAAACGTGCTTTACTGCTTTGTTAGTTTACTATTGCTATTTGTATACACAATAAATCAATGAGAGCCACACCTTTGTTTTTTAGTTTTTAATATAGAATGAATGAGGACCACATAATTCTATATTCTTTTAAGCCTTTAGTTTTTGTTTTATTGGTAACACTGTACACTATACTATTTTATTTTTTTGGTTAAGTGTACATTATACTACGTACAACTTCTCAAAAACATTATTATTATATATATATATATATATATATATATATATTACCACTACTACTTGATAATCATGATTTAGCTTTGATATTCACGGAATTTACTTTTTTTTTTCTTTTTATTATAATTATGATTAGAAAATAAAAGTAGTTTTTAATTAATTAAGTGAATAAATTTAAAAAATACTTAATTTTTCTCTAACATTAATTCATTAATATATATACATATATACACATATAAATAAATAATAAACATTTTATTTTTAAGATTACAATTCAACATATGTGATGGTCCATTTTGAAGAAAATTAATTAAATCTAAATGAAAGTATCACTAAATGTTACGTTTTTACATTTTGCTATTTTTATTTTCTAAATATAAGATGTGAAAACCCACATAAATCTTTTACAAATTTTTACCAACATATTATTAGTAATAAACTTATTATATTTTTTTATAATTATAAAATAAATATTTATGACATCACCGGTCGGACTAAAAAACTGGTAACCAATCACTTTTTTAGTTCCTTGTTCGTATCGGTTTTTAAAACCACTGTTGGCACAATCATGGTCATAAAAACTAGACCAGACTTGCCAGTTCAACCAGGATTAACTAGGAATTTGGTGTAATTTACCATTTGATCTTTAAACTCATCTTTTATACGTTACTTTAAACTAGAAAAACTTGAATTTAGACAATTAATTGATGACATGCCCATTAATCTTTGATCACCTTGAAATTTTGTAACAATGAAAAATATATGAAGATAATGTAATCTAATGATAGATTTGTCAAAATTCACATCGAATTAAGAAATATAGGACTATGTTTAAGTTACACTAGATGTCACTCTAAAAAATGTTACACTACCCAATAACTTATTATTGAATTCATATTTTCAAAATCTAACCGTTGGATTACATGGTATATATGTTCTTAACATGCATGCTAATTTTCATGCCAATCGGATGTAATTTACCATTTGATCTTCAAATTTGATCTTCAAACTCATCCTTTATACGTTATTTTAAACTAAAATAACTTGAATTTAGACAATTGATTGATGACATGCCTATTAATCTTCAATCACCTTGAAATTTTGTAAGCACAAAAAATATATGAAGATAATGTAATTTAACGGTAGATTTGTCAAAATTCATATTGAATTAAGAAATATATGACTGGGTTCAAGTTACACTTTGTGTAATTCTAAAAAATATTACACCACCAAATAACTTTTTATTGTATTCATATTTTGAAAATCTAACCGTTGGATTAAATTTTCTATATATTCTTTACAAGCATGCCAATTTTAATGCCAATCGGATGTAGTTTACCATTTGATCTTTATACTCATCTTTTATGCGTTATTTTAAACTGTAAAAACTTGAATTTAAACAATTGATTGATGACATGACTATTAATCCTTGATCACCTTGAAGTTTTGTAAACATGAAAAATATATGAAGTTAATGTAATCTAACGGTAGATTTGTCAAAATTCACATTGAATTAAGAAATATAGGGCCGGGTTCAAGTTACACCTAATATAATTCTAAAAAATGATTCACCACCAAATAACTTATTATAGATTTCATATTTTGAAAATGTAACTGTTGGATTATATTTCCTATATGTTCTTTACAAGCATGCCAATTTTCATGCCAATCGGATGTAGTTTACCATTTGATCTTTAAACTTATCTTTTGTGCGTTATTTTAAACTACAAAAACTTGAATTTAAACAATTGATTGATGACATGACTATTAATCTTTGATCACCTTGAAATTTTGTAAGCACAAAAAATATATGAAGATAATGCAATCTAACGATAGATTTGCCAAAATTCATATTGAATTAAGAAATATATGACTAGGTTCAAGTTACACTTAGTATAATTCTAAAAAATATTACATCAACAAATAACTTATTATTGAATTCATATTTTGAAAATCTAACCGTTGGATTATATTTTCTATATTTTCTTTATAATCATGCCAATTTTCATGCCAATCGGATGTAGTTTACCATTTGATCTTTATACTCATCTTTTATGCGTTATTTTAAACTACAAAAACTTGAATTTAAACAATTGATTGATGACATGACTATTAATCCTTGATGACCTTGAAGTTTTGTAAACATGAAAAATATATGAAGTTAATGTAATCTAACGGTAGGTTTGTCAAAATTCACATTAAATTGAGAAATATAGGACTGAGTTCAAGTTACACCTAATATAACTCTAAAAAATATTACACCACCAAATAACTTATTATTGAGTTCATATTTTGAAAATCTAATCGTTGGATTATATTTTCTATATGTTCTTTACATGCATGCTAATTTTCATGCCAATCGGATGTAGTTTACCATTTGATCTTTAAACTCATGTTTTATACGTTATTTTAAACTACAAAAACTATAATTTAAACAATTGATTGATAGCATGACTATTAATTTTTTATCACCTTGAAATTTTTTAAGCATGAAAAATATATGAAGTTAATGTAATCTAATGATAGATTTGTCAAAATTCACATCGAATTAAGAAATATAGGACTACGTTTAAGTTACACTAGATGTAACTCTAAAAAATATTACACCACCTAATAACTTATTATTGAATTCATATTTTTAAAATCCAACCGTTGGATTACGTGGTATATATGTTCTTAACATTCATGCCAATTTTCATGTCAATCGGGTGTGATTGACCATTTGATCTTTAAACTTATCCTTTATACGTTATTTTAAACTAAAATAACTTGAATTTAGACAATTGATTGATGACATGCCTATTAATCTTCGATCACCTTGAAATTTTGTTAGCACAGAAAATATATGAAGATAATGTAATCTAACGGTAGATTTGTCAAAATTCATATCGAATTAAGAAATATATGACTCGGTTCAAGTTACACTTTGTATAATTCTAAAAAATATTACACCACCAAATAACTTTTTATTGTATTCATATTTTGAAAATCTAATCGTTGGATTAAAATTTCTATATATTCTTTACATGCATGCCAATTTTTATGCCAATCGGATGTAGTTTACCATTTGATCTTTATATTCATCTTTTATGCGTTATTTTAAACTACAAAAACTTGAATTTAAGCAATTGATTGATGACATGACTATTCATCCTTGATCACCTTGAAGTTTTGTAAATATGAAAAATATATGAATATAATGTAATCTAACGGTAGATTTGTCAAAGTTCACATTGAATTAAGAAATATAGGACTGAGTTCAAGTTACACCTAATGTAACTCTAAAAAATATTACACCACCCAATAACTTATTATTGAATTCATATCTTGAAAATCTAACCGTTGAATTACATCTTCTATATGTTCTTAACATGCATACAAACTTTCATGCAAATTGGATGTAGTTTACCACTTGATCTTTAAATTTATCTTTTATGCGTTATTTTTAACTACAAAAACTTGAATTTAAACAATTGATCGATGACATGGCTATTACTCTTTGATCACCTTCAAATTTTGTAAGCATGAAAAATATATGAAAATAATGTAATCTAACGGTAGATTTGTCAAAATTCATATTAAATCAAGAAATATAGGGCTAAGTTCAAGTTACACCTGATGTAACTCAAAAAATGTTACACCACCCAATAACTTGTTATTTAAATCATATTTTTAAAATCCAACCGTTGGTTTACATATTCTATATGTTCTTAACATGCATGCCAATTTTCATACCAATCGGCTGTAATTTTCCCATTTACCCATTATTATCCATTTAACTAATTAAATCTTATCCAAACCTAACTCAACCAAATTATTATGGGTAAACCCCAACAAAATTACCATATTGCCTCTAAAACTTGCAAATAACCCATGTACTTCTAAAATCCTCTAAAATTGCCGAAATGCATCCTAAACCTAAAAAATGCGAAATACCTCTAAAATCATAAAATTACCAAAATACCCTTTAAACTTAAAATATTACCAAAATTTCCCTGGAAATTATAAAAATACCAAAGTACCCCATAAACTTAAAAAATAACTGAAATACCCCTGAAACCTTTAAAATGGCCAAAATACCCACCAAAACTTAAAAATGACAAAAAATACGTCCTAAACCTAAGAAATGACTGAAATACTCCCCAAAACCTAAAAATTACCAAAATACCCATGAAACCTAAAAATGACCAAAATACCCTCGAAAAATAAAAATTACCAAAATACCTCCGTAAACATAAAAAATAACCAAAAATACACTCAAAACCTTAAAAAATGACCAAAATACCCCTGAAATTTATAAAATAAGCAAAATACCCTTAAACCTAAAAAATGACCAAAATAGCCCAAAATTATAAAAATGATAATTTTGGTCATTTAGGGGTATTTTGGTCATTTTTAGGTTTAAGGGTATTTCAATCATCTTTTAGGTTTAGTGAATATTTTTATCATCATATAGGTTTTAGGGCCATTTTTGTCATTTTATAGGTTTCAGGGGTATTTTAGTCATTTTTTGAGTTTTGGGGGGTGGGGGGGGGGATAATTTTCAAGCATCAAGGCTATTTCGGTCAGTTTTTAGCTTTTGGAGGTATTTTGGTAATTTTTTAATTTTAGGGGTTATTTTGGTAATTTTCTTTTTTTTTGAGGGTATTTTGGCCAAATTTTAGGTTTCGGGGGTATTTTGGTCATTTTTAAGTTTCGTGTGTACTTTGGTCATTTTTTAAAATTTGGGGGTTTTGATCATTTATTAGGTTTAGGAGATATTTTGGTAATTTTTAGTGGTTTTTGAGCATATTTGGTTATTTTTGGGGTATTTTGGTCATTTTTAAGATTATTTCATGGGTATTTTGATCATTTTAGTGGATTTTTAGTATAATTGGTGATTTTAGATATTGTAGGAGTATTTTGGTCATTTTAAAGGTTTCATGGGTATTTTGCTTATTTTAGAGATTTTGAGGATATATTGGTCATTTTAGTAGTTTTTTAGCATATTTGTTGATTTTATAAAAATCGGTTTTGGGTAGGGTATGGATATCTATAGATAAATAGACCGGGTAACAATTGGGTATGGATACTAATTGGGTAAGGTAATCGAATATCCATGGATAAATTAATTGGGTCGGGTATATATGGTTTTACCTTGCCCATGTCCATCCTTAATTATTTGTAAACAACAAGTGACTTACACTTATTTCTTCACCGAAAACACCTCCATTGGATAATGAATTTGGAATTTCGTCACCCTCCGGTTAGTCTTTGGTTAAACAATAGGTGACGAAAATTTATTTTGTCACCAAAAACACCTACATCCTAATATTGGGTGACGAGTTTAGAATTTCGTCACCTCTGGTAAGTCTTTGGTGACGTGAATATTTCGTCACGCTAGATTTGCCTTTTTTTCATGACCTATAGTGACGAAATAAATATTTTGTCACCAATTGGTACATCTTTGGTGATGAAATATTGATTTCGTCACCAATTGGTACATCTTTGGTGACGAAATATTGATTTCGTCACCAATTTTGAAATTTTAATAATATTTGGTGACGAATTCTTCTTTTCCTCACTAAATGTTATCATTTGGTGACGAAATTGTTTTTCCTCACTAGATTTCGTCACCATAGCCCACTTTTGTTGTAGTGTTTAACCCACTTAGTGAAGTAATCAGTTTAGACAAGGAGCAATCTTCGGTTTCTAATCGCCTTCGGGAAAGGTCCAACTATGTCCAATCCCCATTGTGCAAAAGGTCATGGGCTGGAAAGAGGCTTGAGGATCCCTTTCGGTTGATGAATATTTAGGGCATACCTTTGGCACTAATTGCATTGTTTGACGAACTCCTAGATTGACTTTTGCATGTTAGGCCACCAGTACCCTTGAGTAAGAGCCCTGTGCAATAAAGACCTTCCCTTGGTGTGACCAACACAAATTCCTTCATGAAGCTTTTCTAACAATGCCTCCACTTCCTCGGGATGAATGCACAACAAATATGGCCCTTAGTACCACTGTTTGTACAACTTTTGTTCCTCTGAGAGCCAATATTCTGGTGCTTTTCTTCGAGTCTTTTCAGCCTCGATTCTGTCTTCGGGCAATGTTCCGTCCTTTAAAAACAATATAATTGGGTCCATCTGGCTCAAGTCGACATGCATTGTGTTTACCCCAATAGGGGTCTAGCCAATTCTACCTTGTTGTTCATGGCCGAGAAGCTTAACTTTAAGGATTTCTCAATAGTAACATGCTCTGGAGAAATTATAACTATTCCTACCCCTAAAGCTTTTTGGTTAGTGGCCCCATCCACATACATTTACCAATGTGGCAGAGGTGACAATGTAACAACCATAATCCCTTTGTTGAACATACCACCCTTCTCTACTCCTTTGGTGAATTTAGCTGCTAGGTCAACTAGAACTTGCCCCTTTATGGCCGTCCATGGTATATACTTGATGTCAAATACTTCTAATATACTTCCCCACTTTGCCATTCTCCCAGTGTAGTCCGACTTCCAAAGCAATGCCTACAAGGGAAGTTGGGTGAGGACGACTGCATTTGGAAGTAATGGGGAAGCTTCTTAGTGGCATGTATGATGGCTAAAATGGTCTTCTCTAAGGGCAAGTATCGGGTCTTTGCTTCCTAAAGAGACTGACTTGTGTAATAGACCAATTTTTGCACCCCCTCTTTCACCTGAACTAGAACTAAGCTCACTATATGTGTCGTGATTGCTATATAGGCGTACAAGACCTCCTCTCTTTCAAGCTTGTACAAAATCGATGGATGAGTCATATTTTTTCAATTCCTCAAAACCCTTGCTGTACTCCTCGGACTAAGCAAAGTCCTTCCATTTGTGAAGAGCTGGAAGAATGGCCTACATCGGTTAGCCGACCGAGATATAAATCTATTTAAGGTTGCTGTCATTCCAGTCAGGTGCTACACCTCCTTCGGGTTCCGAGGTGGATGTAGATTATGAATAGCTCTGATCTGATCAGGGTTAGCCTCTATTCCTCAGTGGGTGATAATGTATCTAAAGAATTTTCTAGATCCCATGACGAATGAGCATTTAGAGGCATTCAAGCACAGCTTGTGCTTCTTTAGGATTGAGAAGACTTCATCCAAATCCCCTAAATGCTTGGATACTTGCTTGCTCTTCACCACCATATCATCTATGTAGGCATCCACGTTCTTGCCTAGCTGAGCTTCAAACATCCTTGTCACCATTCTTTGATGGTGGAGTCAGCTTTTTTCAGGCCAAATGACATTACTTGGTAATGGTAGTTCCCGGTCAATGTGAGGAATGCCGTCTTTTCTTGATTTGGTAATGCTAATGGAATTTGGTGGTAGCCTTGGAAAGCGTCTAGGAAACTCATCCAAGGATGTCCTAAGTTTGCATTAACAAGTTGAACAATTCTCGGGACTGGAAAGGGATTTTTGGGACAGGCCTTATTTAGGTCGGTGAAATCCGCGGACACTTTCCATTTGCTTGATTTCTTCTTGACTACTATAGTGTTAGCCAGTCACTCAAGATAGAAAACCTCTTTGACGGCCCCAGCTTGCTTGAGCTTGTTAACCTCCTTTCTTACTACTTCAACATGCTCCTTAGAGGATCGTTGAAGTTGCTGCCTCCTCGGCGTTGCGGCTGGGTTCACATTAAGGTGATGGCATATAAACTCTAGATCTACTCCAAGTGTTGATACCATATTTTTTCTGCCCTCGGTTTATGTGTAGGACCCTGTAAAATCCAAAAAAAATATTTTCTCTCCATGGGGCTGTGTGAACATCTAGAAAGATGTGGCGTAACCCGTTTGGACATCAGAGCACCCAAAATGCATTTTTTAGATAAAATGACCAAAATGCCCTTGGTCAACCTAGGGTTGACTGAAGGTAAAACGAGGTCAAAATCCTCACAAAACAACACTTTTCATGGTTTTTCACCAAGCCCGAGCTTCTCAGAGGTTTTAATAATTTTCACCAAGTTTGACCCGAAGTTGACCTTAGTGGGCCCAAAAACCCTAATTTTGATTCAGCCATCCAAATGGGTTGAAACCAATGCCATTGTGAAGATTATCAAATTCTCATTCCAACGACTATTCATGGGTCAAAATTGGATTTAGAATGGCCGAGATATCACGAAAACCGCAAAAATACACCGATTGATGCACCACTAACTTTTGAGAGCCGTAACTTTCAATCCAACCATTGGATTTCCAAGATCCATACCTTTTCAGAAATAGGAAGTCAAAATATTTCCATGGGTATCAAGATCAACCCAATCCATGGCCTTTTGAAGGGCCGCCACCTCGAAAAGTGTGCCGGGGCTATAAAAGGCCCCAAGTACCCTTCAGACAAAAAAAGAAAAAAAAGAAAAAAAGAAAAAAAAAAGAGAGTTCTCCCTTGGTTTTGCTTTCTACCTGAAGGTCTTCTACACGTTTCTCCTCTCTCCCAAACACAAAAAGTACACAAAAGCACACAAAAAAACATCAAAGCCCCTTGATTCTTCTCTCTTCATAAAAAACACAAGGTATTGTTCTTATACCCAGCCTTCTCCTCCTTGGTTCTACATCTTGGATTTAGGGTTTAGGAGTGTTGATGTAGCTTTTTAGATACTATCCACACCCCTAACCTTCTAAATCTTTTTCTAGTATTTATTTTGTTCTTTTTACCTTAATAACATGATTTATTGCTTTCCTTAGCATGTTGCTTGCTTTATTTGTGTTTCTAGCTTAAATCTCCTTGCTTTTATGCTTTTTGCCATGTTTCATGCTTAGATCTAGATCCTTGCATGCCTATATGTTTAGATCTATATGCTTTGTACTCTATGCCATGTTTTCCTTTTCTTTGTTCCTCTTTTGTTCTAGGTTGATGTTTGGGTTACATGCTCACATGTTAGTATGATGTTGTTGTCTATGCCTTGCTTGGATCTATGTTTTTTATGTGTTTATTTCCATGCTATATGGTTAGATCCGTGTCTTCACATGCTTATATGCTTGGATTCATGTTCTTCCATGTCTATATGCTAAGTTTCTACATGTTTACATGTATGTTGCTATGCCTATATGTCTAGAGCTATGTTTTCACATGCCTATGTGCTTGGATCTTTGTTCTCTACATGCTTTATGCTATCTTCCATGTGCTTGTACACTCCATGCCATGTTTATGTGCCTAGACCTAGACTATGTTTGTCATGCCATGTGCTCTTATAGCCGTTTTTGTTGCTTTATCTTTCTTTCTTATCTTTCTTTGTCATCGTCCATACACCAAGGCCCACATAAAAGGGTTTGGATCACCCCTATTTGCATGTCTATGCTTGCTTGCTTCTATGCTTTATGCTGTGTTAGCCTTTTTAGTTCTAGGCTTTGCCACTTGACGCCCTTAGCGGGTTTGTGGTTGTGTGGTTACATCCGATGCCTATGAGGCCTTGTTTGGATGTAACCACTTGGGATGCATCACCATGAAGCCAGTTGCTTCGTGCATACCTTTCCCCTTTTCCGCTCCGTGCGATGACGTGCTTGCCATGCTTGTTTATGCCACCCGATGGCTTTCTATGCATCTTTACATGCTTGTCTACATGTCCAGGCATGAGTATTGATTGTTAGTGTGTCGTCCATGCTTCAACACAATGAAGTTATGGACATTTGATCCAAACCTACATTTGTCCCTCGCGAACACCACCTTTTGTTTGCTTTGTTTCTTGTTTGCCTTCTCACTTGTTTGCTTGCTTTCTTGTGCTTTGCTTGCCATGTCTATCGTGCTTATCTGCTTTATGCCTCCATCATACGCACTTTGCATCTTTTCCTTCCATTGCTAGTACACACATGGAGCAAGGACGTATGGAGCTAGGGCACGGTCTCCCAGGCGCAAGCATGTAGATATAAGCCAAGTGGCTATGTTCAGTTAGGTGTAGGGGTCTAGCCTCGCCCTTTTGGTCATGTACTCTTTTGAAACCCCTTCCTCCTTCCCTTTCTCTCTTAGATGGCTTGTATTAGGTAAATCATGTCATGTACCATACGTCCTCATCTCAAGAGTATGGCGACCCCTGTTTACTTTCTTGCACCTATATTTTGGGCCATGCTCTAGGGATGAAGGCGTTTACTTTCCTGCTCTGTGTGCTTGCATTGTGCATGATGTATGTATATATATACCTACTAAACCCCTTCCGATGTGATTGTCACAGTCCATGTCACCCAAGGCGAAGCGATGCCTAATTTTCGCTGCGAAAGTAAGGTGATATGTCATCGGATTTTCATCGTGGAAATCTGGCACTTTTTTTGAAAGCCTTAGGAAAACATAGATTAGGACCACACCCATTTAAAAGCCAAAACTCAAAGCCCCCACGCATACAAAGTCCCAAAAGCCAATGCTAAAATCATGTTTTTACTGCCAATTTTCGAAAATTAAGGTTTTATCAAAACAAAGGACTGTCCTTGGACAGGCATTGTGGGGTGCCTAACACCTTCCTCACACATAACCAAACTTCTGGACTTAAGAATCAAGATTTTTTGCCATCCACATTAGATTAGGAAAATGCCATTTTTCTTAGCCTAGGATTGGTAATAAAATTAACTAGAAACAGGTGACCAATCACACCTTAGAAAAACCCAATGATTGGTGGCAACTACACTTATCTTTGGTAATCCCTAAAATTTGTCTCAGATTCCTGCTACATCGCCAAAGGTAGACCTACCTTCCTCCACCGAGAGAGAGAGCACCCGAAGCCCCACGCGAACCAAGCAACACACTATTACACACGCGCACACACACATCTTTCGAGAGGGGCCTCTAATGAGCCCCGCGCGTGCGCGGGAGCTTCACCATTGCGGGTGGTTGAACGAAGGCCCACGATGACGGTGGTTTTTTGGTTCGTTTTTAAGGCCAGGCGCCGACAGATTGGCAACTCCACTGGGGATCGATGAGAGTTTAGCCTTTAGTGCTTTTAATAAAACCATAATCTTTGGACATTGGCTTTCAAAAACATAGAAATTGGCATTGGCCTCAGGGGCTTTCTTTTTGAAATGACTTTTACTATGTCCTAGTAGACTATTTTCAAAAGAGAAAAAAATGTTTTTCCAAAAAAAAAAATCCTTCTACAAAAGAAGGCTTTGAGGTATTTACACATGGAGCTTTACCACTTTCCTCACATGCTTTACAACTTTCCTTCACATGTAAACAAAGGGTAGCAAAACTTAATTTTCGCTACACCTTTATCTGCTCTCATATATATATATATATATATATTTGTTGTGCTTTGAGAAAGTCTTTCCCTTTCATTAAGGATTGCATGACATATACACCATTTTTGAGCTAAACCTGGGCTCTGCACTGTTGGTGTAGTTACATCTCTTTGGGGATTTCATCACCCCATCTGTAGATGCCCAGACACAAACATCAGCAGTGTTACCTATAGTTAGATCTGGGGTTGACTTTGTAGGAATTTTTGGGTCCATGGGTGGGCCGGAGTAGCTGAAATGGCCCCCTCGATCCTTCCTGCCTAATAACTTCCATGAAGGGAGGGGCATGGTCATTGAGTCGCCCTAAGATAGGAATAGCCTACCAGTTAAGCCTTTGCATATAGTTGGCGTAGTTATGTCAAACCTGTGAGGACTAAATCAAGCCTAGAGCCTATGAGGACTAGGTGAAGCCCAAAGAGTGGGCATCAAAGCCTAGGAAAGGATACCTTTATAGGACTAGAGGTGAGGGGAAAGTGTCTTGTAACAAGTGCGTCCTTTTTGCTTGCGCCAAAGAAATTGTGCTCTACTCCAGGTTCTTTCTTTCTTGCTTGCATAGCATCCATGATTAAACCCCTAGGAAAAGCAACCCTGTTGCTTATACATGCTAGATCATACCTTATCCCTAAGGATTTACAACCCTACAAGGGCATTTATGCATACACTAAATGGTCCTGTCACCTAATTGTGCAAAGAAAAAATTTATAGCAAGTAGCCGAAACTCCGTTCAGGAGGAAATGCTACCGAAAAACTGTCAAGAACTCGCATCAAGATTTCAAGAGCTTTCCTAGAAAAGACCCGAAAAGATTGTCCAGAAGCGTAAATACCAAAGAGATCACAAGATGTCAAAGTGGCCAAGAAGGTCCAAGATCCAAATTGCCAAGATGTCAAGACTGCCAAAGGTCCTCGATGTCAAGAATCCAAGGGCTCCCCCAAGAGATCCAATGGTCCAAGAGATCCATACTGTCCAAGAGCTTCCCCGGAGAAGTCTACATTGTCAAAAGTCAATATTTTCCTCGTAATTGCATTGCAAAAGGCCTACTATTGGAGCCAATGAACCCAGCATTGTAAAAGCAAATTGTACAAGTATGTAATGAAAAGAAGGGTCCTTCTTGCATTGTTAAGCATGTCATGAAAGTTTCAGTTACTTGCCAATCCTGTGCATTAATCTTGCATCATAGTAGAAACTCACCATGATAAATACCCGATCAAGGGTGTAAAGCCAAATTTTTCTGAAAACGGTAGGTGCATATTAAATAGCAAGGGCATAAACTAACTTGATTTTTGTGTTGTGTTTCCACGTTGTCAAATGCACCCCATTTCTTTCACCTCCCATTCTTTTTCAAGGTTAAAAGATTGCTAAAAAGAAATAAGCTAAGCTACCGCCACGTCGTGATCCCATCATCACTTGGTCTTGCGTAAGAGAGATGTCTACTAGTGGTACTTCTCCCCATGAGGAAAATGCTCAGGAAATTACTCTTCTAAAGGAGCAAGTGTCAGAATTGATGTGCATGGTGCAACAACTGGTTGTAGGGGGAGGCCAAAATTCCTCTGGTCATAGTTCGGTCCCTGAACCGAGAGTGAAAATCAGCCCCCACCAGTACAGTATCAAGGCCACAATGTACCGCTCCAAGTCAAGCGCTAAGTGGAAACTCTAGCTGAGAAGCTTCGTATCATGTGGGGCTCCAGCGCCCATGGAAGGGTTGATCTAGACAGTCTGACCAACTTCCTTAAGGTCGTTATGGCTCCCAAATTCAAGGCACCAGAGTTTGTCAAGTATGATGGCACTAGAGACCTTACACGCATTTGCGTATGTTCTGGAGGAAGATGGCTCCCTATGGGGATAACACCCTTTGCCTTTTCCAGATTTTTCTTGATAGTTTGACCAGCCCTACAGTCACATGGTATGAGAGATTGGGAAAGACCTCTAGCTGGAGGGAAATCGCCAACGCTTTCTTGGAATACTACCAGTTCAACATTGAGATAGCTCCCGACCGCATGGTCTTATGAGAACAGAGAAGAAGAGTGGGGAGTCGTTCCGAGAATATGCCCAGAGGTGGCGTGAGCTAGCCGCATAGGTGCATCCCCCCATGATGGAAAGTGAGATGATCAAATGGTTCATTGACAACTTCAGGCCTCCTTATTATGAGAAGATGATTAGCACCCAAGTCACTCATTTTGCTAGCCTCATCCCTATTGGGGAGCATATTGACGAGGGTATCAGGAGCAAGAAGATCATGGATCCTAAGTCTTTGAGTTCCATGGTTGAACAACAAGTCAAGAAAATGATCGGTCGTAAGACTAAGGAAGCCGATGTTCATAAGGTCGACAATGCGTCAAAAAGGCCTAGGGGTATTACTTCTGCTTATGTAACCCAGATCTCTACTCTCACCTGCTAGGAAGGAAGCTAGTGACCTTGATGTTTTACAGGCCTAGAGAAGGCCTTCCATCACTTGGTTTTGACTTATCCAAGGAGTGTGAACACCATTTTGGGGCCTAGGGGCATACTCTGGAAGAATGTTACCATTTGAGGGACCTTGTCCTGGATCTCATAGACAACAAGTTGATACAGTTCGATAATGCAACTGCTTCGAATATCATTACCAACCATTTGCCTCCCTATTAGGAAGGGAATGTGAATGCCATCATCACAGTGGAAGAAAGGGTTTTGGAGGCAATTTTCCACAATTTCGAGATGGTCTCGATTGCTTTGATTGAACTCCTGAACAACAAAGGAGGTTTCGGTCAAGGGTACAACCCCTCCGATGAAGAAATTTTCTTGGCTTCTATAGGAAAGAAAAGGAAGTGCATTGACCAAGGGATGTCTATTCCTCACATCAGGGTCACTTTTCTAGCTCCGGCTGAGGTTATCAGATTAGAAGCGTTACAGGAATCACGCTACGAGGAATTAGATCTATCTTGTCTCATCCACTTGTACCCTGAAGAATTCTTAGTGAATGCCATCATATCCCCCGGGGATGACCTGACTTCTACTATCAAGCTCTATGTGCCAGGCGAGATAGTAGGCCATTGGACCATCGAGCCTTGCTTTGTGGTTACACTGGCTGAGTAAGGAATGTTCCATCATTGTGTGGTTGGGTCCTTCAATTGCCTGAAAGAATTGGAATAGCATATCTAGTTTGTTTTGCATGTTTATTTCCTATGTCCTGCATTCCTTGTTTGCATTCTTCCAGTTTATTTTCCAAAAGAAATGTGTGTTTCCTTTTTTATCATTATTAAGCATGAACTTTGTTATCCCCCTATCCATAATCCATTAATGAAATTATCCTGCGTATTATTCAGAAAATCCTTGCATTTATCTCTTTATTTGCTTTCCTATGAATATCTGTGTGCAAATTATCTTATGTTTCTCTATATTTGTTCCATTCTATAGGATCTATTCTGATTCCCAAGTGGGTATGTCGTCCTGTTGCCATAACGAGGATATTGATGACATGATTGAGACAACAGAGTTGGAACATGATATTGAAGGGTTAGAGGAAATTCTGAATTTGCCATGTGATATTTTGGAAGCTCTAATTAGAGAGAGCTAAGGGTCCAAGCCCAACATAGAAGTGACATAAGTGATTAACCTTGCTGATGAAAGCGAGAATGAAAAACCCATCAAGAGAGGGATAAACTTTCCTAAAGACATGAAGCCTGAGCTCATAGCACTACTCAAAGAGTTCATAGAGATATTTGCTTAGTCCTAACAAGATATGCCAGGATTAGATACTGAAATTGTCGTGCATAGAATACCAGTTGAGCCTGAATGCCCCCCCTAGTACAACAAGCCCTTCAAAGGATGAAATCTAAGATCATTTTGGAGATCAAGGAGGAAGTAGAAAATCAATTGAAAGCTGGTTTGCTTACTGCGATAGCTTACTCAGATTGGGTCGCCAACATTGTTCTCGTGCCCAAGAAAGATGGGAAAGTATGTGCGTCGATTACAGAGATTTGAATTGGGCCAGCCCCAAGGATAACTTTCTATTACTACATATCGATACGCTGATCGATAATACTGCTACCAATAGGTTTTTCTCCTTCATGGATGTATTTTTAGGCTATAATTAGATCAAGATGGTCGAGGAGGACAAAGCCAAGACAACATTCACCACTCATTGAGGAACCTATGCATATGATGTCATGCCATTCGGCTTAAAGAACGCTGGTGCTACTTATTAGTGAGCCATGGTAACCTTGTACCATGATATGATGCATAAAGAGATAGAAGTCTATGTGGACAACATGATTGCCAAATCCAGCATTACCAAGGATCATTTGGTAGATTTAAGAAAGCTATTCAAGCACCTTGTCAAGTACAGGTTGAGACTAAACCCTAACAAGTGTGTCTTTAGAGCTAGTTCAGGGAAATTGCTTGGCTTCATAGTCAGCCAAATTGGAATCAAAGTGGATCCAGCAAAAGTCCAAGCCATTCGAGACATGTTGTACGCGTAAAATAATCTGCAAGCGCACAGAATCGTAACAAGTAGTAAAGTGTTTTTAGAAAACAAATGTCGAACCCACAGGGATTAACTATGTTATTAAATACCGAAATTCACTAAATTGATTACTATTTGAAAAATCGAAAATAAAAGGGACGTTCTACTATCTGAATTAAGTTAAACTATTTAATAAAAATAAATCTACGAATAAAAAATTAACAGAACGTAAAAATCTAAAAGTGTAAAAATATGATAAGAATGGATCTAGAGCAGTTGATTTCACCTAACAAATCCCACACAATTTATTCTTCCTAATTATTAAATTCTAATAATTTCCCGTTGATGATTAAAGATTCCTCAAGTATTCAATATCTTCTCTCGAATAATATCAAAAATATCTTCAAATAACAATTCCATATCTCTATGTGAATTTAATTAATTGGAGACTCATTACGTACTTTGAATTTTCTGAAAAATCACATTAGTCGCGGTAAAGCATCTCTACCTTCGCTCAACTAATGGTGTTTAATTCTAGAACTAAAATAACAAATCACCTCTCGGCCTCATTGTGATTCAATTGATCAAACAATAATTCGTAAAAAATAGTAAGCATTAAGAATTAGAATTAAACACTCAATCAAGGAAATATTAAAAATAAAATAACTCAGAATATAAATTGTGTGTTCATTGCTAGACTACATCAACGCTCTAGAAAATAAAATTTAGTTCATAATAAAATTGAAAAGAAAACAAATAAAACTTATGTCTTTCATCTGAACTGGTTGATCAACATGAAGCTCTTGCCTTTGTCCTCTGATCCTCCTCTTCAGAAAGACTCCCAAAAGTAAAATCTTTTAGGCGGCTGCCTGAATTTTGCCCTAAAAAGCCTTTAGATGGGTAAAGGAATCCTATTACAAGTTGAATTCCCATTTGGAGAAAATCCCAGATTTTTAGGCTTCACTTAACTGACTATTTTGGCCCATTTAACTTCAGAATTTGAGCTTTTAGTAACTACAAAGTTGTGGCCCTTTAAGTTAACTTTCCAGCCCAGCTTGAATCATCTCGATTGGACATCTGAGCCCAAAGTTATGCTGAAAATACTAACTGATGTGTAGGCTGGAATCCTAATCCGAATTGGACTTGGATTTGGTGCAAAATTCCTTTGATTCCTTGCTCTTCTCATTCTTTCAAAGCACAAATGAATAGATAAATATAAATAAAAAATCAAATCAAATCAAAAGAAATAAAGGAAAACTAACAATTTTAATAAATAAGAGGATAATAAAAATCATGTAAAAATTGCACTTATCAAATTCCCCCAAACTTAAATTTGCTAGTCCTTGAGCAAAGAAAAAAAAAACAACTAAAACAAGCTTTGCTTCATAAATTTAAAAATTTTTTTCTTGCCTCAAAGATCTGCAGAATGCTTATAATTCAAAGGAATCATTCCAAATTAAACAAGTCCAAATGTTAATTCAAAACTCAATTCCGTCGCATTATCATTCGCACTTCATCATTAGCTTCCCGGATAGTTTTATGCAAACAAGTAAATAAGTATGGATCTCTAAAAACTCCATAAGCTTGCTTTTTAAATCACTCCCCACTAATATACAACAAAATATTACCCAAGATCAATAGGTCTTATTAGGCTTGTGATGTATGGCTTTGGTGAGGGCTATAAATAAAAGATAAGGTTTAAACAAATAGAGCACTCTCACTTCTAAAATATAATTTTTCTCAGTCCTTTGAATATCTCAAAATACCTCTCTTCATCAGAATTTTTTTTTTTCTTTTTCTTACTTCAAGTCATCACTTATCTTTTGACTTGAATGCAGGCATTTGTGATGGATGCACCCAGTTACTTAACAAGTCAGAAACTTGAAGTGCTTTTGCATACTCATATTTCAAGTTACGGTTTGATGTAAGAGTAAACATTGGTAATGAATACCCCTAGTTACTAAGCGACTCAAAACATTGGAGTAAATGGAACTTTGTACAATTTTCTTTTTCTTCTTCATCTTTTTTTTTTTTTTTTTTCAAACACTCATATATCGTTCTCTTTTCTTCAACCCAGTTTAAGAATAGATCAGTTGGATAACTAGGGATAAAGATAATAAAGAGGTAAACTTGAAAGGCTCAATCGATTCAAAGAATGCCTAAATCACTTCCCAAGTAATATTCTGTATAAGATTTCTCCATGAGAGAACTTCAACAAGTTCTAGAATAAGTAGAGACCATCCAAATTTACAAAATTCACGTAAAATTTCTCTAGGTATGCACAATGATTAATGATCATATCAAATTAAACAAGATCAAGTAAAGGATTAACAACTGGACTTAAGCAATGAGAATGATTCCTAAAAATTATAAGAAATTTCAACCATAAACTTATCATAGGCAAATTTTTTTTTTTTTTAAATAAAATAAATTCCCTTCCCCCAAACTTAAATTTCACATTGTCCTCAATGGGAAAAAGGAAGAAAAGCTAAATAAAACAATGAGAAAGGAGAAGAGATGCTCCCCTGATTTTTAATTGAATATTTTTCCTTGAGGTGCAGCCGTGTATCCATTGAAGATTTCTTTGGTCTCTTTATTCCTACAAAATGAAAGAAAAATAATAAGATAAAGAAAACAATAAAAATAAAAATAAAAACATAAACATAAAAATAAAAAACTTGGGTTGCCTCCCAAAGCGCTTTATTTAACTTCTAGAGCTAGACGTTATCCCCTTATCCTTTTTTACTGATAAGATCGATGGAGCATTTTTCTGAGTTAAAGTCTCCATCCATATAGGGTTTTAATCTCTATCCATTTACTTTAAATGTCCCTTTTTTTTCATGATGGACTTCAACCGCCCCATAGGGAAAAACTTGGATTACCACAAACGGTCCTGACCACCTAGAGCGTAGCTTTCCTGGAAAGAGTCGAAGTCTTGAGTTAAATAACAGAACTTTTTGCCCGACTTCGAATTCTCTTCTTAGAATATGCTTATATTTATCCTCCATTAAAATCTTGTGTGTGCAAATTGAAGGACTAATTCCTTTGATGTCAGAGATGGTCCTACCCAAAGCCATTTTGTGTTCCCGTAAGATTTTCAGCAACTTTTCCTCCTCTACATCACTCAAAGAACTATTAATAATGATTGGAAAAGTAGAGTCTTGGCCTAAGAAAGCGTACCTTAAATTTGATGGAAGCGGTTTGAGCTCAAGTTTAAGTGGTTCCTCTAGTGGAGATGTTGGTTGACATGATTTTAAGTCTTCCACTTTTGGTTGCATTGAAAGAGGAAAGAGTGGTGTAGCCTCCAAATATCTTTCACACTCTTTAACCTTTTCATCATTGAGTTTTACAGGTGTAGAGCGTGTAAGACATACCTCAAGTGGTAACTTTAGAAAATCAATTGCACAAGTCTCATCGCCCATGATCACATCTCGGTCACTTATTTGAAAACAAGAATGTGTCTCAGAAGGAAATTTCATAGGCTTAAATACATCAAAAGTGACCTCATCCTCTCCGACCCTCAAAACAAGTTTTCCTTGCTGGACATCAATCAAGGTTCTCCCCGTCGCAAGGAAAGGTCGACCCAATATCAAAGGGATCTCCTCGTCCTCATCCATATCAAGAACAATGAAGTCAGTTGGGAAGATGAACTTGTCAACTTTTACTAATACGTCCTCAATGACTCCTTTTGGATATTTAATAGATCTATCCACCAATTGTAAAGAGATAGTGGTCGGCTTTACTTCTCCAAGACCCAATTTCCTGAAAATAGAGAGAGGCATTAGATTAATACATGCCCCTAATCACATAAAGCTCTATCAAAATAAGAATTTCCTATAGTGCAATGGATAGTGAAACTCCCCGGATCTTTCAGCTTAGGCGGCAGCTTCTTTTGTAAGATTGCACTACTCTCCTCTGTCAGCATTACTGTTTCATTCTCCTCCAATTTCCGCTTCTTTGATATAATATCCTTCAAAAATTTAGCATATTTAGGCATTTGTTCCAAAGCTTCAATGAGAGGAATATTAATATGCAATTGCTTAAATATACTTAGAAATTTAGAAAACTGATCATCCACATTGTTTTTTCTTAATATTTGCAGAAAGGGAATTGGTGGATCATAAATTGAAGGAGAATAAGTCTCAAGAGTAACTTCCTTGGATTTTTTGGATTTTGAAGCTCTTTCATTCTCCTTAGTCTTCTCAGCTTGCTCCACTTCTTTCATCTTTGACTTGGCTTCCTTCATCTTTGACTCCTCATTATCCACAGCTTCATCTTGTTTGGCATTTGTTACTTTTGGCTCCTCATATGTTCGCCCACTTCTCAATGATATTGCCTTTACATGTTCTTTCGGATTAGTGACAATGTTGCTTGGCAAAGTTCCTGCAATTCTCTCTGTGAGCATGCTTGAGAGTTGACCGATTTGCACCTCAAGATTGCGGATTGAACCTGAGTTGTTTTGGATCGCCACATCTGTCTTCTGCATGTACTGCATGAACATGTCCTCAAGTGTCGGCTTCTTCTCTTGCTGTGGAAATTGCTGAGGTGGTTTAGCCTGCCCTTGGTTATTGCTCCATGAGAAGTTGGGGTGATTCCTTCATCTAGGATTGTACGTGTTCGAATATGGATTATTTTGACGTTGAAAATTTGACACGTAATTTGCTTGTCCATAACTCGATTGGGCAAAAGGATTTCCCACTTGGCAGTCGGCACTTGAATGATTTCCTGCATAATGATCACAAACAACATTAGTTTGAATAGCATTAACATTCATTTTACCTAGTTGTTGAGACAAAGTTGCCATTTGTGCTGCCAATGTGGTAATAGAATCAAGTTCTAAAACTCCAGCTGTCTTTCTTGGCATTGCTCTTTCTGTAGGCCATTGATAGTTGTTGGATGCCAATTCTTCTAGAAGTTCATAGGCTACCTCATGAGTTTTACTCATTAAAGCCCCACCAACTACTGCATCAACCATAGACCTGTTTGGAGCTTCTAGACCATTGTAGAATGTTTGCACTTGAAGCCATGCTGGAAGGTCATGATGAGGACACCTTCGCAATAAATCTTTGTACCTCTCCCATGCTTCATATAATGATTCACCCTCAAATTGGATGAACGTGGTGATATCGTTCCTTAGCTTTGCTGTCTTTGCGAGAGGAAAATATTTTGCTAAGAATTTTTGTGCCAACTCCTCCCATGTAGTAATGATGCCAGGTGGCAAAGATTTCAACCAAACTTTTGCTTTATCCTTAAGTGAGAAGGGGAAAAGCCTTAGTCGAATCGCATCATCTGTCACTCTGTTATGTTTAAAAGTATCACAAATTTCCAAGAAATTTGCAATATGGACATTAGGATCCTCTTGTGACAGCCCCCCGAACTGGACAATCTACTGTATTATCTGAATGATAGCCGGCTTGATCTCAAAATTATTGGCTTGTATGGCTGGCCTCCTTATGCTCGATGTAGCTCCATTGACCGAGGGCATAGCATAATCTCTTAACGCCTTTTGCTCTTGATCGGCCATGTTAGATAGAGATGTGTTGGCCTCTTTCTTCTTTTCTTTCTCGAGTTGACGTAAGGTTCTTTCAAGTTCAGGATCAAAGAGTGTATGCTCTAATAGTTTAGATCGGGGCATGCACTTCTAATTCCTGAAAAGAAAGAAAACAAACTCAGATGCACCTAATTAAAATTTTTTTTGAATAAATAAAATAAAATCCAAAGTAGTAATTGTTAGGGTTTGTGCCCTAAAATCCAATTTATAGGCATGTCATAAATAATTAGATTGTTTAATTATATGAGACTATTTATGAACTAATGAGACATTATCTTAGTCCATGAGATGCATAGTATGTGATTTATGTGATTTAGTCACAGAAGATATAAATCACAAGTTCTTTGTAAACTCAGAATTTAGTTCGTAGTCGGTGATGAAATTGGGCATTTCATCTGCGAAGACTATAACATATCAACTACGATGATTTGTCTTGATCATGGAAATGGAGATTTCTAGTTGGTATGTTGATATGTTTTAAGGGTTAAGACATATTGAACTGGACCGCTGTGAGATTTATTATTATTCTAATGACTGTCAAATGAATAATAAATCTCACGACTTCTATTTACATCAACTCTAAATCCTGAGAGAATAATGGACTTGATCATGGGATGTAGGTTGCTTTGATATATTAGGAGTGAGATCTATAAGTTATGGTCAAAATCTCAGTATGTTGGGCAACCACATTTAGTGTTGATGGAACATATATTCTCAAGATGGAATTCATAATCTCTTCACGGAGATATAAAATATTCCCTTGAGATAAGTTTAATGGGTTTGGTTATTCAGAGTGTTGGGCCCAACCACTTTAGTAAAGAGTTACTAAAGTATATATATTTGTGAAATTGGATTTCATAAATATATATTGAATAACATAAAGGATTAAACCGGGTACTCAAGGATTAAGATGTAGTAATTTACAAAGTGGCAGTCAACATTTTATGACTTTGTATTATTACGAATATTTTAATGAAGGGGTTGCATGTACAATAAAGTATTGGGATATAATTTATTGATAAGGCCTAGAGTGCAACTATATTTATATAGTGGTATTAAATATAGTTAATGGTAACTTTGGACTTGTCAAGAGTTGACAGAAAAGCCCAAGGCCCATTGGAGCTAGTGTCTTATTGGTCCCTTTTGGTCCCACTCCAAGCCACATACTTAAGCCCAATTGGAAAGGCCCAAAAGGCCCACCCAATTAGATAATTGGTTAGATACAAAAGAGAAAAACGTTCAGAATATTTGGAGATAAGAAAAACATCATTGTGAAATGGTGTGGATGAGAGTTTTTGTCACTCTCTAATCATCCCTTTTGGTTACCAATTGAGAGACCACACATCTTGGGCATCAAGTGGAATTGGAGTGAAGATTGAAAGTCTTCCCAAGAGCGTTTGATCTTCAAGGTTTTGAATTTCACTACACCAAGGTACGCATTTTTTTTTCTTTATTCTAGAATTCATGGTTACATGTTTATCATTCATGATTGAAGTAGATCCGTTTTTTTTGTTGCTTCCGCTGCGTGTGTTTTTGTATGAGATACAAAAACCAGATTTTTCCCAACAATGGTATCAGAGCGGTCTTCAATATCATGATTGTATAGCATGTGATTGGATTTTAGAATTAAAGAAAAACTGTTTTCTTGGTGTTTTAATTTTCTGCAGTAAAATTTTCTGCATAATTTTGTTCCAAAACTAGATGCCATGATTTATATATATTGATATATCGGTCAAGAGTGTGAGCATTACGGTTTTGCACTGCTTGGACGTTTTGCTTCTCTTGGATATAGTAGGCTTTTTCGTTTAGTTGTTGCTTTTGATTCCATAACTATTTTTGATGCTTTTCACGTGTTAACACTCATTATGGATAATGATAATAAGACAATTGCATCATATCCAAAGTGTGAACTTTTGTTTTGCACCGGTTGGATATAATTGGCAGTTGTGAGTAGTTATTGAATTTCATTCAATGACTATTGATTATTGTTGTTAATGGTGTCGTGTTTTAATAGTTACTGAATGGTATTGGAATAACTGACATGTGCGTAACTTTCTTTATTGCACCGGTTGGATATGCTTGGCATTGATTAAAACCTGGTTATTATATTGCAAGTAGCGTTTGTTTTATGGCTGAACGTACATGTATGATTGTATGTTTTTCATTCTTCCATAGTAAATATATGGGTTGATATGCAAAACGTTTGTATAATAGATGGCCCATATTATATCCTTTTATGAAGGTGTTGACTTTCATTGTTTAATAAAGGATTCATTATATTTTTGCTTGTCTTGCATTATTTATTTTATGATCAAACAGTATGTTAATGCTAGGATTATGAAATTTATTCTTAATGAGATTAGGATTATATTTTCAAGGTTTCTAGCATTATTGTTATGGTTCTTAATCTTGATATTGAAAAACCCTAATGTTTGATCTGAAAATCTTCGTTGATAAAATCAAAAAGTGTTTTTGATGGAAGAACAATGAAGATGTCAAAACAATTAGTTGTTTGTTCAAGAAAAACTGTAGAAAACTGCCTTAGAAAATTTCTGGGAATTTGAGTTTCGCGATTTTCGATCGATCGAAAGAGACAGTGATCAGACGCTTTAGAACGATAGTTTTTCGATTGATAGTCGATCGATCGAATCTGTTTTTCGATCGATCGAAAGGCAATCGAGTATCAATCGAAAGAGTCAGATGATCAAGTTCGAAATTCTTGATTTTTTCGATCGATCGAGGGACACATTCGATCGATCGAAAGAAAGAAAATCAGAATTTTTTCTAAGTGTTTTCAAGTTTTTTAAGAGCAAGACAATGTGTGATTAGATTACACATGGTTCTAACTAAAAGACCTAATGAGATCAAAGATGTTAGTTAAATAGAACTCTTGGTGCTAAATCATTTTATGATTAATAGTCCTTAATTTATTTTAATTAGAGGTTTTTAATGAGATTAGAATTCTAATTAAAAGTTATATAGTTTCTAATGAGATTAGAATACTTTATTTAGTAAATTAAGGATAGAGTTCTATATAACTAATTTTTGATTCATTAGTGTTTAAGGAATCCTAAATAGTTTAGGACTTCCATTTTAGTTAGTGATTCTAATGAGATTAGAGTCTTTAATAAGTGCAAGGTTATTAGTTGTGATGGGATCACAATTATTTAAGAAAAACCCAAATAATAAGTGGGAGTTCTTGAAATAACCCTTTTGTTAAGTTTATTGTAATGTGAGTAGATACCTCGTCTTGACTTCGAGTCTTGCATTCCATGCGGAGGGTATTCACTTCACGGATTACAAGGTTAAACTTCTTTGTGATTGCGCGAATGTTCGTTATGCTATTGTGACGTGACATAGTTACATCACATTGAATTTAAACAATTAAACACATTGGATGTGTAGGGTTAAAATTGTGATTAGATCACAATTATTTCATGACAATCCATTTGTTTTTAAAATTTCTAGTGGGAGAGAGATTCAAGGGTTGATTCTCACGGCCTCCATTGCTGGTTTATAGTAGTGTGATTAGGCACCTCGCCTTGGCGTATATGCCTTGCTCCCTTCGGAGGGTGTTTAATTCATGGTACTACAGATTAAACTTCTTAATGATAGATGAAGTGTGTTTTTACATTGAGAACGACCACGCTTCCGTGGAGTTACTTGGTGACTCACATTGATTCTAGGCAATGGTGTACATTAGACTAAGTGTAATGTTAACCTCCCTTCGGAGCTATGTCATTATTACTTAGAGGCTAAAGGAAAAGCGGCAAATTATTTTTGTTTGGTAAGAGTTACCATGATAGCATTAATAATGAGAATATTTCTCGCCTGATCATAGTGATTGGTATGACCTCGCTTCCGAGGAATATTAATTGCGGGATTAGGTTGTCGTTGCACCTAGTATAGTATGGTTTTCGGGTTCCATATTATATGGTTATGGATGCAAAATGATAATGTCCTAGTATTTAAGTTCATGGTCTCAATATAAAGTTGTCATAAATTTTGTCCTCTAGCTACTATTTTAGTTGAATCACATTAACTAAGAAATAATTTTGGACATGATGCTTAAAGGAGCTGAAGTACATTTTCATGTTTTGATTCAGCATTGTCATAATTTCCTATAATTGATGCATTTAATGGAAGATAGCTTATGATATGATCATAGTTTCCATTAAAATGCTAAAATGTTATATTGGCTTCTATCTCAATTGTGCTATAGCATGAGATGCAAGAGTTAGTACTAAACTTAGACAAGTCTAAATGAGATGTTTGGTATGAATCATATTGAGTGCTAAGAAAAGCTTAAGAAGTTCCAATTCTATGTGATTTTATGAAAATATTTTATTTTTAAAATGAATTGGAATTCTTGGATGTTGAGATTAAATGTTAATCTCATGTGGATATGATCCACAAGTCCTTGTTAGATTCATTTGATCAATTCAGATTGTTTTGGAAATAAATTCTTTTTTATATTATCTGAATTGATGTGTGAGTTCTATGCAAAGGAAGACATCCTAAAAGTTAAGGCTAGGTTCAATATGATATAATTCAAATTCTTAGCTTGAACCGAAAGGTAAGGGTGATAAGAAGAGGAATTAAAATACCAAACAGTTGGACAAGTAAGTTGCCCTAATAGTTGCCAAAAGGAAATTAGACTCAAAAGCATGATCAAAAGGAAAGTGTTTCTGATTTTGGTAAAGCTAAGCATTGTCCATGATTGTTTTCTAGATGGAAATTTACATGTTTTACTTTTTAAAGAGAAAGTTTCCATCTTTTGGTATTGTATGTTTTGGCACTTATGTCTAGATCTTATTAATCTAAGTGTTATTCAAGATTGGTGAAAGATGGGCTTTTAGAACCATTATTTTGTTATATTCACAATCTATGAATTCTATTTAGAGGATAATATGATCTAGGGTTCCTTTTTGTAAAGGAACAAAGTTCCAATGACTTCTTTAAGTTAGTACATACATAAAGGAGGAATAGGGCTCTTTCAAAGTAAAGGTAGATTGTTCTAGAAGAAAAATGTCAAAATTTGTTATAGGACAACTATAAAATACATTTAGAAATGAGATGGTTGTATTAGATACACCACAAGACATTATTCTAGATATATAGCTAATACACGGGTACAATATCGTAGTGGGAGGATTACCAAATAAATTCATACTTTTGGAATAAACTTTTGAAGTTATTCCATAAGGATATGAATTTGATCCTCGGTCCTACGTAAAGGCAATAGATGATATGAATATGAATTATTGGATCAAGGTTATGTGAATAGAATTAGATTCTATTTAAAGTCTAGAACTTGTAGAGGCGCTTAATTGCATTAAGCCTATTGTTATCAAATAGGTCTACAAGTAAATGAGATTGATAGTTTTGAAGGTGCAAACCTTCAAAGTCAAGACTAGTGATGAAAAGATTTATTCAGAAAGAAATGGTTCGATTATGAAAAGATTTTTTCACCAATAGTTAAGTTTGACTCTATCTAGATTCTCTCATCCATTATATTTCATTTGGATGAAATATGGCATTGGATATCAAGAAAGCTTCTTTTAGTAGCAATCTTGAGGAAGACATCTATATGATGTAACTAGACTTGTACATAGCAAAGAACCAATAGTGTTTAGTATGCAAGTTGCTTAAAATTCCATTTTTGGACTAATGCAAGCATCTAGGTCATAAATATCATCTTTGATCAAGCAATCAAATTATTTGATTTTGATCAAGTATTAAAAGGCCTTAAGTGTGTAAAAGTTATATAGAATAATAAATTTCTTAATGTATATTGATGATATTCTAATCATTTAGGATGATGTAGATTTATTGTCATCAATAGAGTTTTGGTTGTCTAGTCTAGTTTGATATAAAGTACTTAGGAAAGACTAGTCACATCCTAAGAATTATAACTATGTTAAAATTCAGAAATTAGGATGTTGGGTCTATCTCAAACTGCTTAAATAGATTAGAATCTAGCCAAGTATAGCATGTAATACTTCAAGAAAGGATTCTTTCCTTTTAAGTTTGAAGTTCCTTTATAAAAGGACTATGGTCCTAAGCCATATAAAAGGAAGAGCATATAAGACGGTTCCTTATATCAAAATGATAGGAAGTCTTTATGCTATGCTAAATACTAGGCTAAATGTCTATTTTGCGGTGGGCATAGTAAGCAAATATCAAGTGAATCAAAGATCACTTCATTTAGTGGGAGTAAAGCATATACTCAAATATCTTAGGAGAATGAGGGATTATATGCTTGTCCACAAAAGTGAAGTTTTGATGGTTACTAGATGTACAAATACTGACTTATAGTTTGATTGTGATTCATGAAGTTGGACTTCAAGATATGTGTTCATCCTAGGTGGTGAAGATACACATTAAGCGTAAGTATCATCTCATAAGAGAGATATGAGTACGTAAGTAGTAGTAGTAGTAGAAAGGATAATTTATGCAATAAATCTGGCTGAAACTTGTTTCCAAACCTTGCCTTAGAGTGACTTTGAATTACTCTAAAGGGAGATAAGTGTCGGATATATGATAAATTGTCTTTGAGGGCAAGTGGGAGATTGTTAGGGTTTGTGCCCTAAAATCCAATTTATAGGCATGTCATAAATAATTAGATTGTTTAATTATATGAGACTATTTATGAACTAATGAGACATTATCTTAGTCCATGAGATGCATAGTATGTGATTTATGTGATTTAGTCACAGAAGATATAAATCACAAGTTCTTTGTAAACTCAGAATTTAGTTCGTAGTCGGTGATGAAATTGGGCATTTCATCTGCGAAGACTATACCATATCAACTACGATGATTTGTCTTGATCATGGAAATGGAGATTTCTAGTTGGTATGTTGATATGTTTTAAGGGTTAAGACATATTGAACTGGACCGCTGTGAGATTTATTATTATTCTAATGACTGTCAAATGAATAATAAATCTCACGACTTCTATTTACATCAACTCTAAATCCTGAGAGAATAATGGACTTGATCATGGGATGTAGGTTGCTTTGATATATTAGGAGTGAGATCTATAAGTTATGGTCAAAATCTCAGTATGTTGGGCAACCACATTTAGTGTTGATGGAACATATATTCTCAAGATGGAATTCATAATCTCTTCACGGAGATATAAAATATTCCCTTGAGATAAGTTTAATGGGTTTGGTTATTCAGAGTGTTGGGCCCAACCACTTTAGTAAAGAGTTACTAAAGTATATATATTTGTGAAATTGGATTTCATAAATATATATTGAATAACATAAAGGATTAAACCGGGTACTCAAGGATTAAGATGTAGTAATTTACAAAGTGGCAGTCAACATTTTATGACTTTGTATTATTACGAATATTTTAATGAAGGGGTTGCATGTACAATAAAGTATTGGGATATAATTTATTGATAAGGCCTAGAGTGCAACTATATTTATATAGTGGTATTAAATATAGTTAATGGTAACTTTGGACTTGTCAAGAGTTGACAGAAAAGCCCAAGGCCCATTGGAGCTAGTGTCTTATTGGTCCCTTTTGGTCCCACTCCAAGCCACATACTTAAGCCCAATTGGAAAGGCCCAAAAGGCCCACCTAATTAGATAATTGGTTAGATACAAAAGGAAAAAACGTTCAGAATATTTGGAGATAAGAAAAACATCATTGTGAAATGGTGTGGATGAGAGTTTTTGTCACTCTCTAATCATCCCTTTTGGTTACCAATTGAGAGACCACACATCTTGGGCATCAAGTGGAATTGGAGTGAAGATTGAAAGTCTTCCCAAGAGCGTTTGATCTTCAAGGTTTTGAATTTCACTACACCAAGGTACGCATTTTTTTTTCTTTATTCTAGAATTCATGGTTACATGTTTATCATTCATGATTGAAGTAGATCCGTTTTTTTTGTTGCTTCCGCTGCGTGTGTTTTTGTATGAGATACAAAAACCAGATTTTTCCCAACAGTAAATATCTAGCTAGTATCAATATCAATAACAAATAGTTAATCCCCGGCAACAGCGCCAAAAACTTGTTCGTGTAAAATAATCTGCAAGCGCACAGAATCGTAACAAGTAGTAAAGTGTTTTTAGAAAACAAATGTCGAACCCACAGGGATTAACTATGTTATTGAATACCGAAATTCACTAAATTAATTACTATTTGGAAAATCGAAAATAAAAGGGACGTTCTACTATCTGAATTAAGTTAAACTATTTAATAAAAATAAATCTACGAATAAAAAATTAACAGAACGTAAAAATCTAAAAGTGTAGAAATATGATAAGAATGGATCTAGAGCAGTTGATTTCACCTAACAAATCCCACACAATTTATTCTTCCTAATTATTAAATTCTAATAATTTCCCGTTGATGATTAAAGATTCCTCAAGTATTCAATATCTTCTCTTGAATAATATCAAAAATATCTTCAAATAACAATTCCATATCTCTATGTGAATTTAATTAATTAGAGACTCATTACGTACTTTGAATTTTCTGAAAAATCACATTAGTCGTGGTAAAGCATCTCTACTTTCGCTCAACTAATGGTGTTTAATTCTAGAACTAAAATAACAAATCACCTCTCGGTCTCATTGTAATTCAATTGATCAAACAATAATTCGTAAAAAATAGTAAGCATTAAGAATAAGAATTAAACACTCAATCAAGGAAATTTTAAAAATAAAATAACTCAGAATATAAATTGTGTGTTCATTGCTAGACTACATCAACGCTCTAGAAAATAAAATTTAGGTCATAATAAAATTGAAAAGAAAACAAATAAAACTTATGTCTTTCATCTAAACTGGTTGATCAACATGAATCTCTCGCATTTGTCCTTAGATCCTTCTCTTTAGAAAGACTCCCAAAAGTAAAATCTTTTATGCAGCCGCCTGAATTTTGCCCTAAAAAGCCTTTAAATAGGTAAAGGAATCCTATTACAAGTTGAATTCCCGTTTGGAGAAAATCCCAGATTTTTAGGCTTCACTTAACCGACTATTTTGGCCCATTTAACTTCAGAATTCGGGCTTTTAGTAACTACAAAGTTGTGGCCCTTTAAGTTAACTTTCCAGCCCAGCTTGAATCATCTCGATTGGACATCTGAGCCTAAAGTTATGCTAAAAATACTAACTGATGTGTAGGGTGGAATCCTAATCCGAATTGAACTTGGATTTGGTGCAAAATTCCTTTGATTCCTTGCTCTTCTCATTCCTTCAAAGCACAAATGAATAGATAAATATAAATAAAAAATCAAATCAAATCAAAAGAAATAAAGGAAAACTAACAATTTTAATAAATAAGAGGATAATAAAAATCATGTAAAAATTACACTTATCACATGCCAACACTGCAAATTGAGAAACAGATTCCCAGCTTCTTAGGCAAAGTCAATTACATAGCTCGCTTTGTAGCACAGTTAACTACCACGTGTGATTCGTTGTTCAAGCTCTTGAAGAAAGACACAAAGATAGATTGGACAGATGAGTGCCAAGCGGCCTTTGACAAGATAAAGCAGTATTTGTTGAACCCTTTTGTTCTGGTTCCATCGACGCTGGGATATCGATTGATCCTTTACCTAGCGGTACAAGAAACCTTCATGGGCTGCAAGTTTGGCCAATTGGCTGAGCCCGACCAGAAAGAAAGGTCAATTTACTACTTAAGCAAGAAGTTCTCTAGTTGTGAGATCAACTACATTGCCATTGAAATGACATGTTGCGCCTTAGCGTGGGCATCATGCAAGTTGCGGCAGTATATGCTCTACTATACCACGCAGCTCATTTCCTGCATAAATCCCATTAATTACATCTTTAAAAAGCCAGCTATTACAGGGAAGATCTCCTATTGGCAAATGTTGCTCTCCGAATTCGACGATGTGTTTGTGACAGGAAAGGCGATCAAGGGCCAGGCCATAGCCGATTACCTAGCAGAACAGTCGCTGAATGATCCAGAGCTTTCAGAATCCCTCTTCCCTGATAAGGATGTCATGGCACTAGAGCTAGAACTAGACAGTGTGGAACCGTGGCGTTGGAAGCTTTACTTTGATGGAGCTGCCAATTCTATCGGAAATGGAGTGGGAGCAGTTTTAGTTTCCCCAGGGGCTAGAAAATCCCTGCTTCAGTCAAGCTGAATTTTGATTGCAGCAGCAACGTCACAGAATATGAAGCGTGCATAGTCGGCTTGTGAGTGGCCCTAGAGTTTGGCATTTATGTCTTGAGTGTCTTTAGAGATTCCCTGTTGATCATCTTCCAAATTGAAGGAAAATGGCAAGCTTGAGACACCAAGTTGATTCCGTATCAGAAATGTGTGAACCGCTTGATTCCGAAATTCTGAGACATCACATTTGCCTATTTTCCCTGAGCACGCAATCAGTTTGCAGAAGCCTTGGCTTATATTAAGAACAGTGAATACTCGTCCGGCGCAATGGACAGTGAAAAGAAGTTTATCCGGTGCATGGCCTAGCAATTTTTCTTGAGTGGAGAAGTCCTATACAAAAGGAACCACGATTCTACCTTGCTTCGATGCGTAGATGCCTCCGAGGCTAATCATTTGATGGAAAAGATGTATGAAGGCTTACTTGGAGCTCATGCTAGTGGACCCCTATTGGCCTGCAAAATTATGAGAGTCGGTTGCTACTAGCTCACCATGGAAAATGATTGTATTAAACATGTAAGGACATGCCACCATTGCCAAGCCTATCAAGACAGGAAGAGCGCTCCTCCTTAGTCTTTGCACTCTTTAGCAGCGCCATGGCCCTTCTCAGCTTGGGGTATGAATGTCATCGGACTCGTGATTCCGAAAGCTTCAAACAGTCACGAGTACATCTTAGTGGCCATCGACTATTTCACAAAATGGGTGGAAGCTGTTTTGTACAAAAGCGTCACTCAAGCAGTGGTAGCCCGATTCTTGAAACAAAACATCATTTGCTACCATAGTGTGCTAGGAGAGCTCATTATAGATAATAGGGTGAACCTAAATGGGAAAATGATCCGGCAACTTTGCCAACAGTTCAAGATCGAGCATAGAAATTTAGTTCCCTATTGCCCTCAGATGAATGGTGTATTGGAAGCCGCTAACAAGAACATAAAGACACATACAAGGATTGGCACGAGTACTTACCGTTTTCCTTGTGCGTATATCGCACTTTTGCGGTTGCGACCCTGTATTCATTAGTATATGGCATGGAGGCCATCCTCCCTATAGAGTTAGAGATCCCATCTCTTAGGATTTTATCTCAGACAGAATTGTCAGAAGCTTAATGGGCCCGTTCCCGATATGAACAACTAAACATGATAGATGAAAAGGCATAACCGCAATATGCCCTAGACAATTGTACCAATGCTGCATCGAGTGAGCATTCAACAAGATAGTTTGACCCAGGGTCTTCAAAGAAAGCGATCGAGTCTTGAAGAAGCGCAACCAGGCCATGCTTGATCATAGAGGAAAGTTTACCCCAACATACGCGGGCCCATATGTGGAAAAGAAGGCCTTTTTCGGAGGATCCTTGATTCTAGCCGACATGGACGAGCATGACTTCAATATGCCCACCAATTATGACACCGTCATACGATACTTTGCTTGAAAGAGCCTCTCAGTGAACCTCATTTCTATGTTTTTATGACAACAAAAAAAAAAAAGAAAAAAGAAAAAAAAAGTAAAAAGGTAGATCGAAAACTTGAAAAGGCGGTCTACGCAAAAGGAGAGCCAAAAGAATGAGAGCGTGAGAAAATACAAAAGGTAGATTGAAAACCCGAAAAGGCAGTCTAAGCAAAAGGATTGCAAAAGAAAGAGCGTGAGAAAGCCTACTAGATTGAAAACCCGAAAGGGCAGTCTTGGCAAAAACTAAGGCAATCAAAAAACTAGTTGAACTATGTGATGACTTGATCCTTCCTAATGGAGGTACGTAGGTGGCATCCTGGTTCGATCACATCTTAAAAGAAAAATTAGTCAGTTAGGCCTGCTTGAATTTTTGCTCAAGATCAGAAAATTAGATGGATGCAGCATCCAAGACAAGATATGAAGACACCTTCGAGATTGCTCTTTGTCTACAATACTGCCATGACCCGGTGGTCTGCTTAAGATGTTCTGGCTCATACCAATGGGAAATGTACCTCAATGGGAAAAAGAAAAGATCCATCTAGAACAGGATGTATCCTTGGAAAAATAAGATATTGATATGCATGGATTTTACATTTATCACTTATTTGTATAATCTTGCATTTTCAAAGCATTTGCCTGCATATTCATTAACATGCCTGCATTGTGCCATTCTGTTTCTTTCATTCTGGTATCAAAACATGAAATCTTATCTCATAAATATATCCTGAATATCATCATAAACATCTCTTTCCACCGTCTCTTAGTTTCTAAGCATGCCCAACAGACTAGACTGTGCTTTAAGAACTTAAACAAAAAGAGGAGGGCCTTCCACAATTGCCTAGTAATTTATGAAGGACCTTTCCATACATGGTGGGATACTAACTACATAGCTCATGTGCAGAAACAAAATAAGCAGAAAAGAACACTAGCAAGTCAAACATGGCCCAAGCGATCAGATACGGCCTGACACAATCTCCCAAAACCAGTACGGAGAATCGGGTTATCATGAGCATGACTACGAACTAACCTGGCTTTATCAAGGCCCAGGTCTCTAGCAACCACTCTGAGTCTGTCGAGTGAATGTTGAAGACGGACCAGCTCCCTTTCTATTATGGAATCAGAAGAAGAGCCCTATCTCTCAGTCTCTAGCAAAGCCTGCAAGGTGCCCACCTTTGCAGTAGCAACTCTCAAAGCCTCCTCCCTCTCAGCCAGCTCAGTCTGAAGGCGACAGAAAGCCAATTGTGGCTCACTAGGCTCATCACCCTCTAGCTCCAATGCAAAGCCATCGACCCTAATACTGGCCTCGGCCTTGCCAGCCTCCAGTGCAACCCTCTCCTCATGCTAAGTATGATCTAAAGCGGCAAACCTCCAAGTAAGATTCGTAAGCTCACCCTCTAAACCCACAATTTGGGATCTCAGCTGAACACACTTCGCCTATGTGCTTGGAGGGGTTGGCCCCCTCTGATCAAGCTCTGCCCTTAGAGTAGTGAGCTCACTGCCATCTCCTCAATATCCTCCATAAGGATATCATCCAGCTCCCTGCAATAGTCTTTATCCTTGACAGCTTCCCTCAGGCACTCCCTCAGATCCATAAGGGCCCTCTCAACCCTAATCTCAAACTTCAGATTATAGTCTCTCAAAACATCAGCCGGAAGTGGCAACTCGACTGAGACTGATGATGATATGTCAGACACAAAGCTGGGATCTCTGATGTCTCGGCACACTCTAAACTCGGCAGAAAACCACTCCTGGTCATCCCTAGAACAAAGGGGGAAGTCAATGCTCGATATGCCTGCCTCTTAGAACTCAAAGGCACGCCCTATCACTGCTACATCGATATCCATGAGCCTGTACTCGCAAGTGATAATAGAGAGATCACTAAGTCGGCGGATATGCCGGATACCCCTAAACTTCCACATGGCCATACCTGGGAAGTACCCCGTGCACCCCTAGATACCCACCCAGGGAATGCCAAGTAAGCTAATGCAATGGGTCTGCCCCTGCCATCTAGTGAAACCCCACTTGACTCTCCAGGTCTAGGCAGTGGGACTCAAGCTGCACAAGTATCTCAGCCAGCTCTCAATATCCCCAGAAAAGGGAAGAATAAGAACTACAGTAGCATAAATTCTACTCCTACTCATAAAGCCCATAGGTTGATCCCTAGCAATAACACTCAGATGTCTACAAAACCACAGCTGTAATATATGAACATAGCAACCTAGCCTACCCCTACCAGTCTCTCGACACAGAGACAAGGACCTAATCATCTCAGATAGTAGAACAGGAATGAAAGAGATACCATGAGGTAGGGCACTCACTAGAGGGAGAACAGAAAAACTGACAACTCCTGATGATGAAGGAAATAGCACCACACCAAAAAAGACCGCCAGAAAGGCTTGACGCGGATGTCCACCGTTCCTCTAAGCCCACAAAGTCATCTCGGTAACCAACAGGGCACTCCAATGTGTGGAACCAATCATACATGAAATCGAAGGACATGCTCCTCCTATCCTGCTGCCATACCAAGTCAGGGCCTCTACAGCAGGCCTCTTGAGGCCCAACAAATCAGTGAGTCTCTTGTGGTAGCGTGGCCGCGATGGTGGAACGAAAATAGTGCTCAGAGGGGTAGAAAGAGAAAGAAATGATCATACTCCTCGAAGGTAGGCACCAAATCAACATCTCCAATGGTGACACATCTCAAAACAAGGTCCCAACAATCTAGTGTGGTGTGAAGAAAAGTAGTAGCGTCTCCAAGAAATCAATGGAGGAATGCCTGATCACCATAAGAAAAGGAGCTCCACCACCTCCTAAGCTTCTTTTCATAGTAATACTTCCTTTCAAGCTCGACCAAAGTGTTGTAGGAGTGAGTACCAAGAGCATCCATGAGAATCTACACAAAAAATGATGAAAAGTAGTGTTTTCTACACATTTTGGGTGAAAAAAAGGGTAGAAGAAGACCTTAGAAAATCATAGACCTGGATGAGATGAAACTGGGCTAAAACCCAACTTTTATGCATGTAATTCAAGGCAGTAGTCCTTGAAGGGCTACCGACCCTTGCGACACGTGCCAAGGCTTTCCAGGCCCTTAGGCACAAACTCCCATGTATATTGAGCATTATCCTCCCATTTTGCATGTTTTTGTCTACCTCGGAGCAAATATTCCTCTGTTTTAGCACCTATCGTAGTGCGCAGCCAGCCCAACAATGAACCAGATTGTCAGAAACTCTCTCTTGTGTATTCGAGACTGCAAAAATCCTACACTGGTGCAGTTTATCTTTGTGCGCCTCATTTAGCACTTCCAAAATTCCTCTGTTTCTACACGTTTTGGGTGAAAAAAAGGGCAGAAGAAGACCTTAGAATATCATAGACCTGGATGAGATGAAACTGGGCTAAAACCCAACTTTTATGCATGCAATTCAAGGCAGTAGTCCTTGAAGGGCTACCGACCCTTGCGACACGTGCCAAGGCTTTCCAGGCCCTTAGGCATAAACTCCCATGTATTTTGAGCATTATCCTCCCATTTTGCATGTTTTTGTCTACCTCGGAGCAAATATTCCTCTGTTTTAGCACCTATCGTAGTGCGCAGCCAGCCCAACAATGAACCAGATTGTTAGAAACTCTCTCTTGTGTATTCGAGACTACAAAAATCCTACACTGGTACAGTTTATCTTTGTGCGCCTCGTTTAGCACTTCCAAAATTCCTCTGTTTCTACACGTTTTGGGTGAAAAAAAGGGTAGAAGAAGACCTTAGAAAATCATAGACCTGGATGAAATGAAACTGGGCTAAAACCCAACTTTTATGCATGCAATTCAAGGCAGTAGTCCTTGAAGGGCTACCGACCCTTGTGACACGTGCCAAGGCTTTCCAGGCCCTTAGGCACAAACTCCCATGTATTTTGAGCATTATCCTCCCATTTTGCATGTTTTTGTCTACCTCGGAGCAAATATTCCTCTATTTTAGCACCTATCGTAGTGCGCAGCTAGCCCAACAATGAACCAGATTGTTAGAAACTCTCTCTTGTGTATTCGAGACTGCAAAAATCCTACACTGGTGCAGTTTATCTTTGTGCGCCTCATTTAGCACTTCCAAATATCTTGATCCACATTTTTTAAAGCTCGGTTCAAGGGTCAATTCAGCCTTGGTATTCAGAGTTCACAAAAAAAAGACATTAAAGCCCGTTCTTGGCCATACGACAGCTTTTTTAGCTTATTTGGAGGATAGAGGGAGTCGTTTCCCATGATTTTGCCCAAGAAGCTTGTCTTTGAATTATCGGCCCCCCAAGTAATCACAGGAGCAATCAGTGTGTACCGCCTCATGGCGAGTTTAAGCAGATTTCATTCAGAATGTCTGCATTCATTACCAGCATTTGGTATGGTCTATGAAGTTGAGGCTATTCTTGACCAATCTGCAGGCTTGGAACCCCGCAAAGCCCTAAACTGGGGCAGTTTATTTCACACGATCTCTCCATTGCCTCTCCCTCCAACGGGGCGATCATTGTCAAAATTCATTAATAAACCTGTGAAACTGCGGTGTAAAACGAATAAGTGTAACACAAGCTGGTTCAAAACCACCATCTATGATGAAAATACGATAGTGCGTACGTACATCAGCAGCCTTCTCAAAGGCCATTTCCAGAATCATACATGTAAGTCCTACCCAAAGGCATTGTTTCTCACATATGTCTATAGCCCTTTCAAAGGCAATTTCTCTATGGTGATATGACAGCCCTCTCAAAGGCGATTTCCTAGAGTTATGCATGTAAGCCCTACCAAAAGGCATTGCTTCTCACATATGTCTACAGCCCTCTCAAAGGAAATTTATCTAGAGTTATGTATATTAGTCCTAATCAGAGGCATTGTTTCTCATACATGTCGGCAGCTCTCTTAAAGGTGACTTCTTTATGGTGATACAACATCCCTTTCAAAGGCGATTTATCTAGAGTTATGCATCTAAGTCCTAATCAGAGGCATTGTTTCTTGCACGCATCAGCAACCCTCTTAAATGCATTTTCTCTATGATTATACATGTAAGTCCTAATCAGAGGCATTGTTTTACACATACATCGGCGGCCATCTCAAAGGCATTTTTTTCTAGAATCAAACATGTAAATCCTAACAAGAGGCATTGTTCCATACATACACCATGAAGCAAGGAGATAATATCATACATCAAGGCCCAATGTGGGGCAATATAATACACACATGCCCAAGCCTACCAAGAGATGATACATAATATACATACATAACTGGCCCATCATGGGGCAACGTCTACAAGATAAATGAAAAATATATACAGGCCCATGCAAGGGCTACATCATGCTACAACAAAGGCTAACCCTACTGAGAATCATCATCACTAATATACTAGTTAGTATAGGCATCATCATCATCATCGTTGTCGTTGACTAATAAAAGGCCCGGTAGATGGACCCGCACTGCCTGAAGTGCCTGGAGTGTACCTTGGGTCTTGAAAAGGCCCCCTAAGTCTGAGCAAAAGAGTCTCAACCACCTGGCAGACCTAGAAGAGCTAGCATATACCCAGACTTGTATGGAGGAATGATGGGCCCTCGGCTTGGAATATGAGGGGAAGTCGGAATAGGAATACGAGCTGCTCGTAACTCTCCTATCAAAATCTTGGCATAGCCATAAAGCATGGCTAGCTCACTCTAAAGCTGGCCCCGTTCTCTCTCTCTCTCTCTTTCTCTCTCTCTCTCTCTCTTTCTGCCATAGTAGCTCGGGCCTCCCTATCTCTTTGCCAAAGCTCCCACTCCCAAGCTACTGCTCGAGCAATCTCCTACTGCATATGCACCTCCCTGACGGTAGTAGTAGCCTCTAACTCTGTCAATCTGGCCTGTAGAGCCTCTGCACATAATATCCATTCTGCTCCAAAGGCCACCTAAGCATGAACAATGCCTCCCAGCACTCTACCTCCACTCACAGGGATATCTCCAACGATAGGCCCCCATGAAGGACTCAGCGAACCAAGTGGCATAATCCTTGCTGGTATCCATGTAGGCATCAAAAGAACCCATCATGTAAGCCAGGTCATCTATGACAACAAACTTGAATGACAAACTAAGAGGAGGCGGATCTCTAGGTACTCCAAAGACCGACATGACTTGATGGAAGGTCCTTTTTGCCAAAAAGAACTCCTAACTCGATAGGGCCCAAAACCAGCATTGTATCCTCGACCAGCCCATAGCAATAGTAAGATCTGGTCTCCCCAGAAGCGAGCCATCATAAGGGCGAACTACCATCTCACCCTGGGTGACACAGTCTAAGGTCGTAGAGATAGTAATTGGGTGCACTAGGACAACCCTGGTGATCGTACAAAGAGCCCAAGCATATGTTTGAGGATACACTATCGATGATAAACCCATGAACCGTGGTTGCAAGGCTGGAATGTACTAATATGCACACCATGTTAAAATCTGCCAGAACCCCTCTAGACTCCTGAAATCCCACTGGGAAGCTCGCCTCAGGAAAGTGATGAAAAAGTCGTAAGTGACAAACCCCTAGTCATATCTCTTAATGTCGGAGATTGCTCTTATGGCCAATAGCAGCTAGTAGGATAATATTGATCGGTTGTTGCCAAAGAAGTAACTACTGAGAAAACTCATGAAGAACTGCCAAAGATGAATGTTAGTAGGTGCCACACCCTAAGGGATGCTACTATGCAGCCACTCAGTATGAATTTGTGGCGACATGGTGGGCCCAAAATATCCTCTCATGTCTATAGTTAATGGGAGAGGGAAGCCTAAGAGCTCGCAGGCCATCTCAAAGTTCATATCATTGGTCGGAATCGGGTATCCGCCAAATCTGATACCCAAGATGGCCATTCAATTAAGAGGAAGGATCGCATACTCCCCACATTTCAAGTGAAAGGTGCCTGTCTCAACATGAAATCGCCGCACCAAAGCCTCCCTGATTTCGTTCCTCATTGTGTATGGGGGGGATCCACAAGAAATCCTCAAATCCCTACTATCTCAGAAAATATGCTTACCTCCAGTGGGTCCTAGGAGTAAACAGCAACGGAAGAAAGGTAGACCAAGCACCCCAACCCTGGATCTTGTTGGGACCCTGTATTTAAAATTAGAAGCTATCCATTAGCATATGCATATAAAAAAAATCTAAATGACAAAGGAAGAAATCCTTCAACCTGCGCTGAAGGCGAGTATCTCTGATGTTGCCGTCTACAGCTCCAGTACGAGCATTGGCCCCGGCCTGATATGGCGGGAATCTCGATCTCAAACTGTGCCTCCGAGTGCCCAAGTATGGCAAAACCTTGTCCCCCAAAAAATCATCCTCTATATCAATGAAGAGATGCTCAGCTCGTGTCACTCCTCCACAGGCCCCTCCTATCCTTGTAGCCGGCCCACTTCATGAGAAAGCCATACTGGAAATAGTGCTGAACTTAAACGAGACGTTGGCCGTCTCGACTGAATGCCGCCTTCTAGATTGGGTCTCCATAGGGATACCACCGGCGGGCCTACTATCATCACCCCCGCGGTCGAAATGGTTTTGCACAACTTGAGCTGCCCGGTCACTAGTAGAAATAGTCTCATCATCAGAAGAATAGTCCCCATGGGACGTAGTGTAAACGTGGGGTGCTCCCCCAGTCTCTTCTGGAACTTGCCCTCTGAGACATAATCTACAAAACAGCAAGAAATTCAAACACAAGTGGTAAGACTATAAGTTAAATGGCAATACAAATGAACTAACACTTTTCCTAAACATGTTATGCACGTCTGTGTCAAGCATGTGATCTCACAAGAAAGCAGATTCTACAGCGAGTAAACCAGCAGCTGTGCTCTGGGCTCACATTCTACAGTAGGTAAATTGATAATCGCGCTTCGGGCTTATATTCTACAGTGGGTAAACCAGCGACAGTGTCTTGGGTTCACATTCTACAGTGAGTAAACAAGCAACCATGCTCTGGGCTCATATTCTATAGTGGGTAAGCTAGTGACCACATCCTAGGCTCATATTCTACAGTGAATAAACCAGTGACCGCGTCCTGGGCTCACATTCTACAGTGGTAAACCGGCGACCGTGCCTCGAGCTCACATTCTACAGTGAGTAAACCGGCAGTCGCGCTCTGGGCTCACATTCTACAGTGGGTAAACTGGCGGCTGTGCCCCAAGCTCGTATTCACTCAAAAGTTTCCAAGATCCTGATCTACAGTGGGTAAACTAGAGATCGCATCCTAGGCTCACATTCTACAGTGGGTAAATTGGAGGCCACGCCCTAGGCTCACATTCACTCAAAAGTCAAGTTCCTGATCTACAGTGGGTAAAGTAGCGGCCACGCCCTAGGCTCACATTCCATCTTGAGGTTAAGAAAGTGGCCGTGCCATACGCCTTGCCCTTGCATAGTTATCAAGTCATCAAAATTTCCAAGTTCCTGATCTACAGTGGGTAAACTAGCGATCAAGTCCTAGGCTCACATTCTACGATGGGTAAACTGGCGGCCGCACCCCAAGCTTACATTCAGTCAAGAGTTTTCAAGATAATTGATTTACAGTGAGTAAACTAGCGGCCGAGCTCGAGGCTCACATTTCCACTATTCCCGACTACCCGGTAAGTCCCTTTACCCGTATCCCGCATTTTATTTCCAGCATTTAAATTCCCACATATTTACGCACTCATATAACAAAAAAATACGTGCATTTTCCTAAGATAGCATGGCATAAACCATGGCAAAAAATACATGCTTATGAAAATTCCAAAAATAAAATAAGCATTAGCATGCATCCCTAATAGTATTGCTACAAACATCTAGCAGAAAAAAGGAAAGAAGAAGAAAAAATAGACACTAACCTTAAGTGCAGAAAAGACTGAAACAACGGACTAAAGCTGAAAAGACGAACTTGCTAAAGCTCGAGATTGCTTTAGAGGATTTTTTAAAAGTGGAAAGTCAAAAGAAAGTGAGATATAAGGTCAAAATTGAGCAAGAGGGGGCTTTTATAGGCCTTTGAGGAGGCTTGGCTACCCGGCGCACCTTGAAGGGCCGCCGGGCAGCGTTGACCAAGTCAATGTTGACTTGGTCAAATTTGAAAAAAAAAAAACACTTCCCCTCTTGGAGTTCAGAGATGCATTGAGTAAATATTTCAGAAGTAGCTGCAGCAGATCGGTCCGGTCAGGTAAAATTTGGTCTCAATCCGTGAATAGTCTCCGCACACAGATTTGGGGGCAACAAAATTTGAAATCACGTTCTTTATCTGACACCTCTCATTGCACTCGAGATATCAGATAAAAAAGGGGCAGCTATTGATACCATATTTTTGTTAGGATTAGTGTCCTTAAATCTTATTGTATGATGCTACATATGATATTATGTATGACATTATGTATGACTTAATATTATGATTAATAAAGTTATTTTATTATTATCTGAAATAATGGTAACATGAATATTCGACCATTATCATATAATCCATGAGACGCATAGTATGTGATTTATGTGAAAAGTCACAGAAGATATAAATAACAAGTTCTTTGTAAACTCATAATTTTAGTTCATAGTTAGTGATGAAATTGGGCATTTCATTTGCGAAGACTATAACATATTAACTAAGATGATTTGTCTTGATCATGTAAGTAGATACTTCTAATTGATATGTTTTAAGAGTTAAGACATATTGAACTGGACCGCTGTGAGATTTATTATTCTCCTAACGACTGTCAAATGAATAATAAATCTCACGACTTATATTTACATGAACTCTTAATCCTGAGAGAATAATGGACCTGATCATGAAGTATAGGTTGCTTTGATATATCAGTAGTGAGATCTGAAGTTACGGTCAAAACCTCATTATGTTGGGCAGCCATATCTGCCCATATTTAGTGTTGATGGAACATATATTTTCAAGATGGAATTCATAGTCTCTTAACGGAGATACAAAATATTCTCTTGAGATAAGTTTAATGGGTTTGTTATAATTACTTTGGTAAATAGTTACTAAAGTATATATTTATGAAATTGGATTTCATAAATATATGATGAATAACTTAAAGGATTAAACCGGGTACTCAAGGACTAAAATGTAGTAATTTACAAAGTGGTAATCCACATTCATGACTTTGTATTACTATGAATATTTTATGAAGGAGTCGTATGTACAATAAAGTCTTGGGATATAATTCATTAATAAGGCCTAGAGAGCAATTATATTTATATAGTAGTATTAAATATAATTAATGGTAACTTTGGACTTGTCAAGAGTTGACAGAAAAGTCCAAGACCCATTGGAGCTAGTGTCTTATTTGTTCCCTTTTGGTCTCACTCCAAGCCACATACTAAAGCCCAAATGGAAAGGCCCAAAAGGCTAGCCCAATTAGATAATTAGTTATTATGAGAGAAACATACATAATTTTTAGAATTACAAGAACATAAAAGAGTATGTATATGAGTGTTAGACACTCCTTTCTCTAGAACAATAAACATATAACTGATTGAGAGATATACTTCTTGGGCATCAAGTGAAATTGCAGTAAAGATTAAAAGTGTTCCCAAGTGCTTCCAATCTTTGGTTTTAAATTTCACCGCATCAAGGTACACTCTCTTGTTCTTATATTCTGAAACTTACTTAGCACATGCTATCAACTACGAATGATGTAGATCTGTTAATTTTCCGCTGCGTATATTTATATTTCCATCAATTTTTTCTACCCTCGATTTACGTGCTAGACTCCGAAAAATCTAAAAAATATTATTTTCTCTCCATGGGGCAGCAAGAACATCCAGAAAGACGTGGCACTACCCATTTGGACATCGGAGCACCTAGAGTGCATTTTTCAAATAAAATGACCAAAATGCCCCAAGTCAACTTGGGGTTGACCGAAGGTCAAACGACATCAAAATCCTCACAAAAACAACACTTTGCATGGTTTTTCACCAAACCCGAGCTTCTTAGAGGTTTTAACAACTTTGACCTAGTTTGACCCGGAGTTGATTGCGATGGGCCCAAAAACCCTAATTTTGATCTAGCCGTCAGAATGGGTTGAAACTAATGCCATTGCAAAGATTATCAAATTCTCATTCCAATGACTATTCATGGGTCGAAATCGAAGTTAGAACGGCCAAGACCTAGGCAATGTTTGTCATGCTGTGTGCTATTGTAGCCGTTTTTGTCGCTTTATCTTTCTTTCTTATGTTTTGGCCTAATGGTTAGGACCTGATGTAGACCCTATGCTCTTTGTCATCGTCCGTACACTAAGACCCACATAAAAGGGTTTGGATCACCCCTATTTGCAAGTCTGTGCTTGCTTACTTCTACTTTATGCTTGTGTTAACGTCTCTAGTTCTAGGCTTTGCCACGCTTGATGCCCTTAGTGGGTTTGTGGTTATGTGGTTACATCCCGCACTCATGAGGCTTTGTTTGGATGTAACCACTTGGGTTGCATCACCATGATGCTGGTTGCTTCATGCATACCTTGTTTGTGCCACAATATGCTTGCCATGCTTGTTTATGCCACTCGTTGGCTTTCTATGCATCTTTACATGCTTGCTTACATGTCCATGCATGAGTCTTTCTTGTTAGTGTGTCGTCCATGCTTCTACACAATGAAGTAATGGACATTCGATCCAAACCTACATTTGTCCCTCACGGACACCACCTTTTATTTGTTTCTTGCTTGTTTACCTTCTCACTTGTTTGCTTGCTTTCTTATGCTTTGCTTGCCATGTCTATCGTGCTAATCTGCTTTATGCCTCGTTCGTATACACTTTGCATCGTTTCCTTCAATTTCTTGTTTGCTGGTTTCTTGTCTTTACCTTTGCATGTACACATATGAAGTGAGGACACATGGAGCTAGGGCATGGTCTCCTAGGCACAAGCAAAAAGGGCGTGGATGCAAGCATGTAGATATAAGCCAGGTGGCTATGTTCAGTTAGGTTTAGGGGTCTAGCCTCTCCGTTTTGGTCATGTACTCTTTTAAAACCCCTTCCTCATTCTTCCCTTTCTCTCTTAGATGGGTTGTATTAGGTAAATCATGCCATGTACTATTCGTCTTCATCTCAAGAGTATGGCGACCCTTGTTTACTCTCTTGCACCTATATTTTGGGCCATGCTCTAGGGATGTAGGCATTTACTTTCTTGTTCTGTGTGCTTGCATTGTGCATGATGTATGTATATATATACCTGCTCACCCCTTCTGGTGTGATTGTCACAGTCTATATTAGCCAAGGCCAAGCGATGCCTAAATTTTTCTGCGAAAGTAAGGTGACATGTCACCGGATTTTCGCTGTGGAAATCTGGCACTTTGCTCAAAAGCCTTAGGAAAGCATAGATTGGGACCACACCCATTTAAAAGCCAAACCTCAAAGCCCCCATGCATGTAGAGCCCCGAAAGCCAATGCCAAAATCATGTTTTTATTACCAATCTCCAAAAATTATGGTTTTATCAAAACAATAATTGTCCTTTGATAGGCGTTGTGGGGTGCCTAACACCTTCTCCACATGTAACCAAACTTCCGGACTTAAGAATCAAGATTTTTTTCCATCCACATTAGATTAGGTAAAAGGCCCTTTTTCTTAGCCTAGGATTGGCATAGGTGACCAATCACACCTTAGAAAAATCCAACGATTGGTGGCAACTCCCCTTACCTTTGGTAATCCCTTAAATTTGGCTTAGATTCTTGCCACAACGCCAAAGGTAGACCTACCTTCCTCTAACGAGAGAGAGAGAGCACCCAAAGCCCTGCATGAACCATGGCACACACTGGTACACACGCTCACACACACATCATTTGAGAGGGGCCTCTTACGGGCCTCCGCGTGCGCGGGAATGTCGCCACGGCAGGTGGTGGAACGAAGGCCCACGATGACGGCGGTTTTCTGCTCCATTTTTACGGCTAAGAGTCGACACCAAGGGCCTCTTATATTCTCCAAGAAAAAACATCCAAGTTATTTCTCAGGAAGATCAACTACTCCTCCTTCTCGGTTAGTGGTAGCCACATTCCTACTTGTAAATACTTTTCATTGTCCACCCCAATGATGACTTTCTCCAACTCTTTACACTACACACTAGTTCTCGCCGTTTCATTTGAAGCTCCTGATGCTCTAACTACTAATTACTGTGAAGTGAGGCGTAGACCAAGAGGGTTTACTTGCAGTGCTTAGTGCCTAATAGCAACCACCATACATTGCTTCACCACAATTTGACATCCTAACTGCTCCCTAATGCGCCCCTCGGTTGGGTACTTCACTTTCACGTGCAGAGTGGAGGATACTGCCCTCATTGCTTGGAGCCATGGCCTTGCCAGAATTACAGTGTAGGGTGAATAGGCATGAACTATGATGAGGTCTACCTCAACTACTTCATTCCCTGTTTGTACTAACAATCTAATCATTCCTTTGGGGTTACAATTTTTGTGTCAAATCCAACCAAGGGGATATCATACTTGTTGAGGTCTTCGAGCTTCAATCCTAACCCCTTGTACAAATCCAAATAAATGATCTCAACCCTACTTCCCTTGTCTACCATACTCTTTTCACGTCAAATCCTTCTATTCGAAGAGTGATCTCGAGAGCATCATCATGGGGTTGGAAAGTGCCCACCTTATCAGCCTCGGAGAAACCAAGAATTGGCTCCTCTTCAGTCCTAGTTCGCTTGGACTCTCTGACCTCATCTCTTACCCATAATTGCGTTGAAATGGCTATGACCCCAGATGAGGGACCAACCTCCCTCTTCAAAGCAGCAAAGATAACGTTGATGGTTCCTAAGGGTGGGTGTGGTGCCACATTCCTTTGGAGACTCGAACCTAATTGCTCTCCTCGGCTTGAAGGTTGGTGCATGAACTATTTCAGCTTCCCTGCTTTGACTAGCTATTCCAAAAAATCACGCAACGTCCTACAATCCTTAGTCGTGTGACCTCGGTCCTGATGATATTGGTAGTACAGGTTCTGATTTCTCTTAGTGGGGTCCCCTCCCATCTTATTTGGTTACTTGAAGTAAAGCTCATTTTTTATTTTCTCCAATACCTGATATATATAAGCTCTTTGAACACCCAGTTAACCTCCTGGGCGTTGCTGTAGGGGGCTTGATTGTAAAAGTCTCTCCTTGGTTAGTTAGGTCCAAATCTATCTGACCGAGGGTCTCTTCGCTCGGGCATGAAGGCCTTCGCTTTGCCCTGTACTACTTCCCTTGTCTACCATGCTCTTTTTACGTCTAATCCTTCTATTTGGAGAGTGATCACGAGAGCGTCATCATGGGGCTGGAAAATGCCCACCTTATCGGCCTCGGAGAAACCAAGAATTGGCTCCTTTTCAGTCCTAGTTCGCTTGGACTCTCTGACCTCATCTCTTACCCATAACTGCGTTGAAATGGCTATGACCCTAGATGAGGGACCAACCTCCCTCTTCAGAGCAGCAAAGATAACATTGATGGTTCCTAAGGGTGGGTGTGGTGCCACATTCCTTTGGAGACTCGAACCTAATTGCTTTCCTCGGCCTGAAGGTTGGTGCATGAACTATTTCAGCTTCCCTGCTTTGACCAGCTATTCCAAAAAATCACGCAACATCCTACAATCCTTAGTCGTGTGACCTCGGTCCTGATGATATTGGTAGTACAGGTTCTGATTTCTCTTAGTGGGGTCCCCTCCCATCTTATTTGGTTACTTGAAGTAAGGCTCATTTTTTATTTTCTCCAATACCTGATATATATAAGCTCTTTAAACACCTAGTTAACCTCTTGGGCGTTGCTGTAGGGGGCTTGATTGTAAAAGTCTCTCCTTGGTTAGTTAGGTCCAAATCTGTCTGACCGAGGGTCTCTTCGCTCGGGCATGAAGGCCTTCCCTTTGCCCTGTACTTGATCATCCTTAACTCTTTTGTGCTCATCAATGAGATCCATTAGCTAGTGCATATCCCAAGCAGGCTTCACGGTGAGGGACTTCCTTAGATCTGAACTCATGGGTAGCCCCACTTTAAAGGTTCTAACTGCCACGTCCTCAAAGTCTTCGTCAATTTCATTGAAGAGCTCTTAATACCTATCAAAGTAGGTTTTCAAGGACTCTCCATCCCTCATGGGCATAGAGAGTAAGGAATCCGGAGGTCTAAGGACCCTGGTACAGGTTACAAATTTGGTGTCAAACGCCCTGGTCAATTCCTTGTAGGACCCTATTGAGCCTTCTTCAAGTCCATTGAACCACCTTATGAAGGTAGGGCCAAGGCTTGACAGGAAAACCTTACACATGAGGGCCTTATTCCTAGAGTGAATAGCCATCCTTTTGTTAGGTTCTAAGGTCTTAGGATTTTATGTATTTAGAACTCTAATTTGTAATGTTGGCAAACCATGATCAAAACAATGTATTTAGTCTTGTTTAGGCTTGCTCAAAGTTGTTAAAATATTGTAAAGTTGGAATCGAGTGACTGCAAATGCATTGGGGCATTTCGGCCTGACTCGATCGATCGAAGGTTAGACTCGATTGATCGAAAGTCGGCCCAGATGCGTTTTCTGCAGAATTTCCAACTCAGCCCTAACTCTTTAAACGTTTAGGGTTTTATGTTTTTGCCCTAGGTATATAAGGCAAACCCTAGCCACATTTTTTAGAGTTGCACAAGTTGTATTGTTGCTCATACATTGCGATTTTGTGTAAATCTCTTGTGAGATCTAGAGGAGCTTTCCTTTACACAAAGCTTAGGGTTTTCAAGATTGAGATCACTTCAACATCTTGATGATCAACTTGGTTGCTGCCTTTGAAGCTTAAAGAATATCAAGCGTGGGTGCTTGTAGCTGATTGAAGGGATTCAAAGAAAGAAGTAGTCCGTGGACTCGGAGCCTGCGCGTGGTCGTGTTAGGAAGTTTTACTGGTGGGTAGCATTAGGAAGTCAAGCGGGGAGCTTGTAAGTCCTTTTGTAAGAACTTCAATTCTTTCTTAGTGGATTCCGTTTTGCCTTGAGGATCGGTGGGTAAAATCCTCCCCAGGTTTTTCCGTGTGGTTTCCTGGGTGATCATATCTTGTGTTCTTTTATTATTCCGCTGCTTTATATGTTTTATATGCATGATATGATTTTGTGATTGTTTTAACCTAGAATTGTTTAATTTGACTAGGTAACAACTTGGCTAGTTAATCTAGGCTACGCAATCTGGTTATTTGTAAGGGGTCTAAACCGTTCACCTTTAATTGAAATGGCTCACATGCTCCCCCGAGTCAGTCTTTCCATTATAGATCATAAAAGTTGGTTGGGTAAAACGATGGGGGAGCTTGGCCTTTTCAATAAAATTAGAGAAAGGTGACCGAGAGATTTAGCGCAGGGCCCTGTCCATGGCATTGTTTCCTATATTCTCCGGAAGTGGAGTTCTGGCCCTTCTACGGTGATGTGTCTCTCCCCCCATTGAATGAGAGGATGTTGTGAAAGACTCACTTGGTGGGCTCTTGGTTCTCTGCCGATGATGTTGTAAAAGACTCACTTGGTGGGCTCTTGGTTCTCTGCCGATAACTTTGCACTCCTTCCGAGCTAGAGCTTTGAATTGGTAAGGGGTTTTTTTTTTTTTCCTTATTTGCACTCTACGACGGAGTTGTTGGCATAGATGACAAACTTCCAAGCTAAGATTACGCATCTCTTGTTCACGTGAAACGTGACTCACAGATCACGAGTGGCTCCGATTGATATGATCAGACTGGACAGACGCGGCCTTTATGTTGGGGACATGGCTATTTCGCGATCCCTTTTACGCCCCAAGTTAACAAATTAATCCCCACACCCAGACCCTACAGATTCTTCTCTATCGCCATGAGCAATAGTTCCACTTCTTTTAGAGTTGGCCATTTCTCAATCATCGAAAATTATGAGTAAGGATTCAAGGTGACCTTCCCATAGACAACGCCAATTGTAGGGGCTAAATCAGCAGCCCAGCCCAAGTTAGATGGGTGAGTACTATACCGTGTCCCAATATAATTAATTTGTAGAGGTAGGTTATCAAGGCCAACCTTTTCCACCTTAACTAATTATGTTAGATGATTCAAAGAAGAATATGCAATCAAGAAAGAAGCTTCAAGAGGGAAAATAGTGGAAAAAGACAGAGACATTGATATAAATTCTTCATTGGTTTGGTCCGAGGAGCCTTAACTCATGTGATATCACCTTCTTGGTTACAAAGTTCTTGATAACACTTTATATTTCTCTCTTCTCTCCCCCCCCCCCCCTTTGGAGTGGCTCCTTTCTCGTATATGGTTACCTAGGTTACATTTCAACCTTCCACTTGGACAACCACTAATCTTCACTGGGATGCTTGTCCCATCAGGGCCTTGCTGGAGGTGGTAGAATGTGCTACAAGTTGTGAAGGCATTGTTCAGGGGGTCATTCTGCCATTAATGCAGCTAGCTGAGTTGGTACAGTGCAATAAATGCAGAGGTGATGGGTACTTTACCTGGAAACTTCCCCATCTCTTTACCTGTACGTCTCTCCCTCCCTCCTCGGCTCCTAGCATTTGTGGACTTGATGGTCATTATTTGGTCCCCCAAAGAGTTCTTGTCGCTTAGGTTCCACGGGCATATTGCTATCCTCGGTTTCTCAAACAATATTATCCAGATTAATTCAGACTTGTCCTGGCATATAGTTAGGATGTTTTTCCCCTTAGGCCAGCCCTATTCTATGGTTCTCCCTCTTCGGATCCTCATTCCCCCCCCCCCCCCCCCAACACATATTTAGGTGTTACTAGTTTATTAGGTTTTGTATTTTAATTTCTAAAGGCAAGTTTATTTTTGGTAATAAGCCATTGGGGTTCCCTATGACAATTAGACTTAGCGTTTAGTACTTCGATGTAATCAACATATTGTACTCCTATTAAAGGGGAGATTAAGGGATAAATTTTTTGATTGAAATCGTGTCCATGATCTAGTGCCAACTCTAGCCAACCCTAGGTGCCAAATCCTAATGGTTTTTTCTTAGCTTGGTGCTAACTCCAAGCAAACCTAGGTGATGACTCTAGGCCCAATATTTATTTTTCTTCTTGTTTAATTTTCCTATTGAATTGTTCTAGTTTGTCAGATTTGGTATCACCGGACCTTGATTTTGAAAAAGAAGTACAAGTGCCAACAAGTGTCGCTTCGATTTTCATGCAACAAGAACCTACTATAGAGCCTAAACGGCTAGAATCCTCTATACTTGATGAAGATTGGGATCAAAAGGAGAGTAAAACATAACAAGCCAAGGGGCACATAATTTGAAAGATCAATTTAATGAATTTTCTACTAATCAACCCTCTAGGGTGCATGAAGATAACAAGCTTTGAAGTGAAGAAGTTTGATATTGTGGTTCATCTTGTGGATGTAGAAAAGCTGATCTCATTTGCAAAGTTGATTCTGCATATCGATTTTGTAATTCCAAATAAAATTAATGATGTGGAATGCAAGGTTTCATTGTTCTCCATGCTGGCTAGGGTAATTCTTGAATTGATGCAAGTGTTTCATGCCAGAATTTTGATCCTTCAACACTTCAAAACTCGAGATTAATTTTTCTCCAAACCAAGTGAGGATGATGCAAGAGGCTCAAAGAGAAATTTATTTTAATGTACTTTTATTTTATTCTTAAAGTCAATTGCACTTTTAACGGCCCATTTTATTTTATTCTAGGTCCTAGTAATTTATTAGGTTTTTAGGATTATAATTTCTAGAAGCAAGATTATAATGTATAAGTCATTAGGTTTCCTATGACAATTAGAATTAGGGTTTAGTACTATCAGAGGAATATTATTTTGACCCACCAAATTTGGTATCACCAGACACTGATCTCGACAAAGAAGTGCAAGCATCAACAAGTGCTGCTTCATTTTTTATGCAACAAGAAGAACCTACCATGAGCCTAAAAATAAAGAATCCTATATACTTAATGAAGATTGGGCTCAAAAGGAGAGTAAAACATAAAAGGGGGCACATTATGTGAAAGTTGAATTCGTTGAATTTGCTATTGATCAACCCTCACTACAACAAAAATGGGCTATAGTGACAAAAACATTTCGTCACAATATGTCCTTATTTCGTCACAAATACATATGGTGACGAAATGGTGACGAAAAAACATTCATCACCTAAGCTTCGTCACCTTATGTATTGGTGACGAAAATGTTTCGTCACCAAAAAAGAAAAGATAGGTGACGAAATTTTTTCGTCACCAATAAAAAATGATAGGAGACAAAAGTTTTTCGTCACCTAATGTTTTCGTCACTAAACCTTACTTTCAGTGATGAAATATTTCGTCACAAAATATATTTTTTTCCAATATCAATAGATTAGGTGACGAAGTTTTGCGTCACCGATTTTTTTTTTTTTTTTTTACTTCAATAGTTCAGGTGACGAATTATTTCGTCACCAATTTTTGCTTATAGTCAGATATGGCGAAGAAAATTATCGTCACCAATTTTATTTTTTTATTAATATTCTTTACATTTACTTGCCATTATATTAACCTGTTTATTTCTAACCAAATCCATAAAATAAAATAAAAACACATCCATTCATTTCAAACCAAATCCATAAAAAAACATCCATACAATCTAAAAATGCAATAAAGATGTTCACAAAGTAACTACAACCATTTATATACAAATGATGTCTTAGCTTCCAAACTTTACAGAAAATTATTTGAGTTCAAGTAGTTCCACAAAAGCTATCTTTTTGCCACCAATCCCTTATCTGCACAAGTATAAAGGAAAATACATCAATAACAAACTAGACTGCAAACATATATCCTTGATAAGATGTACTACAAAATATATATATATAGAAAGACAATGCAGAAAATGTCCACAGAATACCCAATAACAAACTAGAAAAATAATCATAATGCAACATCACATGAAGCCAAACTATCAAAGAAAGAAAACCCACAACATTCTCTAAAAAAAAAAAACCAAACCCATATTACAAACCATGGAGAAATCACAAAGAATGCAGAAAAATATCAATTTAAAACAAAACAAATAAAGTGCAATCCAAAACAAAAACCCAGCCACCATCATAAACACAAACCCAACCGCCACAAAGAATAAAAAAATCTAGCCAACACTATTTAAAAAAAAAAAAACTAACCACCACCATTAAACAAAAACCACAGCCACCACTATAAACAAAAAACACACCACCACCATTAAACAATAAACACAGCCACCACCATTAACACAAAAACTCACCACCACCATTAAACAAAAAACACAGCCACTACCATTAACACAAAAACCCAGCCACTACCATAAACAAAAAACCCAACCACCACCATTAAACAAAAAACCCAGCCACCACCATTAACACAAAAACCCAGCCACTACTATAAACAAAAAACCAACCATCACCATTAAACAAAAAATACAGCCACCACCATTAACATAAAAATTCAGCCACTGTCATAAACAAAAAGCTCAACCATCACAATAAATAAATAAAAAACTTACCACCAACATTAAACAAAAAAACTTAGCTACCACCACAAACAAAAAACCCACCACCACCATTAAACAAAAAATACAGTCACCACCATTAACACCAAAATACAGTCACTACTATAAACAAAAAACCCAACCATCACAATAAACAAATAACTCACCACCAACATAAACAAAAAGCCCAACCACCACCATAAACACAAAAACCCAACCACACAATAAACCAAAAATCCAGCCACCATCACTAACACAAAACCCACCACTACCATTAAACAAAAAATCCAACTACCACCACAAACAAAAAACCCACCACCACCTTTAAACAAAAAACACAGTTGTAGCACAATTGTGCTATGGTACCCTCATACATATAAGAGGTTACTATAGCACAATTGTAAAAAATTATACAATTAAGAGACCGAGTAATGCTTGTTTTTGTGTTTTTATGCTAAAGTATAGCAACATATACAATATATAAGCTCCAATACTAATGCTCTTAGGCAAGAAAATAAAACACTAACCAAGGTGTGCTCTAGTTAGTAGATGAGCTCTCCCCACTGCCACAGATGTCATTGTCACCTTTGCTCCTCAAATATTGTATGATGCAATCCATCTTCTCCTCTAGCCTTAAGTTTGCATCCTGGAGCTCTTCTACTCGACCCTCCAGCTTGTAGTTTGCATCCTGGAGCTCTTCTACTCGACCTTCGAGTTGTTGAGTATACTGAGTTGAGGAAGATGAGGCAGGAGTCTTAAGAGATAAGGAAGGCCTCATGCCAAGTCCCTTTACATAGCCAGATCTCGGCTTAAGAACCATCATAGATATCTCCTCTTCAGTCAAAGGCTGTGCTTCAGGAGTGCTACAATGCTCATCTTGTACTCTCAACATCTCTTGCTGTCATTTCAAATAATAAAAACCATCAGAAATACATATGTTCTAGTTTTGCAAACAAATATAGAATAAAAATACATATGTTCTAGTTTTGCAAACTCAAGGCATGTATTGATATACATACATATGTATGTTCGCAATCAGGGTGTACCCACTGTTTTGTGCTTGAATTGAAGTGGGTATCATAGTAGAGTTGTGCCACCTTAGGAATATGACCTCCATTTTTTTGTCTCTGGGTAGTTTGCTTTCCAATGTTAGTAGACAAGTTAATTAATTATAGCAAGTAATATACTAAGCTTTTGAAAAATTGAAATAACACACCGCCTCATCCACCCTAACTGCAAGCGACTTGTTTCCACATCTATGAATGTGTTTGTCAACCGTTCCCTCTTTATTTCTATTTTTAGCATTTCTTTCTGAGACTTTCTATAAAGAATAAAGACAAAGAAAATATTAGAGTTTTGACTTAAGTTATATATAGATATTACAATATAAATCTACTCCACCTTCCAAATAAGCATTAATCCAACAAATTTGATAGAACGAATAATCTAATAGACATGACACCATAATAAGATCTACATAAAACATTAATCCAATGCATATATAGGTAGGTATTATCTAGGTGAAAAGCGAGAACATACTTCATTTATAATTAAAATTTTCAAAGTATTGATTACCAGCCAATCTTCGTCACTCCACTTTCCATCAATTAGTTCAATCCATTTTTCTCGTGTGACATTTTTTGGTGGGTGGTTTCTTGCATACCTGCTTCCTTCATCCTTTACAAGTTTTTTATATTTTGCAAACAACCTGTTGTTGTAACTGCTCAATAATCTACCACACTTTGTATTTAGAGATTTGTTCACAAGTACAGATTCTCCTTGTATATCAAATTGATCCTGCAAAGTGAGGTATGTATAAAGAAAATATTATGCCTTGAATTCAATATGCTTAGTGACAACATCAACAATACACTATAAAATACAGCATAAAGTATAAAGCAATGTAATGAAAACAACAAAATCAAGCTCATGGACAACTATAAACATTTAAAGTACCGCCACATTTTGAATGATCGCCTCTTTTTCACCGCTACCAACATTCTTCCAACTATAAGCATTCATAGTGGACACGTTCGTACGCACTTGTACACCAATTTGGCTAGCAAACTTCCCTGCATGTTCACCAACAGGAGCACAAAACTCTGGGGCAATGCAGACTGGTAGCTTCCCATGTTTCTCAACAAGTCCTCGTACCCCTAATCCACGCGTCATGCCACGAACACGTCTACTAGTCAATGCTATCAAGATATAATATAAATTAAATCAACAAATGAACCAAATATAGTGTTATTACGAAATCAAGTAATGGAACTTAAATATCTCACCATCCGTGGTGGACGGTGTGCCCACAAGCTGTGCCTCTACATTAGTAGAAATTTGGGCAAGAGAATCTTCACCAAGATGCGTGCTTGATGATGGGCCGGTATGCTGGACTGCGGGGGTAGATTCCTTACGCCTATAACGAGCCATCTGTATCATGCAAAAGTATATAAAGATATCTAAATTCATTACAAGTTAAGATATAAAATAAGTTATTTCATCATTTAAAATATCTTCAATCGATGACTTTCATTGATCATTCCAAGCACAATATTACAAAGTATCTCAGGCACCAGATCATGTATATAGTACCTCAGAATCTCCACCGAGAAGTAGGCTCAACAATGGGCCCTTATGTTGGACTACTGGGGTAAATTCCTCACAGCGTGAACGAGTGCTACGTCTTGGTGCCATCTGTATCATACCAAAATATGTATAGATTTTTAAATTCATTAAAAAAAAAGTTATTTTATCACAATATTACAAAGTACGAAGTATCGCATGCACCAAATCATACATATAGTACCTTATTATTTAAAGAACTAGATAACTCATCATCACCAATAGCTGGTACATAGTCGTCGTCATCTACCTGAACACTTACTCTCTTCTTTCCCACATTTGCACATTTAGGCTGAAATGTTGACAGACGCTTCAATCCCAAAGCATCTATTTTCTCTTGGTTTTGCTTGATTCTTTGTGCTCTTTCCATCTCATATTCTGTTATTTTATTATGAGGGTCTTTGCCATTTTTGACCATTTCTGCAACTATAGATTTACATAGAAGATAAAATATAATGTCTATCCATTACAAATTCTTCCCAAGTACGAAACATAAATTGGAACATCAAATAGAAATATACATGAACAAATAATAGGGAATAAAAAATTATTAAACACACGTTTCCATATACAAAGGAAAAAAGAAATGAAATCTACGATTCATAATCCATATCAGGATCCATATCAGAATCAGATATGTTATGCACTTCATCTTCATTGTTATCCCCTTGCTCTCCCAAACCTTCTGGAATATTCTCAACTTCAATACCACCTTTACAATATTGAACATTATCTTCAACATCGATAGGGACAACATCGCTAATGGCTTGTTGTTGAAATGCTTCATTAGCTTCTGTTTGATCATTGGATTCTCCATAACCCACCTCTGGCACATCAAACACTCCCCTATATTGTACGCATTGCACAACATGCCAAGGTTCACCCCATTTGGTATCACGAAGGTAGAAAACTTGTTTCGCCTGACTAGGTAATATGAAAGGGTCATTTTGATACCACCGACTTTGCACATTGATACTTGTGCAATGTGTCTCAGTTCGTATCGTTCTCCTTCGACCGGTCTTATTACCAGTATTGTACCATTCACATTGAAACAAAACAACTTTATATTGATACATATACTCCAATTCCCAAATTTTGCACACATGACCATAGAAGTTGTGTATTTGTCCATCATGGTCCCCTTCTGTAGTTACACCGCTATTTTGGGTTACACGACGATTATCCAAGTCTTTTGTATGGAACCTTACACCATTGACTATGCAAACCGAGTATTCTTTCAGTAGCAACTTAGGACCATTTGCTAATGACCACATTTGTTTTGTAACTTCTGATGAGTCGTTCTCTCTCAATCTATAGATCTATAATGACATGCAACATATGACATTAGTAGTGAGAAAACTATATAACTGCTTAATACTATTTAATGTGTCACAAGATTCAAAATTTCTTACACGTTCTTTGAACCACTTAGGAAAATCTCGTCGTTGTATTTGAGTTATGTCTTCTCCAGTTGGATTATGTAATGTGTTTTTGTGTTCACTATTCAAAACAAGTGATTTATATTCAGTTAAGAAATGCAAATAATATTAAGGACAATTCAAGCATAATCAAAATACGACTTCACATACTCTAAATACGGCTCTAACTCGGGACAATTGTACAACAAATACCATTGAGCAATATCACGCAATTCTCGTGACATCCCCACATCATTCTGCCTAGACCCAGTGGGTCGGGCTGTTTGTGAGAAAATCATCAACCCTTGGCCATATTCACCACAATCTGCATTTCTTTCCCTTCGATTATGCACGGTTTCAACTCCATCAAGATATAATGACGAGAAAGTAATACACTCTTTAAGAATGTAAGCCTCTGCAATTGAACCTTCTGGTCGAGCTCGGTTAGAAACGTATCTTTTCAACGTTCCAAGAAACCTTCAAGGAAAAATGAATTGGGAGTATGACTACATACGCAATATAATTTGCTTAAAAAAAACATTCGGCAAACTATAATTAATGGATGGAGAGAGTTACCTTTCAATGGGATACATCCATCTATATTGCACTGGTCCTCCAAGAATGGCTTCACGAGGTAGGTGAACAGCAAGATGAACCATTACATCAAAGAAGGCTGGAGGAAAGTACTTCTCGAATTTGCATAGAATGAGAAGTATACGTCCTTCTAATTTCTCCAAGTCACTCTTCCTTAGGGTCCTAGAGCATAAGTCTTGAAAAAAACTGCCCAACTCAAACAATACTGTACAAATGTCCTTATCAGCAAAACCCCGCATCCCAATTGGAAGAATCCGCTGTAATAGTACATGACAGTCATGGCTTTTCAGATTTAATAGTCTACCATTTCTTGTGTTCACCGACCTCGATATGTTTGCTGCATAGCCATCTGGATACTTGACTGATTTCAAAAATTCATAAAAACCAATCCTTTCTTCAGGATACAATGAAAAGAAGGCACGAGGCTTGTCAAATGATCCATCAGGACGTTCTTGGAGGTGCAAAACACTCCTTATGCCCATATTTTTCAAGTCCTTGCGTGCCTTGTCTGTGTCCTTGTTTTTCCCCTCAATTCCCAACAAAGTTCCGAATGTACTCTCACTAATATTTTTCTCAACATGCATGACATCAATATTGTGTTTAAGCTTCTTATTCCTCCAGTATGATAGCTTGTATAGGATACTTTTCTTTGACCAATTCGGTTCCCCAATAATTGGACGCTTTTTCTTGTTGTTTGGATCCTTTCCTAAAATTATATTTGGCATTCGGTCAAATTGCTCATTTATCTTTTCCACCGGTAACTCCAATGATCTCATCCGTTTCTCAATTTTACCATTGAATGAGCAACTCCTTCGCCAAGGGTGGTCCATAGGCAAATAGGCTCGATGGTTAGTGTATCCAATTTTACTTTCCAATGTCTCCGAATATGGTTCATCATTGCAAGTGTAACAAGCATGATAACCCTTTGTCCTCCACCCAGACACATTACCAAATCCAGGATAGTCATGTATTGTCCACAACAAAGCGGCACGCATCTGAAAATGCATACCACAAGATGCATCGTAAGTGTGTGCACCCTCTTCCCACAACTCCTTCAACTCATCAACTAATGGCCTCAAGAAAACATCAAGCTCATTTCCTGGTTGATTGGGTCCAGGAATAAGTAAGGACATCATAAAATAAGGTTCTTTCATTACTAACCAAGGCGGTAAGTTATAGGGAATGAGTATGACAGGCCACATACTGTAGTTATTATTCATATTCCCAAAAGGGTTAAAACCATCTGTAGCCATCCCCAACCTTACATTGCGAGGTTCTAGGGCAAACTCATGATGTTTCAAATCAAATTCCTTCCACTCCTGACTATCAGCTGGATGCCTTAATATCCCATCATTCACACGTTTTTCTATATACCATCTCATGTCCTTAGCTATTTTTCTAGACATGTATAATCTCCGCAACCTCGGAGTCAATGGAAAGTAGCGCAATACTTTTTGAGCAATCTTCTTACCACATGTTCTATTATCCTTGTATCTAGGAGTTTGACACACCGGACATTTATCAAGGTTTTCATTTTCCTTCCAAAAGAGAGCACAATCATTTTTACATGCATGAATGTGCTCATATGATAAGCCCAAGTCACGTAATATCTTCTTTGCTTCATAAGTTGACCTTGGAACCAAGTTACCTTTCGGTAAAAGCTTACTCAACAAGTCTAGTATCATGTCAAGTCCCTTATTACTCAAGTTGGTTGTTACCTTCACATTTAGCATTTCAATGACAAACTTCAAAAGAGTGTAATCTGTGCAACCTGGATACAGCTCATGCTTTGAATCACTAAACATTTTATCAAAATTACGCACTTCCTCATCTTGCTGGGTTGTATCTCTTGGTTCCCCTCTAATTCGATCCTCCACCAAGGCATCAATACCATCTAGATGATCATTGTTTGACATTTCTTCATCATCAATGTGCTCATTTAATTCACGGGGTTCTCCATGATAGTACCACTTAGTATAATCTTGCATAATCCCACGATGAAGCAAATGAATTTGCACAGTGTGAGCATATTGTTGATAGCAATTCAAACAATCAATACATGGGCATGGAATTTTTCCACTTCGGTCCACAACAGTCATTGCAAAAGTAAGAAATGAATTCACCCCATCAATATATTGTTGACTTAGTCTGTCTCTAGGTGTCCTACCAAGTGTCATCCAACTATTATCCATATCTGATCACACATACAAGGTGAATGTTAAGTCATCAAGATAATGAAATGTCATACATAACATTTTCTAACATCTAAACCTCCAATATACTTTGGAGTGACACATTATATCAAGAAAAAAAAAATTGTACCTATTTTATTTTGCATAACAAGAAGGAATTTTTTTATAATCATTATTTTTATTTTTATTTTTATTTTGGGTTTCTTCCTTTTTGTGGTGGGCAATGACATCTTTTGTTTTAGCAATCAATAACTAGCTACAATGTGAAGTTTCACCTAAAAATGGGAGAAGTGCACATTGATCAGCGGGAAAACCATAGGTAATATGGTTTTGCTATTAGGTGGGTCTATTAAAAACCTCTGCCTTTTTTTTTTTTTTTTTTTTTTTTTTTTTTGTGGACTCATTCATTTCTCTTTCTACATGTGGGTCCAATAATTTCTTTCACATTCTATTGATCTGAGGGCCTATATATATATATATATATATATATATATGTTAAACACATGAAAAATTAGAAAGTGGCCCAGTTTAAACTATTCAAGTACAAGGACTTGTGGTGCACCTTGGTTTTGCACTAGAGTACCCCACAACTACAAGACTAAACCAATAAGCCTAGCCCTTTTCAGCAAACATCTATTAAAGCATTCAAAAGTGTGCAAATTTACGTGAGACTTTGCAAAGGTTTTGGCAAAATAACCGTGCTTTGACCACTTTTTGGTTATTTACCTTCATGCATATATAATCGGCTATTCAAATTTTCACAATAAATTTGGATTTTTTTTCCATTTATAATATATTATAATTATAGGCCCCCAGTTTCAAATCACGCAATGAGAGTCTTGCTTGAAATTCGATAAGAATCAACAAACAAAAAAAGAAAAGATGGATATTTTAACATGAATCATCAAAAACCATGTATCATGTACGCACCTACTATTGCAATGATTACAAAAATCAACTTGCAGCTAACTTTGACATACTTTGGGCTCAATATCAGTAAAGCATTGACAACTAGCTAGCATTGAATAGCTACTTCTAGATACTTCATCTTTAATGACATACAGAATGATAATGATATTTAAAAAAAAAAAAATCAAAAAGATCTAGCAAATTAGCAATTAATAGGGTCTTATCTCTTTAACTTTTTTAAACTACTAATATTTTCTTGTTCCTAGCTAGTTCTATTTATCTACCTTGATTAATAACCATTTTAAAAATATATATGAAAAGCATCAATATGCATATATGAAAAAAAAAAAAAAAAATATGACGATACAAATTAAGAAAAGCAATAAAATTCTACCAGACTCACGTGCCTAGCTAGCTCACAAACTCTAAAGGCTATAGCTAGATTAGAAGGTGGGGCTTAAGACTTTTGTAAGAAATTCTCAGACTTATTTTGCACAATGATATTACCAACATAATGTGCATGCATGTGATAGTGGAGCAAGTCCATTGTCATAAGTAGGACCCCCCCCCCAAATCCCCTCCACACACACACAGAGACAAAATAAAAAATAAAAAATAATATTAAAAAAAGAGCTAAAGATATTATAGTTACAACAAATTTTACTATTTAATTCTTATAAATTGATGCATCAACTTTTAAAACATTGCAAATAGTAATTAAGAAATTTATTTATTACAATTTTTAAGTAGCACTTATCACATTCAATATGTTACTTTAGTTTGTAAATCTTTTATAATAAATTTGACATTAGCTTTTTAACATTTTCTTTAAAAAAATTATACGGACTTTTTTTTTTTTTTGGATGGCTGAATTGTATCCTTAAACATATCATTTAAACAAAAGTCTCCTCTAAAAGTTTTTAGGTGGTGCTGATTGCCCAGTCAATCAAACATGTGATAGTGGAGCTTCTACTTTCCAACTAGCACTGTGGTCCACCAAAGCTACTACACCTTTTGAAAGTTTTGCATGGTGGAATATCAGAGCTTGCATGGATATAAATATGCTTGCATGGATACATTCAACTCTAACTCAAAACCCCTTCAAAATTTTTGAATTTTAGCACCAAGCTAGTTTCTAAGCAAAAATTCACTCAGGTGCTATTGTGATTGGTGATGGTAAAATTTCTAAGCGAAGGGTTGGCATGAATAGAGGGGTGTCCATCCTAGATTTCATAACTCAACAGAGACTTAAAATCACCAGTTAATTGCCAAAACATCACAACAAGTAATACCACTATTAGTAGCATCAACTGGACCCATAACATTCAACCATGTAATAAGATTCACATGGGTACACCTATAACTAACTTAACTCAATATAATAAATATGTCCTGTTTTACCAAATTTGAAAATATTGACTAAAATTTTTTGAAAGATTTGTTTCAGATTAGCAGACGAAGTAAGCACCAAAAACACACTTAAAGAGTTGACTAGAACTGAAATTGTTAAACAAAGTGCACCACTTTGACTAAATATTGCTTAGTTTGAAAATGATATTAACAAGTAAACCAATGTTACTGGCAAGTGAAGTAAGCACACAAAAACATAGAAACCCATAAAACAAGCATTTTGGGTACACAAAAATCAGCCTTAAAAAAATAATTAAAGATTTAATCTTTAAGGTCCTAGAAAAACCCACAAACTGATTCAGCACCAAACAAAAACTAACAAAACCCACAAAAATTAGACTTAAAAATCTAACATATCAAGTCACAAAATTGCATTTATTTAATAGACACATTTATGCACACACAAGAAGGGGAAAAAATTATAAAAGCAATGTCCAGTATCCATAATGATATACATCAAATCAATAGGGATTGTTGTTCCATATCTCAAAAAATCAATAGGGAAAGACTAGATTACCTTCTCCAATCCCAAAAGCTATGTCCTAAAATCAACACCCTCTCTAATCCCAAAATCAATATCCTGCTAATCCTGAAAGAAGAAAAAAAAATCCACAAAGTCACCAAGTTTAACATGACAGAGAGATAGAGAGAAGAGTGATGAGAGAGAGAGAGAGGATCAATGAGAGAGAGGATCAATAAGAGAGAGAGACCTTACCAGTCTTTTTGGGAGAGGCTGAGAGGCGTGGGTCTGTCTATGGGAGGAGAAAGAGAGAGTAAAAGTATTTTGTTTACACAAACAAAAAAAAGAAAGACTTACCTACACTACTTAGATGTTGTTACTTAGATGCTTTTCTTTAAATTACTCTCTTAAGATTTAATCATGTAGTTTTTTTTTTTTATGATGAAAGTGTATTTTTAAAATTATATAGCCACATGGAAGAATCTTAAGAGAAAAACTTAAGCAACAGTACCTAAAATATTGAACATAAATTTTATCTAATAAAATATAATGAAAAAAAAAGACACCTAAAAAATTTAGAACCCGCCTGAAAATTGGTCACCGCGCGCAAAAGAATTTACTACGTGCTGATCACTGCTCAAAAAAGAAAAACTGAACCTCAACTTTTACTTTACAAACGTGCTTTACTGCTTTGTTAGTTTACTATTGCTATTTGTATACACAATAAATCAATGAGAGCCACACCTTTGTTTTTTAGTTTTTAATATAGAATGAATGAGGACCACATAATTCTATATTCTTTTAAGCCTTTAGTTTTTGTTTTATTGGTAACACTGTACACTATACTATTTTATTTTTTTGGTTAAGTGTACATTATACTACGTACAACTTCTCAAAAACATTATTATTATATATATATATATATATATATATATATATTACCACTACTACTTGATAATCATGATTTAGCTTTGATATTCACGGAATTTACTTTTTTTTTTCTTTTTATTATAATTATGATTAGAAAATAAAAGTAGTTTTTAATTAATTAAGTGAATAAATTTAAAAAATACTTAATTTTTCTCTAACATTAATTCATTAATATATATACATATATACACATATAAATAAATAATAAACATTTTATTTTTAAGATTACAATTCAACATATGTGATGGTCCATTTTGAAGAAAATTAATTAAATCTAAATGAAAGTATCACTAAATGTTACGTTTTTACATTTTGCTATTTTTATTTTCTAAATATAAGATGTGAAAACCCACATAAATCTTTTACAAATTTTTACCAACATATTATTAGTAATAAACTTATTATATTTTTTTATAATTATAAAATAAATATTTATGACATCACCGGTCGGACTAAAAAACTGGTAACCAATCACTTTTTTAGTTCCTTGTTCGTATCGGTTTTTAAAACCACTGTTGGCACAATCATGGTCATAAAAACTAGACCAGACTTGCCAGTTCAACCAGGATTAACTAGGAATTTGGTGTAATTTACCATTTGATCTTTAAACTCATCTTTTATACGTTACTTTAAACTAGAAAAACTTGAATTTAGACAATTAATTGATGACATGCCCATTAATCTTTGATCACCTTGAAATTTTGTAACAATGAAAAATATATGAAGATAATGTAATCTAATGATAGATTTGTCAAAATTCACATCGAATTAAGAAATATAGGACTATGTTTAAGTTACACTAGATGTCACTCTAAAAAATGTTACACTACCCAATAACTTATTATTGAATTCATATTTTCAAAATCTAACCGTTGGATTACATGGTATATATGTTCTTAACATGCATGCTAATTTTCATGCCAATCGGATGTAATTTACCATTTGATCTTCAAATTTGATCTTCAAACTCATCCTTTATACGTTATTTTAAACTAAAATAACTTGAATTTAGACAATTGATTGATGACATGCCTATTAATCTTCAATCACCTTGAAATTTTGTAAGCACAAAAAATATATGAAGATAATGTAATTTAACGGTAGATTTGTCAAAATTCATATTGAATTAAGAAATATATGACTGGGTTCAAGTTACACTTTGTGTAATTCTAAAAAATATTACACCACCAAATAACTTTTTATTGTATTCATATTTTGAAAATCTAACCGTTGGATTAAATTTTCTATATATTCTTTACAAGCATGCCAATTTTAATGCCAATCGGATGTAGTTTACCATTTGATCTTTATACTCATCTTTTATGCGTTATTTTAAACTGTAAAAACTTGAATTTAAACAATTGATTGATGACATGACTATTAATCCTTGATCACCTTGAAGTTTTGTAAACATGAAAAATATATGAAGTTAATGTAATCTAACGGTAGATTTGTCAAAATTCACATTGAATTAAGAAATATAGGGCCGGGTTCAAGTTACACCTAATATAATTCTAAAAAATGATTCACCACCAAATAACTTATTATAGATTTCATATTTTGAAAATGTAACTGTTGGATTATATTTCCTATATGTTCTTTACAAGCATGCCAATTTTCATGCCAATCGGATGTAGTTTACCATTTGATCTTTAAACTTATCTTTTGTGCGTTATTTTAAACTACAAAAACTTGAATTTAAACAATTGATTGATGACATGACTATTAATCTTTGATCACCTTGAAATTTTGTAAGCACAAAAAATATATGAAGATAATGCAATCTAACGATAGATTTGCCAAAATTCATATTGAATTAAGAAATATATGACTAGGTTCAAGTTACACTTAGTATAATTCTAAAAAATATTACATCAACAAATAACTTATTATTGAATTCATATTTTGAAAATCTAACCGTTGGATTATATTTTCTATATTTTCTTTATAATCATGCCAATTTTCATGCCAATCGGATGTAGTTTACCATTTGATCTTTATACTCATCTTTTATGCGTTATTTTAAACTACAAAAACTTGAATTTAAACAATTGATTGATGACATGACTATTAATCCTTGATGACCTTGAAGTTTTGTAAACATGAAAAATATATGAAGTTAATGTAATCTAACGGTAGGTTTGTCAAAATTCACATTAAATTGAGAAATATAGGACTGAGTTCAAGTTACACCTAATATAACTCTAAAAAATATTACACCACCAAATAACTTATTATTGAGTTCATATTTTGAAAATCTAATCGTTGGATTATATTTTCTATATGTTCTTTACATGCATGCTAATTTTCATGCCAATCGGATGTAGTTTACCATTTGATCTTTAAACTCATGTTTTATACGTTATTTTAAACTACAAAAACTATAATTTAAACAATTGATTGATAGCATGACTATTAATTTTTTATCACCTTGAAATTTTTTAAGCATGAAAAATATATGAAGTTAATGTAATCTAATGATAGATTTGTCAAAATTCACATCGAATTAAGAAATATAGGACTACGTTTAAGTTACACTAGATGTAACTCTAAAAAATATTACACCACCTAATAACTTATTATTGAATTCATATTTTTAAAATCCAACCGTTGGATTACGTGGTATATATGTTCTTAACATTCATGCCAATTTTCATGTCAATCGGGTGTGATTGACCATTTGATCTTTAAACTTATCCTTTATACGTTATTTTAAACTAAAATAACTTGAATTTAGACAATTGATTGATGACATGCCTATTAATCTTCGATCACCTTGAAATTTTGTTAGCACAGAAAATATATGAAGATAATGTAATCTAACGGTAGATTTGTCAAAATTCATATCGAATTAAGAAATATATGACTCGGTTCAAGTTACACTTTGTATAATTCTAAAAAATATTACACCACCAAATAACTTTTTATTGTATTCATATTTTGAAAATCTAATCGTTGGATTAAAATTTCTATATATTCTTTACATGCATGCCAATTTTTATGCCAATCGGATGTAGTTTACCATTTGATCTTTATATTCATCTTTTATGCGTTATTTTAAACTACAAAAACTTGAATTTAAGCAATTGATTGATGACATGACTATTCATCCTTGATCACCTTGAAGTTTTGTAAATATGAAAAATATATGAATATAATGTAATCTAACGGTAGATTTGTCAAAGTTCACATTGAATTAAGAAATATAGGACTGAGTTCAAGTTACACCTAATGTAACTCTAAAAAATATTACACCACCCAATAACTTATTATTGAATTCATATCTTGAAAATCTAACCGTTGAATTACATCTTCTATATGTTCTTAACATGCATACAAACTTTCATGCAAATTGGATGTAGTTTACCACTTGATCTTTAAATTTATCTTTTATGCGTTATTTTTAACTACAAAAACTTGAATTTAAACAATTGATCGATGACATGGCTATTACTCTTTGATCACCTTCAAATTTTGTAAGCATGAAAAATATATGAAAATAATGTAATCTAACGGTAGATTTGTCAAAATTCATATTAAATCAAGAAATATAGGGCTAAGTTCAAGTTACACCTGATGTAACTCAAAAAATGTTACACCACCCAATAACTTGTTATTTAAATCATATTTTTAAAATCCAACCGTTGGTTTACATATTCTATATGTTCTTAACATGCATGCCAATTTTCATACCAATCGGCTGTAATTTTCCCATTTACCCATTATTATCCATTTAACTAATTAAATCTTATCCAAACCTAACTCAACCAAATTATTATGGGTAAACCCCAACAAAATTACCATATTGCCTCTAAAACTTGCAAATAACCCATGTACTTCTAAAATCCTCTAAAATTGCCGAAATGCATCCTAAACCTAAAAAATGCGAAATACCTCTAAAATCATAAAATTACCAAAATACCCTTTAAACTTAAAATATTACCAAAATTTCCCTGGAAATTATAAAAATACCAAAGTACCCCATAAACTTAAAAAATAACTGAAATACCCCTGAAACCTTTAAAATGGCCAAAATACCCACCAAAACTTAAAAATGACAAAAAATACGTCCTAAACCTAAGAAATGACTGAAATACTCCCCAAAACCTAAAAATTACCAAAATACCCATGAAACCTAAAAATGACCAAAATACCCTCGAAAAATAAAAATTACCAAAATACCTCCGTAAACATAAAAAATAACCAAAAATACACTCAAAACCTTAAAAAATGACCAAAATACCCCTGAAATTTATAAAATAAGCAAAATACCCTTAAACCTAAAAAATGACCAAAATAGCCCAAAATTATAAAAATGATAATTTTGGTCATTTAGGGGTATTTTGGTCATTTTTAGGTTTAAGGGTATTTCAATCATCTTTTAGGTTTAGTGAATATTTTTATCATCATATAGGTTTTAGGGCCATTTTTGTCATTTTATAGGTTTCAGGGGTATTTTAGTCATTTTTTGAGTTTTGGGGGGTGGGGGGGGGGATAATTTTCAAGCATCAAGGCTATTTCGGTCAGTTTTTAGCTTTTGGAGGTATTTTGGTAATTTTTTAATTTTAGGGGTTATTTTGGTAATTTTCTTTTTTTTTGAGGGTATTTTGGCCAAATTTTAGGTTTCGGGGGTATTTTGGTCATTTTTAAGTTTCGTGTGTACTTTGGTCATTTTTTAAAATTTGGGGGTTTTGATCATTTATTAGGTTTAGGAGATATTTTGGTAATTTTTAGTGGTTTTTGAGCATATTTGGTTATTTTTGGGGTATTTTGGTCATTTTTAAGATTATTTCATGGGTATTTTGATCATTTTAGTGGATTTTTAGTATAATTGGTGATTTTAGATATTGTAGGAGTATTTTGGTCATTTTAAAGGTTTCATGGGTATTTTGCTTATTTTAGAGATTTTGAGGATATATTGGTCATTTTAGTAGTTTTTTAGCATATTTGTTGATTTTATAAAAATCGGTTTTGGGTAGGGTATGGATATCTATAGATAAATAGACCGGGTAACAATTGGGTATGGATACTAATTGGGTAAGGTAATCGAATATCCATGGATAAATTAATTGGGTCGGGTATATATGGTTTTACCTTGCCCATGTCCATCCTTAATTATTTGTAAACAACAAGTGACTTACACTTATTTCTTCACCGAAAACACCTCCATTGGATAATGAATTTGGAATTTCGTCACCCTCCGGTTAGTCTTTGGTTAAACAATAGGTGACGAAAATTTATTTTGTCACCAAAAACACCTACATCCTAATATTGGGTGACGAGTTTAGAATTTCGTCACCTCTGGTAAGTCTTTGGTGACGTGAATATTTCGTCACGCTAGATTTGCCTTTTTTTCATGACCTATAGTGACGAAATAAATATTTTGTCACCAATTGGTACATCTTTGGTGATGAAATATTGATTTCGTCACCAATTGGTACATCTTTGGTGACGAAATATTGATTTCGTCACCAATTTTGAAATTTTAATAATATTTGGTGACGAATTCTTCTTTTCCTCACTAAATGTTATCATTTGGTGACGAAATTGTTTTTCCTCACTAGATTTCGTCACCATAGCCCACTTTTGTTGTAGTGCCTCTAGGGTGCATGAAAATAACATGCTTGATGATGTGAAGAAGTTTGTGAATATAGTTCATCCTGTGGATCTAGAAAAGCCAGTCTCATTTATAACGCTAATTACATAGAGTTTCTACCACTACCACTATTATAGTAGGGGACAGGAAACTATTAGGTTTGGCATATGTTGAAAAGACTAAGACAAGGTGCATACCTTGGCAACACATACATCATAAGCGTCATCTAGAGTGTCCCTGATTGCAGAAGTTGCGACTAATTTTCTGAAGCTGTGACACTTACCTATCTTCAGCTCTTGTAGTTTTTGTGACAAAGGACGTAAGTTGGACAGAAAGACATTCAATTGTTCATCGCAACTTAATGCATGCAGTGAAATTAGTTCGCTGAAAGACTGATCATGAAATTTGTTGTTCAATATCTTAACTTATCTGGGCCCTTTAAACGCATGTGCTGTCTGAAAGTGGACCCTGCAGAATTACACGTTCTATAATTGGAACTGCTGATTCTGAAGAATCAAATATTACAGCAAGAAGTCTCTTACTCTCTAGAAATATTTGTAAAAACAAGTTCGATTCCAAAGAGGAATGAAAAGAGTTTCAGTTTTATTCTGTAATAGAGATATGAATAATACAAAGCTAGTCTCTTTTCAATTCAATTATTGGTGGTAATTCATATTTCTTCATAGAATTAGAACCAATAAGGCAAAAGAATATCCATTGGATACTCCAAAATAGGAACCACAACACATAACGTATGCTGGTAAGAAATAGTATGTGTGATATCTTTCTAGAAAGTATGGAAGACAAGATCTCATGGAATTGTTTTGGAGAAGCGACCAAGTACTTAGTGTGAGTGCCAATTAGAGTGTGAATTAGCTCAAACTCAAACCTCTCCACCATATGAAATGGTGGAGGGTAAGGTGGTGGGTTGAAAACCCACTGTATGGGTGTGTAAATTTGCCAATTACAAAATACTCAAATGTACATCAGACAAGTCCAATAGCGTATAAATATGACATGGTGGGTGCCCATACGTGAGATCTACTATAACAATGAATATGCTCACTTGTAATTAGGGGTGGCAAAATAAGCTCAAACCAACCCACTCTAATTGAACCTAAACCCACCCAATTATTATTTGGATTAAAATGGGCATCAACCCAATTAGACCTAGTAATTATTGGGTTTTAACTAAAAACCCATTGAGGCCCATTTAACCCAAAAACAATAAACTCAAATTCAACCCAGTCCTTCCCATTAAAAAAAAAAAAAAAAAAAAACCAGCACTACCCCTCTCTTAGCCTCTCAACTCTCTCTCCCCAGTCCTTAGATGCTACTAATCATTTCACTAGGGTTTTCAAATTTTAAAATTTTCCTTCATTTTCTTAGCCTCAAATCTGAAGTCACTTCTTCTCTCAAAAGCTTTGGAGATTCTTGGGAATCCCTTGTCGTTTCTCTCAGATCTTCGTCTCCTCAAAAAGCCCACCTAGTAATTTTCAAATTTCAATCTTTTTTCTTTCTTTCTATTCACCACTTTGCACTGTTTGGTCTCTGAGAAAATGAGAGAAAAGAAAGGAAAAATGAAAATTTGAAATTTTTATCATAAAATGGAAGGTGATTTTTTTATTTTTTATTTTATTTTATTTTTTCTAGGTAAGTTTCTATCTTCCTTACGTTTACACAACAACCAAATGGAGCATTAAATAGAAACAATAGAGGATTTTTTTTCCACACAAGTTTCTGAAAACTTTGGTTCATAAATATGTAATTTTTACATGAAAGTTTGACCTTTTCTGTAATTAGTGATCAGTGGCCATTGTATTGGTATTGAACCATAAACTGAAAGTTGTGTCTGTGACTGTGAACCTATGAGAGTGTGAGTCTGCTATCAGTCATAAAGTAAGAATGTCATTTTGTCGCGTTTGGAATTTGAATAGTTTAATTCTGGTATATTTGTGATATTTCATGTAAACTTTGAATGTTCAAATAGTGTGTAAAACACCTTGAACGTTTAGACCCCTAAATTACAAATTACCAATTCAAGCTTATTATCAAACATTGTATGTACGGAATATAAAAATAAGCTAAAATAGAATTGATAAAACAATCTAAACCAAGTAAAATCACAACCACAGTAGAAATTAAATGGCAAAGATTAAGGGAAGAGAGATGCAAAGACAAAGACAACACAGCGATGTGTTATCGAAGAGGAAACCAAAGTCTTCGGTGTAAAACCTCTCCACCGCTCTCCAAGCAGTCAATAATCCACTAGAGAATGAAGTTGGGATACATGAATAGCAAAAGACCCTCCAAGCCTAATCTACCCAGTGTACCTAACCCCTCTAAGCTTCTTGCTCCAACGAGGTTACGTCGAACCTTTGTCTTTTCTAGCTTACCGGATTCCGCTATAGCCTATAGCATCAACCAATATCAATTGGTCCCTTCCTAACTGCTTCCCAAGCACCAAATAACCTTCTCACAGATATGGGTACGGTGAGAAAAGGATTTGGCTAAATGTACCTCTCAAGGATGTAAAAATGGAGAGGGTGAGAGTAAAGGAATTTGGAGAATCAAAGGATGAAGATTGTGGATGAGTCAATCTTGTTTTTCTCTAGGGTTTCCCACTCAAAATTCTCTCTAGAAGCTCTGTACATTTCGTGGGTGTAAGGGGTATTTATACTGGTGTGTGTTTGGAATGCGAAAGGTCAATTTTTCCCAAACAGAGTGGTCTGGCGACTTGACCTCGCGACTTGACTGAGTCGCAATTCTAAGTCACGAGCTAACTGCTTGGATAGACTAGAAGTTTTGTCCTGCAGTGCTCCAGCTGGCGTGACTCTTCAACTACTCTGCATGCTTCACACGTGTGCCTCCTTTGGCAACTTGCCAGCTGCGAGCCAGTCGCTAGATCCAGTTGTGAGGCCGTGCTGAGTGCACACTCTTGAACTTTTCTTCACACTCTCTTACACACTGCCCTTACATGACTCCCACCTAAATACAGAGTTTCTTCACCCACACATCATATGCTTTTGGGGTGATATCCCTATAGAATTGGGTATGAGTGTTGTGGCTTTCAAACCTTCTGCTGAAGCTTGCCAAACAGGTGGTGAATGCATCAATCATCTTCATCACATCCATCACTCCTGAATCACCATCTCGACCTCTTGATTGCTCAACAGCCCAATTCCTTTTGTCATTTCTTGGTCCTCTTGACCTCTAATCACTTGCATTCTTCAATGCTCTAAGCTTATGATAATTTGGTCTGGTGTGTCCTTAAAGTCCACAATGATGGTAGAAATGTTTTGTTCTCAGATCTCTTTGTGATTTTGGAAGTGATTTCCCTTTGGCTTCAGACCTGATCACTGATTGGTTACGAGGCTTATTCAACACCCATTGGTCAACCACATTTCTATTCTTCTCCACCTTTACTTTCTTAGTAGGAGTGGCAACTACTATCAGTTCTTTGGCTTTTACAAACTTTACTTCCTTGGAGATATTGACAGCAGAACTACTCTCTCTAGTATATCCCAATCCGGTTCTGTTGGAAAAAGGTTTTTGATGAGAGAGTACTTTATCAAGCTTCTTAGAGGAAACTCGCTCTACTTTAGCGTTGGCTTGAACCACTTCAAGCTCAAGAAATTTTATCTCTGAGTAGGCTTCGGTCAGCTCTCCATTCAGCGTCTCCATTTCACATTTGGTCTCCTTGTATCGCATTAGAAGACTTCTATAATCTTCCTCTGCCCTTTTCATCTTTTTAATGGCTGCGTTAGCCACTTTTGCATATTCACCAGTCTTCTCAAGGAGAGAATCGTAGGTTTCTTGCAATCCCACTATTCCTTCATCTACCTCATCATCAGATTCCTCAACTATCCCAATTGACTCCAATTCAGTGTGCTCACCAAGCTCTTCCACTAGTGCACCCAAATCATCCGAAGACTCTACTAGAGCAATGGTCATGAATGCAAAGAAGTTTCCCTCTCCATCATAGCTTTCATCTGAATCTGAATCAGAGGAGTTGAAATCACTAAGAGTGGTGGCATACACCTTGCCTTTCCCTCTCAAATAATTAGGACACTCTTTCTTGAGATGTCCATGTCCATCGCATTCGAAGCATGTGATTCCTTGAGAGGATTGAGAATCCTTCCCATCTTTCCTCTTGAAATCCTTTTTCTCCTTTCCGAAACTTGGGAATTATCCCTTCTCAGCAAATTTTCCATTCTTCTTGAACTTCAAGAACTTTCAGAAATTCTTCACAAGATATGCCACATCTTTATTGACCTCATCCTCATCTGATGTGTCGCGAGCTTCCACCCTCTCATTAATCGTCTTAAGAGCAAGGGATTTGCTCTTCCTTTGTGAAGGTAGAGAAAGCTCATATGTTTGAAGTGAGCCAATTAGTTCTTGAACTTTGATATCATCTAAGTCCTTGCTTTCTTCAATTGCTGTAACTTTTGCACGGAAGCTCTCCGGCAATGATTGAAGGATTTTCCTCACTATCTTTGAGTCCTCCATTTTCTCACCCAAATTGAACTTGCCAATAACCACCTTGTTCAGCTTGCCATAGAATGAGTCGAAGGATTCATCTTCACTCATTTTTAGCTTTTCAAATCGAGTGGTTAGCATCTGCAACTTAGTATCCTTCACCTTCTTCGCTCCTTCATAGGTGGTCTCCAATATTTGCCATGCCTCCTTGGCAATTGTTACATGAGAAATCCTATGAAACTCATTTGGAGAAACACCATAGAAAATTGCATTCAAAGCTTTACTGTTAGCGTTAGCTGCCACAAGGATTGCCTTATCCCATGTGGATTTAACAGCCTCCGGCCTAGTCCATCCAACATCTAACGCATCCCAAACGGTTTCATCAATTGAACACAAGAATGCCCTCATCCTGACTTTCCAAATGGCATAGTTGCTACCATCAAAATATGGTGGAGCATTGAAAGATTAAGATCGGTCCATCTCAAACGAGGTCAAGGATCGCACTAAGGTAATTAAACCACAGCAAGTGCACCCACTATGATACCAATTGAATGTTCAAATAGTGTGTAAAAAAACCTTAAACGTTTAGACCCCAAATTACAAATTACCAATTCAAGCTTATTATCAAATAATGTATGTGCGGAATATAAAAATAAGCTAAAATAGAATTGATAAAACAATCTAAACCAAATAAAATCACAACCACAGTAGAAATTAAATGGCAAAGATTAAGGGAAAAGAAATGCAAACATAAAGACAATACAGCGATGTGTTATCGAAGAGGAAACCGAAGTCCTCGGCATAAAACCTCTTCGCCGCCCTCCAAGCGGTCAATAATCCACTAGAGAATGAAATTGGGATACATGAACAGTAGAAGACCTTCAAAGCCTAATCTACCTAGTGTAACTAAGCCCTCCAAGCTTTTTGCTCCAAATAGGTTATGCCGAATCTTTGTCTCCTCTAGCTTACCGGATTTAGCTATAGCCCATAGCATCAACCAATATCAATTGGTCCCTTTCAAACTGCTTCCCAAGCACCAAATAACCTTCTCACAAATATAGGTATCGTGAGAAAAGGATTTGGCTAATACCTCTCAATGATGTAACAATGGAGAGGGTAAGAGTAAAGGAATTTGGAGAATTAAAGGATGAAGATTGTGGATAAGTCAATCTTGTTTTTCTCTAGGGTTTCTCTCTCAAAATTCTCTCTGGAAGCTCTCTACATTTCATGCGTATAAAGGGTATTTAAACTGGTGTGTGTTTGGAATGCGAAAGGTCAAATTTTCCCAAACAAAGTGGTCTGGCGACTTGACCTTACGACTTGATTGAATCGTGATTCTGAGCCGCGAGCTAACTGCCTGGCCAGACTGGAAGTTTTGTATAGCAGTGCTCCAGCTAGCGTGACTATTCAGCTCCACTGCATGCTTCACATGTGTGCCTTCTTTGGCGACTTGCCAGCTGCGAGCCAGTCGCAAATCCAATCGCGATGCCTTGCTAAGTGCACACTCTTGAGCTTTTCTTCACTCTCTTACATACTACACTTACATGATTCCCACCTAAATATAGGGTTTCTAAATGCTGAATTACAAGTAAATTTGGCACGGAATCAAGCCAACAAAATGGTTGATTAAATTCAACCTTACAAACTTTTTTATTACTGTAATCCGATATTGTCATAGTTTTCAAATTCACAGTTATACCCATAATATCCAATTATTTGAGTGGTCAGGTTTTGGAATGGATGAGAATTTACTTGTATATTTGGTTTAAATAGATGTCTGGGGTTGGTTTTTAAGTTTTTGAGTTTTGACCCTCTTTTTGTGCTTATTCATGCTTGAATTTTAATGGGGTTTTCCCTTTTTCTATGTGCTTGAATTTGTTACTTCAAATTTGTGTGAAAGTTGTAATTTTTGTATTAAGGGGGTTCTGCTAGAAGAGGGAAGCTTGTGTATTTAGCTGGTGTGGATATACCTTAGACTGACTAGGTTAGACTTTTTTGGTTTTCACTTGCACACAAATATCTCCAAGTTTGGCTGATATTGGGATTGGCAATATTTTAGTATTATATTGGTCACTCCCCCTTCCAACATTCAAATAACATATTCTAGTATTTAATAAGTTTATTAAAATCATTATTTTGTTGATTTCAATGAAAGGAGAGAAAGTATGTTTTATGTACAGTTGATACTGTATTTTTTTCGCCCTTGATTTACGTGCCAGACCCCTAAAAATCCAAAAAAAAAATTTTATTTTCTCTCCATGGGGCCGCGAGAACATCTAGAATGACATGGTGTAATCCGTTCGGACATCGGAGCACCCGAAGTGTTTTTTACGCCAAAATGACCAAAATGCCTCTAGTTAATTCTAGGTTGACCAAAGGTCAAACAAGGTCAAAATCCTCACAAAACAACATTTATATGGTTTTACATCAAACCCAAACTTCTCAGAGATTTTTAACAATTTTGACCAAGTTTGACTCGAAGTCAATCTTGGGGGAGGGGGAGGGGCAGGGGGGGCAGGCAAAAACACTAATTTTGATCCAGCCGTCAGAACAAGTTGAAACCAACGCCATTACAGATATTATCAAATTCTCATTCCAACGACTATTCATGGGTTAAAATCGGAGTTAGAACAATCGAAATGTCACGAAAATCGGGATAACACACTGATCGATGCACCACTAAATTCCGAGAGCCATAAGAAATAGGAAGTCAAGGCCTTTCTAGACGTGTCAAGATCAACTCAATCAGAGAAGGTTTGAGGCTGGCAACCCTACAATGGCCGTCACCTCGAAACGCGTGCTAGGGGCTATGAATAGCCCCAGGCACCCTTTAGACCAGAGGAGGAACACATTTTTTCTGAGTTTTGCACTCTGCCTAGTTTTTCTACACATTTTTCTCTATTCTACACACCAAAAAACACACAAAAAAAACACCCAAAAAACACATCAAAGTTTCTTGATTCTTCTCTCTTCACCAAAAACACAAGGTATTGTTCATATACCCAATCTTTTTTTCCTTGGTTCTACACTTGGGATTTGGGGTTTAGGGGCGTGGATGAAGCTTTTTAGCTACCATCCACACCCCTAAACTTCTAAATCATTTTCTAGAATTTATCTTGCTATTTTTGCTTGAGTAACATGATTTATTTCTTTCTTTAGCATGTTTCTTGCTTTATTTGTGTTTCTAGCTTAAATCTCTTTGCTTTTATGCCTTATGCCATGTTTCATGCTTAGATATACATCCTTACATGTTCATACATTTTGACCTACATGCTTAGGGTTTTATGCCATGTTTTCCTATGTTTTGTGCCTCTTTTTGATCTAGGTTGACGTTAGGGTTACATGTTCATATGCTTGTATGATGTTGTTGGCTATGCCTTGCTTGGATCTATGTGTTTTATGTGTTTAGTTCTATGCTATATGGTTAGATATTTGTCTTCACATGCTTATATGCTTGGATCCACGTTCCTCCATGATTATGCGCTAAGATTTTACACGTTTATATGCATGTTTCTACGCCTAGATGTCTAGATCTATGTTTCTACATGCTTGTGTGCTTGGATCTATGTTCTCTACACGCTTTATGTTATATTCCATGTGCTTGTGTGCTCCATGCCATGTTTATGTGCCTAGGCCTAGGCTATGTTTGTCATGCCATGTGCTATTGTAGCCTTTTTGTCGCTTTGTCTTTCTTTCTTGTGTTTTGGCGTATTGGTTCAGACCCGATCTAGACCCTATGGTCTTTGTCACTGTCCGTACACCTTGGCCCACATTAAAGGTTTGGATCATCCTTATTTGCATGTTTATGCCTGCTTGCTTTTATGCTTTATGCTTGTTCTCTAGTTCTAGGCTTTGCCACACTTGATGCCCTTAGCAGGTTTGTGAATATGCAGTTACATACGACGCCCATAAGGCCTTGTTTGGATGTAACCATTTGGGATGCATCACCATGATTCTAGTTGCTTCGTGCATACCTTTCCCATTTTTTACTCCGTGCGATGATATGCTTACCATGCTTGTTTGTGCCATTCATTGGCTTTCTGTGCATCTTTACACACTTGCTTACATGTCCATGCATGAGTCTTGATTGCTAGTGTGTCATCCATGCTTCAACACAATGAAGCTATGAACATCCGATCCAAACCTACATTTGTCCCCCGTGGACACCACCTTTTGTTTGCTTTTTCACTTGTTTGCCTTTTCGCTTATTTGCTCGTATCCTTGCTTCTCTGTTTGCCATGTCTTTCATTCTTATCCACTTTATGCCTTTTCATATGCTCTTTGCATCTTTTCCTTCCATTGCTTGTCTATTGGCTTCTTGTCTTTGCCTTTGCATGTACTTACATGGAGCAAGGATCTATGGAGCTAGGGCATGGTCTCCAGGTGCAAGCAAAAAGGGTGCGGCTGCGAACATGTCAATATAAGCCAAGCAGCAATGTTTAGTAGATTTAGGAGTTTAGCCTTTCCCTTTGGTTATGTACTCTTTTAAACCCCTTCCTTCCTTCTCACTTTCTCTCTTAGACGATTTGTATTAGGTATATCATGCCATGTACCATTCTTCCTCATCTCTAGAGTATGCCGACCTCTGTTTATCTTCCTGCACCTATATTTTGGGCTATGCTCTAGGGATGTAGGCAGTTACTTTTCTGCTCTGTGTGCTTACGATGTGTATGATGTATGTACTCATAGTATGTTATGCTAATTGTATGTTGCAATATACTCTGTTTTTACTTGGGCAATTTCCTCCCCTCAGTTTAATTTAAACAAATGGTGGTTGTTTGAGTGCTTTTCAGCAAACCATGTGTTTAAATAGATGTGCCTTAGTATATCTAAATTTAAGTTGTAGAATAACTTTATGTAAATAATGCATCAAAACATGTAGAATTTTTTATACTTTATTGCGTGATTGTCTGTCTTTGCAAAGATGAGGTGGCAGGTAGGTGTGGGAGGGAAAACATCATCACCAAAGGATCAAGCTTTAAATCGACAGAGAGAGCGAACAAGATTTACATCTCCAGGCAAATAAGTTTTTTAGAGATTTCTTGTTGGCCCTTAAGAGTTGAATTTTCCCATTAGGAGTTCAACACAACAGCTGCAATTTTGGCGAATGGTAAAATAATACTTGGCCTGGCTAGTTTGCAAGCTCTTTGTGAATACAGCAATGATGCATCTTGCTCCAAATTTCCGTTGTTCATATTTTATGAATGCATCCTTTTATGATTTGAGGCCCAGTAGTGCATGTAAGTTGTGCTATATAAACATTGTTTAGGGTGATCTCTTGAGATAATTTTTCCTCTGCATTCTTGGGTGCTTCTTGTGGGGATAAGGGAAATGGATACATTTTCTTGAAGTTCATTTCAAATTCATAGAAATTGTATTAATGTAATATAATAGACATAATAGCCTATGAAAAAAATTTCATCACACTTTCTTTTGTAATACGTGTGGACATACAGACAATAGAATGGTTTTTCCAACTTAAAATGTTTATGACAGTTTAACAAATTAGTAGGAAAAAATAACTACTTTTTAAAGACTATTTATTTATTTATTTATTTATTTTTTAGTACACATTGGAAAATTTGATGTTTTTCAAGCCTATGATTCACATGGCTTAAAAGCTAATTTGTCAATGTCAAATTATCGATCACTGGATTTAAAATTAAATGTTGTATGTGATTTTAGTCCCTTAATGCAGGTACATTGAAAACATTTCTATTTACATTAGCACATGACATATCCAAAACATATATTAGTACTATTTAAATGCTCAAGTTCATGTACATCAAAAAAAAAAAAAAAAAAAAGGGTACACGTACACCTTACTTCGATAAAGGTGAAAATAATTAAGAACATGGTTTATCCACTTCTCTAAAGATTTGGGTTTAATCAGTTGCTAATTTTGAGTAAAAAAACATTTAAACTTGAACTGAAATGAAAAACTATTAAGTATATTTTCGTAGGAATGGGGTTTTTATTTATTTTTATTTTTTTAGGTTTAGAGGGTATTTCAGTCATTTTTTAGGTTTTTGGGGTATTTTGGTCATTTTTTAGGTTTAAGGGGTATTTTGTTAAATTTTTGCATTTAGGAGGTGTTTTGGTAATTTTTAGGTTTCGGGGGTATTTTGGTAAATTTTTGGGCTTTGGGGAATTTGGTCATATTTTTTAGGTTTCAGGGGTATTTTGTTCATTTTTAGGTTTTGACGGTATTTTGGTCATTTTTTGGGTTTAGGAGGTATTTTGGTCATTTTTAGGTTTTGAAGGTGTTTTGGTCATTTTTAGGTTTTGAAGGTGCTTTGGTCATTTTTTGGGTTTTGGAGGTATTTTGGTCGTTTTTGGGTTTTAGGGGTATTTTGGTAATTTTCTAGGGTTTGGGGGTATTTTGGTCATTTTTTAGGTTCCGGGGGTTATTTTTACGTTTTGGGGGATTTTGGTAATTTTTGAAGATTTTAGAGTACTCTGGTCATTTTTCACTTTAGTGGCATTTTGGTAATTTTGATAATTGGGTAATTTGGTGGGTTGTGGTTTACCCATAATAATTGGGTTGGTTATATTAAACTCATTTACCCATTAAAACTCATTTAACCAATTGCTTCTAACCCAAATCCAACCCAACCCAATCAATTAGTTAAATGGATTTTAATGGATAAATGGTTTTTACATACCCAACCCAATTATGCCCACCTCAAACCCACCCATCTGACACCCCTACTTGTAATGTTGTGCTAGGTAATAAGTGCTTAGAACATGGAGAGAAATGCATCTTTATTTGAAGGAAGTGCTCCAATCAATGGTGATTTTTTAAAGAATTCACGATGTTTAATTATCTTATTTGTAAATGAATCTCCGTAGGGTTACAAGCTAGTGTTTTTTTAAGAGAACTCTGACTGCTCGTCCCAAATTGAAATCTTGGTAGAAATACAACTGCTTACCCATGATCGATATCACACACTAAAAGAGCACTTGTAGCAATGGAGCTAAAAAGCTATATAGCTATTTTAGCTTCACCAAAACACAAAAATAACCATACAGTAGTGGAGCTAAAGCTATTTTTTTAAACTTCATTGCTACAGTGCACATCTATTTATGGATGTGCACTGTAGCTTAGAGCTAAATAAAAAAAATAAAAATAAAAAATAAAAAAATCCCTGCCGGGTTGTGTGTGTGGCTATGATAGTTATGTGTAGTGGATATATTATTATATTGTAGTAGATATCTTATTTTATTGTGTTGAAAGCTAAAACAGATTCACTGCTGCAGTATGTGTGTAGGTAAAATAGATAAAATAACTTTTTGTGGTGTCAAATAGCTAAATTTTTAGCTCCACTGCTGTGGATGCTATAGCATATTCAACGTCTAGGAAGAAAAGGAGCTACTTGATAAGGCCTGGGGCAAGTAGCGATAGCCTAGTGGAAAACTTATATTGTCATGCCATAGACATTCCACTACATCATGGGTAGCTTTCTTCTTTTAATTAAATTATTTCAGTGTTTGATCCTTTCGTAGTGAGAGACCTTGACCTGTATGAGGTTTTCTAGACAGAGATAAGAAATGTTTCACAATTATATTCAGGGAAATTTCGACAAAATATGGATTGTATATTTCTCTAAGTTAGAAAAACTAAAAAAAATAAAAAATTCTGGCAACTGTCAATGACTTATGAGATCACACACTCTTGAAGTATTAGAGAAAGTCATCCGGAAGAGAGCAGGCCTATTGGTAGTGGCATATGACTTAATGTCTCCAACAATTATATTTGTATGCTTAATGTTGAGAATGTCTTTGAATGTTTTTGTTAAAATAAAGGTAGGCTTAATCTATTACAAAATAGTTAATTTAATCATTTAACAATTATTCTAATATTCTCCCTCATGTGTAGGCCCAAAGTCCCCTCTACATAAACCGGAACCAACGTGTGGGATTTTTAATTATTTGAATGAGAATGATTGAATTGATCATTGAAGCTTCACTCTGGTCTAAGGACTATTCCACATTTGATACACACACACAACACACAAGATTTTTACTCAATGAATGCTTATTTCATTTGTGTGATTGTACATGTTCAAATGTGATGTGTGTGTGCTCAACCATATGTGGATCAAACCAAAAAGATTTTTGATCTTTTTGTTTGCTTCTGGAAGTGATTTGTATCACCCATATTTTTCAAAGTTTTTCAAATTGTTTTTGTATGAAAAGAAAAACATGTTTTCTAGGTGTTTTTTGTGACCTATTTCTTGTGTAAGCTCAACTGGAGTTAAATGGTCCAATTCTCATTTTTTCAGCTTTGGATAGAGAGTTTCGCGACTGTTTCGCGAGTAAGGCTTACCAGTGAAATTACCAGCAAAATTTTAGTGGGAAGCTAACCAGTGAAATTACCAGCGAAAATTTCTAGATCAACTTTTAAAGGGCATTTCGTGAGTCATTTGTTTTAAACTTCTCCTATCTTCTCCCAAACCCCTATTTTAATGTTTTTACATCAAAACCTAACTAAATTCAATTGTTTTTATTCCATTAACATCTCTAAGGTAATCTTTAACTCTTTTCATTGATTTTGATCCTTAGATTATGTTTTTAGGGGTTTTATGTTCATAGTTGGGATTTTTTTCAAATGGGAGTTGGAAAACTTATTTTCTATCAATCTTTTGATTTGGGTTTGTTTTAAATGATGATTTGCTTTGGATGTTGGCCCCTTGTGGAAAAAATAACATGTATTTAGGCAAGATTTGCATATGTTCATGCATTGTTTAACATACATGTGTAGTGTGTGCACTCCAAGTGTTTGATAAAATGCCCAATTGGCATTTTCTTATTGTTTTGGGCTCCGATGGGTACCAAATTTTGGGGATAACCATAATTATTCGTGTTTATCATGTTTTGATCATTGGTTGTGTTTTATACACTTTGCCCTGTGAGTGTTTGCTCATGCATTGGTCATGCATCTCACATGCACACTAAATGCACCTTTGTTGCACACACTTGATCACTTGACATGTTTTTACATTCACTCATGCTAGTTAAGTCTTTTTAGACAATTTTAGCACACATAACATGCTCTTGTGTCCTTGCCATGCCATTGGTCTACACCTTGTTCCATCATCCCTAGCATGTCATGTTTACTTTATACTTTGTAGCATTTTTTAGATGTTTTTGTCTTCTGTTTGAGCTTCATTTTCTCATTCATCTTGCACCCCTCATGGATCATCTTTTACCCTTGTTCATATCTTCTTTTCTTTCCCTCCTTCCACTTGACTCATTTGTCTATTCGTGACAAAAAAGGGGAGAGTATACTGAAAAGTATACCTGTGTGTTTCATCATTTCTGTATGACTCATGTGCACATTCTTAGGGGGAGAAATTCTACCTCGTGCACATTCGTAGGAGGAGAAAGTCATAGGGGAGATGCCTATTACCAAGGGGGAGAAGACATCTTTTTTAGAAAACCTTGTTTTGTATTGTTTTACCTTATGTTTGTTTTCTCGTTGCTTTATTGCTCTTTGAGTTACATTTAGTATCTATGCTTTGTTGTTCTCATCGCATCATGCTTATGTGTTGGACATGCATACATCCTTATGTTAATGTACTTTATTGGTTGCATGTTCGGATGATCATTTGCTTTGCTATATGATCATTGTAGTCATTTTCATAAGATTGTTTGGTGTATGATCAAGTTGCTCACATGTTTCATATCATGTTTACTTGATCGTATTTTACTTGTTACATTATATTTGTCCTTTTATTACTTGCTTTACCTTGAGGGTCTAATGTGTTTTGTGCAAGTGTTTCAGGTTACAGGTACATATGTTCAAAGTTTCACCACAGCTTCTAGATTTAGGTGTGAGTGAGTTTTGTCATTGTTCCCAAACTCACGTTTAAGTCTAGAGACTGTTATAGGGTGTTTTGTAAAATTGTGATTTACAACTATGTTTTATGTTGGCTTTATTCTATGACAAAAAGTGTTGTAATTGTTTTAATTTATTTTCTTGTATTTTGTGAGATTTTATTGTATTGGGTTTAGTATTAAGTTGGTGAAGACTCAAGCTTAATTGAAGAATTAGTGCATTTCGCGACTAGCTTACGAGAAGTTCGCGAGAAGGGTTCCCACGAAAAGGGCATGTGAGAAGCACATAACTGGAAGCTAAAGAGTCATGCCAGGCTGTCAATTTCGCGAGTATCTTGCGGGTAAGGCCTTCTCACGAGGTAGTCGCGAAACATTTTGCCTGGAGGATTTTAATGTGTGACTTTCTTACCCTTCGCTCATACTATATATACCATCATTACCCACAAATGTAGAGGAGGTTATTCAGAGAGAAAAACCTAAGAAAGGTTTCTACAACACACCCACCTATTAGAGAGAGCTACCCATTCTTAGAGAGAAATCTTTGTAGTCTCTTATCATTCATTCTCCCATTGTTATACCTATTGAGAGGAGATTTCTACCCAAACACTACCCACATACATTTAAAGTGTTGAGTGTGTTTTTGATGCTGCTGGGAAGCATTGGAAGATGTTAAGGATGGCGGATGCAACATGGAGCTTGTTGCGGGATCTGGAGAGTTAGACAAGACACGGTTCTGAGAAGCCTTGTTGGAGTAGGAGCTTGGAGGGCTTAGGTACAACGTGTAGATTAGGCTTGAAGGGTCTCTTGCTAACCCATGTATCCCAACTGATTGTCTAGTGGATCGATTACCACTTGGAGGGCGGCGGAGAGGTTTTTTGCCGAGTTCTTCGGTTTCCTCTTCGATAACACATCGCCGTGTTATCTTGTAGTTGCATCTCTCTTCCTTTACTCTTGTGCTTTAATTTTATTGTTTGTTGTTCATGATTATGCATTAGAGTAGTATCGGCTAATTGCGCTTCATTTACTCTTGTTTCCGCACTTAGAGAAGTTAGAGTAAAAGCAATCTAGCCGTAATTTTTAATTTGGGGGTCTAAATAGCTCTTGTGTTTTAACACAATTTTGAACTTTCAACATGTTAAGTCTAGAGTTTGTTTTAGGGTTTTTTCACGGAATAGCCAAAAGGGGAGATTATAAGGTTGAATTTATTCAATCATTTTGTTGGCTTTATTCCGTGCCAAATTTGCTTGTAATTCAGCATTTAGAAATCCTGTATTTAGGTGGAAAAAATGTAAGGGTAGTCTGTGAGAAAGTGTGAAGAAAAGGTTAAGAATGTGCACTCAAGAAGGGCTTCGTGACTGGATCTCAAGACCGGCAAGTCGCCAAAAAGGGCACACATGTGAAGCATGCAGGGGCGCGAAAGAGTCACTCCAGCTGTTGCACAATAGGACAAAACTTCCAGCTGGCCAGGCCGTTAGCTCGTAACTCAAACTCGTGATTCGTTCCAGTCGTGAGCTCGAGTTGCCAGGCCATTCTGTTTGTTACAAAACTAACTCTTCGCATTCTATACACACCCTACTATAAATACCCTTATACCCACATATTATAGAAAGTTCCTAAAGAGAATTTTTAGAGAGAAACCCTAGAGAAAAACAAGATTGACTCATCCACAATCTTCATCCTTTGATTCTCCAAATTCCTCTACTCTCATCCTCTCCATTGATAAATCTTTGAGAGGTACATTAGCCAAATCCTTATCTCACCATACCCATATCTGTGAGAAGGTTTTTTGGTGCTTGGGAAGTAGTTAGGAACGGACCAATTCATTTTGGTTGATGCAATGGGTGATTGCGGGATCCGGTAAGCTAGAGAAGACATGGCTCGACGTAACCCTGTTGTAGCAAGAAGCTTGGAGGGCTTAGGTGCACTGGGTAGATTAGGCTTGGAGGGTCTTATGCTGTTCATGTATCCCAACTTTATTCTCTAGTGGATTATTGACCATTTGGAGGACGACGGAGAGTTTTACGTCGAGGACTTCGGGTTCCTCTTCGATAACACATTGTCGTGTTGTCTTTGTATTTGCATCTCTCTTCCCTTAATCTTTGCATTTTAATTACTGCTGTGGTTATGATTAATTATGATTTAGATTGTTTTACCAATTTTGTTTTAACTTATTTTCATATTCTGCACATATATTGTTTGATAATAAGCTAGTGTTGGTAATTATTAAATTAGGGGTCAAAATGTTCATAGGTTTTTTACACACATTTTGAACATCCAGAATGCTTTGTACTTTCTTGTTGAGAGATGTTTTGAGAGCTTAACATGTTGATTGGATCTATGTTTAAGTAGCTTGCTTGTTGCATTCATCTCTGTGTTTTTTCCTCTCTTTGAAAAACTCCTTTTCTTCAAGCTCGACAGCTTCTCAACAAATCCTCGACAGATTCTTATCTATCGAGCCCTTGGACTTATTTTCTCGGCAGAAGTTAGCGCATACTTGATCCATCGAGCTTTCTAAAATTTGTCTCAATAGCTTCTCAATCCATCGAGAAACTTTCTGTCTGGCCGATAGATTCTCGATAGAGTCTCGACCTATCGAGGGACTTTTTTCGTTGACAGATTCTCAACAGCACTTCGACAAATTCATATCTGGTGAGATTTAATGCTTGACAAAATCTCGATAGCTCCTTGATCCATCAAGATGCAATTTCTTTTTTTATGCTCAATGCGAAATCAGATTTCATTTCTCACTTCACTCTCAACAGAAATCTTTTTCTCTCCCTCCAAACACTTTCTTCTCACTCAAATCTCCTCACCCACTACATTTTCTGCCTAGATCAAGCCTTATCCTCTGGTAAGTGTTCTTAAACCGTCATTTTCATGCATTCATGCATTTTAGACCTAGGTTTTTGGGGTTTTTGAGGTTTTTGTGAAATTTTTGGGTTAGGTGTTGTTTTATTGACGCTATATGATCATACATTGCAATCTTGTAGCATTTTCACAATGTTTCATGCATTTAGATGTGTGCTTGATTGTTGAAAATTGTGTGCTAGTAGGTTTGGAATGGGTTTCAACCCATGATGCAATTAATTTTAGCATGTCACATGTTCATGCATATTTCATGCATACATATCCTTTCTTTTCTTTCTTTGTACTCTATTCTGACTATGTTCTATCTCTCTCTCTCTCTCTCTCTCTCTCTCTCTTACGGATAGATTGCGTATATCACCTAAGCTTAAATATAATCTGACTTGGAACCTTTTTCGTTCTGGGTCTTCCTCGTCTTCTGATCTTCCTATTCCCCCTCTTCACGTTCGGTTTCGTGATGACAAGGCCCATCAAGACTTCTCTAAGAACATTTCTAAACGTGGCGTTCATCTAGATCGCCATGTGATTCTATTAGACTTTGCTAACACTCCTCTACCGGATATCATTCACACTCGAGGATGGGAATCTCTTTATAAGATACCCTTGAGGTGTCCCATCGTGTTCATACAGGGGTTTTACTCCAATATGCATGGTATCGATACCTTTGTACCTCAGTTTACTACAGTACTCCGAGGTACATATATCGTAGTCACTCTGGATCTTGTATCCAAGATACTACACGTCCTGCGGGTAGCACATCCTGACTACCCTAGCTGTCAGCGTTTAAGGACTATGTCCAAAGACAAGCTTCTGTCTCACTTCAGTGAGACACCCTCTATATGGGGTGAGCATCAAAACACCCCATGCTCTGGCTTTGCAAAAGGTCTGAGATTCCTTAATATGGTGATGACATTAATTCTTACTCCACTGTCTCATTATAACTCCATCATAGAGCCTCGTGCTCGATTTTTGTTGTCCTTTTTAGAGGATCTTTCCATAGACTTTCCCTCTCATTTCATTATCTCTATCATAGATGTCTATAGGGATACAGCGACCCCTGATAAGCTCATTTTTCCTTCATATATCGCGCGGATCCTTTTCCATTTTTCTATCCCTATTCATGATTCTCCCTACTTCATTGTCATTGGTGCCATCAGCACAATGTTTGTTTGGTAAAGCGAGGCCCAACTTCGACCAAAGCGGCCATAGACGAAGACAACTGATCCTCCAGCCTCCACCTTTCCTTCCACCTCCACTCCTTCTTCTTTGGGTGGTGGTGTGACTTTCGAGGACATCATAGCGCAACTTCAGTGCATGAATGCTCGCCTTGACACTCTCAGTGATGAGTTGTGTCAGGTGAACACCCGTGTTGGTTGTATTGCACGATGATAGGCTCGCCTCGGTGGTTCACTGCTTCTCCCTCTCCTTTGGATGCTTCGGCAGATGAGGACAGTGATGGTGGTGCTGATGATGATGATAAGGATGAGGATGCTAGCCTTTCCAGTGATGAGGAGATGACGGCCTCTTAGTGACTTACACTTTGTCATTCGAGACAAAAAAGGGGAGTAGTTTTGGGATGATGAAATCAGTCTTGTATGGAATGCTTTCATATTTCCTCTCCATGTGTTGTTTCTTTTCAGAAACACAGGTTGTGAAAATTTACCATGCCATGAACTCTCTTCTTACAAAGTTATTCAAGAGTTTGTGTTAGGGTTATATTTTATTGTATTCAACAAGTGGTTATGAGTTTAGTGATTTAAGACTTCTCTCATAATTCATTTGTTTATTGTGGTTTTGTCACGGATTGCAAAAGGGGGAGATTGTTAGGACATATGTGAGACTTGTTAGAAACATATGTTATGTAAATTGGCTAATCCTTTGACAAATCTCACATTACTTATAATTGGGTAGATCTAGGATGGGTTTAGTACTTCAATGAATAAGAGCTCAAGTTTAGTAGTGACGCCATAAAAATCTGTCCAAGAAACAAGTAAAGAATTGTTGTTCATTAAAGCCAGATAGCTCGACAGATCATATCTATCGAGGTTTAATGCTGATGCTCGACAGCAACTCGACAAAAGCTGTATCTATCGAGAATTATGAAATTTAGATTTTCAGATCTAATTTCACACATATCCATGTGTATTTGTGTAAGGTTTCTTTTTTTACAACCCTATATATAAGGATTATTTTATGGCCGTTAAAGGTGATGCAACTTGATGCAAAGTCATTATGCATGCAAATTGTGACCAGAGACAAAATTTGCCTTAGTTCATCATATTCTCTCTAGAAGCTACTGCGGCTCTGTGCCAAGGGTTTTTTGACCAAGGAGTTTCTTGATCTTCATTGTTAGATGAACTAAAGAACTTTGTAGCCAACATCTTTCTCAAGTTGGTGTGTTAGTCACATATTGGGATCCATGTATTGGTTAGTAATGAACTGGGAGCCGTGCATTGAAAGGAGAGATTACCGCTACATTACAAATTCAATTGGGTATTAGGGTAAGGGTTCAACTGTAGGTTGGTATTAGGTACTGGGATTTCTTTTACTTGTAATCGCGTGTTTTTATAATAGTGAATTCTCATGAGTGGTGATTTTAAATTCACTCGGTGGAGTTTTGCCTTGGTGGTTTTCCCCATTTGTAAACAAATCATCTGTGTCAAATTTATTTTCCACTGCATTTAACTTAGTTGGTGATTTGTTTGTGCTACCACGCTTATTGCATGTAATTGAATCTAATTAACTAACTTGGCTAATTAATTGATTAATTTACCAAATGGGTCAACACATTCTTGGTTTATATACTCCTTTAGGACAACAAATTTATTTTTTAAGCTTCGTACTTTGTTCTTGTGTGATAAATAGGATTTCCCACATCAAGGTTTATTACAAAATTTTGAGGGTTGACTTGTATATTACCCTTGTATACAGGAATAAAACTTTCTTTTTGATGAATTAGGATTTAGTTTGAATGCTTTTTTGAACTGAGGGTATAAGGTTAACTTAAGATAATTTTGGACAGTTGGTTAAAGTTGAAATACTCAACATCTTCTGAAATAATTCATGATAAAAATTTGATTAGCATATACTTAAAGGCATGAAGGTTTTTGACTTACCATTTTGTTTTGACCAAGTGGGCTGATTTCTGCCATACTTGATTAGCATATACATATCTGCAGAAGATTGATTTCTGCCAAATTTCAATTAATGTATTCTTGTTAACAGTATTGGATTTTCATTGTAATATGTACTGATTTCACTAATAGAAGTGGAATTTGATTGAATTGAGTTAACCAATAGAAGCTTATTACTTGTTTTTGATGTTGCAAAGCAATTTTGGATTTCAATATTTGATATCGTTGTGTCCTAATTATTGCCTTTTTTTTTTTTTTTGTATGTGGGACGTTCCTCCGATCCTACAATCCCCAGCTCTCCAAAAATCATCAGCTGCATCCCATCAACTAAGCAGCTTATAAGTTTTATGTTTGTGTTTGAGGACCATTTGTGTACAAAGAACCACATTTGAACAAACACATTTTTTGCAAGCGTTGAAACATATTTTGAAACTTTGATTATGGTATTACCTTAATTTAAGTGTTGAAGGACTTTTTGTGTACAAAGGACCACATCTTTTTTTTTTTGTTAATTTTATGATAATGGTTATATACAATGTAATGTGTTTGATAATATATTTCTATGTTAATATAATGTTAGTTTGGAGACATTTGTGGTGTTATCTAGTTACATTTGTGGTATTGTCTTAATGGAGCTAAAATTATTACAGGTTATTTGTAATAGATCTGTGGTTGTAAAACCCAAGGGAAAAAAAAAAAAAAAAACAATTTAACCTATAGCGGCGGGCAAAAACCACTGCTAAAGGTCTAAAACTAAGTTTTAAATGTAGCCATATAGCAGCATTTATAGACCGCCGCTAAAGATTCAAACACATAGCGACAGTCATAGCTGCCACTAAAAGGTGCATATGTTCTACTTTACATTAAACCCTATAGCGGTGCTTATAGCCTGCCGCTAAAGGTGGACACTTATAGCGGCACACATTACCCGCCGCTAAAGGTCAATTAACCCGAATTCTAACCTCATATGGCAGCTGTTTTCTGCCCGCCGCAATAAATCAAAACCACTGCTAAAAGGTGCATCTACAACGGTGCTTTTTGTTACTGCCGCAATAGATCTATAGTGGCACCGCAACAGTGGCAAGAAGAATCGCCACAATAGCACCCGCCGCTAAAGCTCACATGTACCTTTAGCAGCGCTTTTTGGGGCTTTAGCAGCAATAGGTTTTTTTTTTTTTTTTTTTTTTATAGCGATTGTAAATCATGAAATAGTTTTATGTTAAATGGAGAAGATCCTAGTAAGTATCAAAACAATATAATAGAATATTTTTGGAGAGAACAATTAAATATAGGTTAAATATGAAAATAGCGAAAATACAATATTAGATAATCAATTTTGGTGTATGCTGCCAAGGGCACTACCTAGTCTTCCATTTAGAGACAATTTGGGTTCAAATTACTCCCCTCTCCTCCCCCATCCCCCCCCCCCCCCCCCCAAAAAAAATATTATAAGAAAAGAAATTGTTCTTATGCTAAGGAGATTTACCTTGAAAACAATTTTTTTTACTTAGACATCTAATGAAGAATATAATAAGTTTGTAAATATTTTAGTATGGTGTCTTCTTGTTTATCTAAGCAAAATAAATAATTTTGAGAAAATTTTGAAATTTGTCTCCTATTTGGAATTTTTATTTTAAGAAAATAAGTAATTCAGTTGTCGAAATATGATGTGCTAAACCGATAAAAAAAATTTTGAAATACAAATTTTCCTCTTGTATGTGTCATTTGTGAAAATTTTTTATTATTATATCGAGAGATTTAACTCAATTGGTATCTTTCCTCAAGCTGTATATCCATTAAGCTTAAATCTTGACTCCATTACCACCTGATAAGTAGCCCATTGGTTGCAAATAGGTTTATAAATTCAAATATAGACCAAATGGTACAATAGAGAGATACATGGATAGGTTGGTGGCTAAATGTTTTGCACAAATTGAGGGCTTAGATTATCATGAGACCTTCTATCCAGTGGTCAACTTTGTGACTATTATGACCTATTATTGTGGCTATTGCATTAAACTGGCATCTAGTTCAACTAGATAATTGTTTGTTTGTTTAGATCCCTATAAATTAAATTCATTTAACTTAATTAATTAACCAAGAACTTACATAGGTTGATTTTTTAGATCTAGGTTAAACTCATGCAATCATATTACTTAGTGTGGAAAAATAAAAAAAAAAGACGGTAATATGATGACCTAGGAAAACCAATGAAACCAACAGTTTCACAATAAAAATTCTTGGGGAGGATTTAACCTAATCTATCCTCAAGGCAATAAATTCACTATGATAGAATGAAAGTTTTACAAAAGATTTAAACCCAAAATCTAAAATTACATTTTGTAGTACTTACTCACATGACCATGTGCAGCTCTGAATCCATAGACTCTTCTATCTGAATTTGTCACACACAAACACCCAAGTTTATGACTCTGAGATCCTACTCAAAACTTTAAATCATCAGCTATGATCTTATACGCAGCAACTTTAGATCTACCAATTCTAATGGCATGTAAATGGAATTCTGGTAGTGGCTTTTAATGGAGAAAGAACTTTACCTTTTAGATCTCAAAAGAAAAGCTCCAAAGTCATAATAAAACATGTCCTAGGGTTTTCTTTAAATATTAAGAGAATTAGATTTGAAATCGTAATCACTTAACGGGCTTAATGAGATGTTGGGCCGAAATTAAATTCTGCAAATCCGTGTCTTGATCGGTCGAACCTATTCTCTCGATTGGTCGAACCTGGCAAGTTTTGTTTTCTTGAACCTGCAGCTTCCTTGTTCTTGTGTTTTGACTTGTAACACCAGAGCATTGTCTAATATATCCTATAGGCTTAGGAATTTATATCTAGATAAGTTTATGCTCACGGTTTGCCAATTGTTCTAAACTTTTAGAACCTAACAATAATAATGCATTTTTGTGTGGAAACTTGTTAGAAGAACTATACATGCTTCCTCCTCTAGAGTTTGGAAACAAGGGGAACCTAATCTAGTTGGCAAGCATACTGAATATTTACATGGGCTTAAGCAAACAATTAGGCAATGGTTTTCAAAATTATCCACCACAATCATCTGCCAAGGTTTTGTTTAATTCCAAGCTAATTATTTTGTGTTTACTAGAATCCAAGGCACCTCAATCATCACCTTTTGGTTTATGTTGATGATAATTTGGTAGCTAGTAATGATTTGGATGCGGTATCCAATTCAAGCAATTCCTTCATGATCGGATTAAATTGAAGGATCTTGGACCACTAAGTATTTCTTAGGTCTTGAGATTGAGGTCATCCAAAGGCATTGATGTTTGTCAAAGGAACACTTAGAATTACTTGCTAAGTCAGGTCTATTGGAAGAACGCCTTAAGCTTTCAGCACATGAAGGTTATCTATTAGAGGACCCATTGTATAAAAGACTTGTTGGAAAACTACTGTATCTCACACTAACAAGACCATATATCAGCTATAGTGTCCACCATTTAAGCCAATTTCTAGCAAGCAACCTCATTTGAATGCAATCCATATAATTTTCATGTATGTGAAAGGTAGTCCAGGACAAGGTTTATTCTTCTTAGTTTCTTCTTTTATAGAGTCTATACACCTAAAGGTACAGTGTGATTCAAAATGGGTTGGTTGTCCTTGATGGAAATATGAGTGTGCGCAGCGGAAAAATTAACGGATCTACTTCATTTGTAATTGATAACATGCACTATGTAAATTTTAGAATACAAGAACAAGAGAGTGTACCTTGGTGTGTTGAATTTCAAAACAAAGATTGTAAGCACTTGGGAATACTTTTAATCTTCACTCCAATTCCACTAATGCTCAAGATGTGTGGTTTCTCAATCAGTTACAAGAATTTCTTCAAGAGAGAATTAGAGAGTATCCAACACTCACATACACCATTTCATGCAAGATATTCATTCTTTAAAATCTGTATGTTTCTCTCCTTATAACTGATTATCTAATTGAGCTAGCATTTTGGGTATTTCCAATTGGGCTCTAGTATGTGGCTTGGAATGGGACCAATAAGACACTAGCTCCAATGGGCCTTGGGCTTTTCTATCAACTCTTGACAAGTCCAAAGTTACTATTAACTATATTTAATACCACTATATAAATATAGTTGCACTCTAGCCCTTATCTATAAATTATAAATTATTGTACATGCTACCCATTCATAAAATATTCGTAGTAATACAAAGTCATAAATGTAGACTTACACTTTGTAAATTACTATATCTTAATCGTGGAGTACTTGGTTTAATCATTTTAAATTATTCATCATATATTTATGAAATCCAATTTCATAAATATATACTTTAGTAACTACTTACTAAAGTGGTTAAGCCTAATCTATATATATATATAAAACCGAAACTTTTGAAACTCTCACAATTTTCCACATCATCACTATTTTCTTTTTCTTTTTCTTTTTTTTGATTCTTTTTATTTTAGGTTTTATATCTTATAACAATAATATTGAAAAACATATACAAACTTGGAGGCCTATTTAAGGGGCTCCATAAAATTTGATGGATAAGAAAATATATTCTAAAATAAGCCCTAATTAATACCTAATCATAATAGGAACCAAATTTAACCTAAAAAAACATTAAAAGAGCCTAAAAACAAGGAAATAAATCACCTAGACCTAAAATAACGTTTTTTGCATAAAAATACCAAAATCTCTTCTCTCCTTAAAACCCTAGCAATTACCATCTCAAAACCCTAAACTCAACTTCACTTTAAGATTAAAAAAATAAGAAGGAGAGAGACTCACGTAAAAAAAAAAAAAAAAAAAAAAAAAAAAAAAAAAAAAAAACGTAGGTTTTGTCTTTTTTTATTTGCTTTCATATGTGCCTAAAATTTTCATTCTATCTTATTATTTTATTATGTTTAGAATTGATTTTCTTATAAGTATTTGGGTTAATCTCTATATTTTGATAGTGTTTTTATGGGTTTGGTTTTTGGGTTGAAATTCTAATAATTATTTTATATTGTATATGACAGATGAAGCATCTCTATTTTTTGGAAAAAAATCAAAACTGCAACCTATGTCTTCCAGCCCAAGGTGTGATAAATTTTTATATGTTCTTGCTTTATTGAGAATTTTTATTTGGGTTCATGTGATTTTTTGTTTTTTTATTAAAGTTTTGATTTTTGGTTGATTAATTATTTGTTTGGATTAATTTCAATTAATTATTTGTTTGGATTCAACGTAAAAGATAATGGAATTAGGTGTTATAAATTTGATAATGTTCCATATTTTTAATTGTTTATATTATTTAGACTCCTGGTAGGACTCTCTCTTCTCCCCTTAAAACCCTTGCAATTACCATCTCAAAATCATAAACTTAACTTCACTTTAAAATTAAAAAAATAAGGAGAGAGACTCAACTAAAAAAAAAACGTAGGTTTTGTCTTTTTTATTTGCTTTCATATGTGCCTGAAATTTTTATTCTATCTTATTGTTTTGTTATGTTTAGAATTTATTTTCTTCTAAGTATTTGGGTTAATCTCTATATTTTGATAGTGTTTTTGTGGGTTTGGTTTTTGGGTTGAAATTTCTAATAATTATTTTATATTGTATACAACAGATGAAGCATCTTTATTTTTTGGAGAAAAATCAAAACTGCAACCTATGTCTTCCAACCCAAGGTGTGGTAAATTTTTATTTGGTATATTATATATGAATTTTTTGAATTTGAAGGGTTTTGTTTGGTTTTGAAGTAGAATTTGGAGATTCTATAAAATTTGGAAGGTTTAAGTTTTGGGGTTTTTGTTATTTGCATCTTAGTAGGTTGATCTTAATTCTTTACCTTATATGTTTTTTCTTTATTGAGAATTTTTATTTTGAGTTCATGTGATTTTTTGTTTTCTTAATTAAAGTTTTGATTTTTGGTTGATTAATTATTTTTTTGGATTAATTTCAATTAATTATTTCTTTGGATTCAACGTAAAAAATAATGGAATTATGTGTTATAAATTTGATAATGTTCCATGTTTTGAATTGTTTATATTGTTATTAATACGACTAAATAAGATTTGTTTTTATCTTTGTAGTTTATATCAGTTTTGAGTGTGTATATATATATAACTTTTGGAAATTTTGCTTTATTAATTTAAGAATTGTAAATTACTTTGTAGGTTTCAGTAACTATGTACCTGCAGTGAGACATTGACAATATAAGCATATATATATATATATATATGGTATTAACATTTTATAAAAATCTTTCTTACAGCCCAATAACATTCTACGTTAGACAACACTTCTAAACTAATGAAAATCATAGAAATTAAATATTTATTCCCATTGTATTTTATTTAATTATGACAGATCAATTTTTTTTTTAAACACTAACTAGCAAAATGTCTATAATATGCATATTATTAACCCAATTTTCTATTTATAAATTTCTTAGATTTTATTATATCAATCTTTTTTTCTTTTAAATTCTTGGTGGGCAAATCAGTCTCTCACTAATTCTTTTACCTTAACGTGATGTTAGTTAATTGTCCTTTTATTTAACTATCCTGTGCATCGCACGGGTTAGCGACTAGTACTATGAATAACCGTACCCATTAAACTTATTTTAAGGGAATATTTTATATCTCTGTTAAGAGACTATGAATTCCATCTTGAGAATATATGTTCCATCAACACTAAATGTGGCTGCCCCACATACTGAGGTTTTGACCATTACTTTAGATCTCACTCCTGATATATCAAAGTAACCTACACTTCATGATCAGGTCCATTATTCTCTCAGGATTAAGAGTTCATGCAAATATAAGTCGTAAAGTTTATTATTCAATTGACAGTTTTTAGGAGAATAATAAATCTCACAGTAGTCCAGTTCAATATGTCTTAACTCTTAAAACATATCAACATATTAACTAGAAGTCTTCACTTCCATGATCAAGATAAATCATCGTAATTGATATGTTACAGTCTTCACAGATGAAATGCCCAATTTCATCACCGACTACGAACTATAATTCTGAGTTTACAAAGAACTTGTGATTTATATCTTCTGTAACTTTTCACATAAATCACATACTATGCATCTGATAGACTATATGATAATATCCAAATATTCATATTACCATTATTTCAGATAATAATAAAACAGCTTTATTAAACACAATATTAAGTCATACATAATGTCATACACAATGTCACACTTAATATCATACATAGCATCATACAATAGGATTTAAGGGCACTAATCCTAACAATCTCCCACTTGCCCTAAAGACTATTGTGGACTAATCTAACTCTTATTCCCTCCAAATGTGACTTGAAAGTCCTTTGAGGCAAGACTTTAGTAAATGGATCTGCTAGATTATTTGTGTATACCATTTCGCCACTAGCCTTACTTTAAAAGTTTCAACCTTTCCATCTATCCCTCTCTTTCTCTTGTAAACCCATTTGCAACCAACATGTTTAATGCTGTTAGATGCCTTTACAAGATCCCAAACTTGCTTGGAATACATGGAATCTAATTCAGATTTCATAGCTTGGATCCAATGATGTGCATCTATATCATTCATTGCCTCTTCTTAAGTGTAGGGATCTGATTCAGCCTCTTCTGAGATAGCTTCGTAAGTTTCTCCTAAACCTACGAATCTTATAGGAGGCTGAACAATTCTCCCACTACGACGAGGCACCTGTGTACTAGACATGTCATGAGTAGTTTCTTGTGGTGTATCTAATACAGTCACATCATACCTAGTTTCATCCATTGGTTGTTCATTTACATGTTCATTTATTTTAGCCAACACAATTCTACTTCTAGGAGTAAAATTATTCATATAGTCATTTTCCAAGAATTTAGCATTTGTACCAACAAAAACTTTGTTATCTTTACGACTATAGAATAAATAACCCCTAGTTTCTTTTGGATAACCTACAATCAAACACACTTCTGATTTTGGTCCAATTTATCAGGCTTCCCTTTTAACACATGTGTAGGACAACCCCAAATGTGGAGATATTTCATACTAGGCTTACGCCCACTCCACAACTCCATGGGTGTTTTGGGAACAGATTTTGATGGAACTAAATTCAAAAGATGTAATGTTGTATTTAAGGCATAACCCCAAAAAGAAATAGGTAGAGTTGAATAACTCATCATGGACTAACTATTTCTGAAAGAGTCATATTCCTTCTTTCTGCTACACCATTCTATTGGAGAGTTCCAGGTGCAGCCAATTGGGATACAATCACATTTTGAGTTTAGTAATCCTTGAAATTCCCAAGAAGGTATTCACCACCACGATCAAATCGAATGGCTTTTATGCGTTTACCTAATTGATTCTCAACTTCAGCCCTAAACTCTTTGAACTTTTCAAAGGTTTCAAATTTCCGTTTCATTAGGTACACATAACCATATCTTGAGTAATCATCGGTAAAAGTGATGAAATACTCATAACCTCCTTTTGCTTGGGTTGACATAGGACCACATACATCAAAATGCACTAGCTCTAACAAATCTTGGGCTCTTCTACCTTTTGCATTAAAAGGTCGTTTAGTCATTTTATCTTCCAAACAAGATTCACAAACTGGAAATTCATCAAAGTCCATGGGCTCTAAGAGTCCATCTTTGATCAGTCTTTGAATCCTACTTGAATTAATATGACCCAAACGCAAGTGCCAAAGATATGCATCACTAGTAGAAGGAAGCTTTCTCTTTAATGATTTCACATGAGAGTTATTATCTAATTCAAAATTATATAATTCATGCTTATCAGGAGTTAAAATATAAAGACCATCCATAATACTGCCAGAATAGATAAACACTTTATCCTTCTTTATTACAACATTGTCTTTTAGGATAACACAATATCCATGTTTACCTAAGTAAGTAGCAGAAATTAAATTCCTACGAACATTAGGTACATACAAACAGTCTTCCAATATTAGAACTCTAGATTCAAACCATAAATTATAAATACCAACAGCTACAACCGGAATCCTGCTCCCATCAGCCAAAGCAAGAAACAACTCTCATTCTTTAAGCTTTCTGGTCTTCTGGAACCCCTGCAAGGAATTGCAGATATGATTAGTACAACTTGAATCCATTCACCAGGAATCCGTGGGATTCTGTACCAAACATATTTTAAGAAGGAATGTATTTTCCATACCTTTATTCTTGGCAGCCTTAAATATTGGACAATTCCTCTTCTAATGTCCTTTCTCACCACAACGGAAACACTTTCCTTTGATCTTCTTTCCTTTATCAGCAGCCCCTAAGGCAATTTGTTTACCTTCTTGCTTGGTGAAGTCCTTATTCTTCTCTTTCTTACCCTTGCCTTTCGACTTAGGTTGAGAGGTAGAAGCTTCACCAATATTAGCTTCAATATTGGAAGTACCAAGAATGCCTTCTGCCGCTACTAATTCATTCATTAATTCAGACAATGTATAAATCTTTTTGTTCATATTGTAGTTAAGTTTGAATTCCGTGAATGATTCTGGTAGTGACTGGAGTATCATATCCACTTGGGATTCTCCATCAATATCGGCACCTAAAACTTCCAATGTATTCAAATTAGAGATCATTGTAAGACAATGTTCCCTTACTGAACTACGTTCAGGGATTTTGGTATTATAAATTTACCTCATGGTCTCTTGCCTTGCAGAACGGCCTTGCTCACCAAACATCTCCTTCAGACTTAGCATGATGTTTGAAGCTAGCTCTATATCTTGCATTTGATGCTATAGAACATTTGAAATAGATGCTAGGATGTACCACTTGGCCATCTCATTAGATTTCTACGAACGATCATATTGTTGTTTTTCCTCAAGAGGAGCATCTAATGAAGGAAAGTTTGGACATGGTTTAGTAAGCACATATTTGTGCTCTTCAGTAGTAAGAACAATGTCCAAAATTCTTTTCCAGTCAACATAGTTGGAACCAGTCAGTTTGTTTTGATTAAGAATAGTTACAAGTGAGCTAAATGATGCCATATTCAAATCTGAAAACAATAAACATGAATATAATAAGTAAACTGGACATTATCAATTTAGCATATAAACATATAGTATGGAACCTTAATAAAACCATAATATAATATATGCAATGACAACCCAATCCCATATTCAATATCCCTCAGCATAGAGTGAATATAAAATACTATGATTGATTGAGAACTATTCTTATTATTAGTGCTATCATGATAACTCTTATCAAACACTAATAATATGCCATTATACATTTGGCCTCTAAATAAAGAGAGTAAGAACTCAGCATATAGGATACTATAATATTTAATTTAGTGTACACTATTGTCTAGAATCATGTGTAGCTACATTTCATCCCCTTAACAGGCTTATTTTGTAGTACCATGATACAAAACACCCTTCGCATGGAATAGAAAGCTCGAGGCTAAGACAAGGTGTTTGATCAAACCACTACAAACCAAGAAATTCAATCTTGTAGGACTATGAAATAAATACTCTCCGCATGGAATGCTAAGCTCGAGGCAAAATTAAAGTATATATTCCACACTACTATGAACCGACAATGGAGGCCGTGAGATCCAACCATTGTATCTCTCTCCTACTAGATATTTTAAAATAAAGGTTTTTAATTTTGAAACATGCATAATCTAATTACACATAGCCTTGCTCTTTATACATGTGAAAACACTTAGAAAAAATTCTGATATTCTTTCTTTCGATTGATCAAATGTGCCCCTCGATTGATCGAAAAAATTAAAAAATTTGAACTTGACCACCTGACTTGTTCAATCGATACTCGATTGCCTCTCGATCGATTGAAAAACAAATTCGATCAATCGACTAGCAATCGAAAATCAATCTATTTAAAAATTCTGATCACTGTTTCACTCAATCAATCGAAAGTGATTTTCGATCGATTGAAACTTGTAAAACTCGAATTTCCAGAAATTTTTCCAGGTAGTTTTCTACGGTTTTTCTTGAACAAACAACTAACATACGAACATGATAGTCAGAGAATGATATCAAAACTGAAATTCATTGATGCTATAGCCTTAAAGATCAATTTAACATACTTTAATTCAAATTTAAACAACATCATAACATCAATATCAGTTTTTATCAAATCATAGTTTCAATAACTATGCAGAAAATTAAATGTGTAATCCTTTAACAACATGAAACTATAACCTCTAATTCCAAAATTCACAAAACATGTTATACAATTCGAAATTGAAGACCGCTCTAATACCATTTGATGGAAAAAATGCATGTATGTGCAGCGGAAAAATTAATGGATCTACTTCATTCGCAATTGATAACTTGCACTATGTAGATTTCAGAATACAAGAACAAGAGAGTGTACCTTGGTGTGTTGAATTTCAAAACAAAGATTGTAAGCACTTGGGAATACTTTTAATCTTCACTCCAATTTCACTAACGCCCAAGATGTGTGATCTCTCAATCAGTTATAAGAATTTGTTCAAGAGAGAGTTTGAGAGTGTCCAACACTTACATACACCATTTCATGCAAGATGTTCATTCTTTAAAATCTGTATGTTTTTCTCCTTATAACTGATTATCTAATTGGGCTAGCCTTTTGGGCCTTTCCAATTGGGCTCTAGTATGTGGCTTAGAATGGGACCAAAAAGGACCAATAAGACACTAGCTCCAATGGGCATTGAGCTTTTCTGTCAACTCTTAACAAGTCCAAAGTTACCATTAACTATATTTAATACCACTATATAAATATAGTTGCACTCTAGGCCTTATCTATAAATTATATCCCAAGACTTTATTGTACATGCTACCCCTTCATAAAATATTCGTAGTAATACAAAGTCATAAATGTAGACTGCCACTTTGTAAATTACTACATCTTAATCCTTGAGTACCCAGTTTAATCATTTTAAGTTATTCATCATCTATTTATGAAATCCAATTTTATAAATATATACTTTAGTAACAACTTACTAAAGTAGTTAGACCTAACACTCTGAATAACGGTACCCATTAAACTTATCTCAAGAGAATATTTTATATCTCCATTAAGAGACTATGAATTCTATCTTGAGAATATATGTTCTATCAACACTAAATGTGGCTGCCCAACATACTGAAGTTTTGACCGTTACTTTAGATCTCACTCTTGATATATCAAAGCAACCTACACTTCATGATCAGGTTCATTATTCTCTCAGGATTAAGAGTTCATGCAAATATAAATCGTGAGATTTATTATTCAATTGACAGTATTTAGGAGAATAACAAATCTCACAGCAGTCCAATTCAATATATCTTAATTCTTAAAACGTATCAACTAAAAGTCTCAACTTCCATGATCAAGACAAATCATCGTAATTGATATATTACAGTTTTCGTAGATGGAATGCCCAATTTCATCACCGACTACGAACTATAATTCTGAGTTTACAAAAAATTTGTGATTTATATCTTCTGTGACTTTTCACATAAATCACATACTATGTATCTCATGGACTATATGATAATGTCCAAATATTCATGTTACCATTATTTCAGATAATAATAAAACAACTTTATTAAACACAATATTAAGTCATACATAATGTCACACACAATGTCACACTTAATATCATATATAGCATCATACAATAGGATTTAAGGGCACTAATCCTAACAGTCCTAACATCCGAAGGTCAATTACTAGTTTTTGTGTGTTCTTAAGAGATTCTTTAATCTCTCGAAAATCCAAAAAACAATAGGTTGTGTCTTAGTACTCAGTAGTGTTAGATTATCAAGCTATGGCCATAGTGGTGAGGTCGTTTGGCTTGTTGCTTAATTTTCTTAAGGACTTCAAAATACAACATTCCAAACTTGTTCTTCTATATTGTGATAGCCAATATATATTGATGATAACACTGTTTACCATGAAAAGACCAAACACATGCATTGAGCTGGGTTGTTACTGTTGGGGCTCAAATAATATTATCACTAAAATTATCAATTCAAAATAGCAATCACACAAATATCTATGTTAAAAAAGTTTTCTCCTTGAAGGGAAAAACCACGGGACAAATTCCGAAACAATTCACTATTATCAACTCTATTATTAATTCTCAAGTTTACTCCTAATTTGAGATCCATCAAATACAATAATAAAACCTCTAGTGTATGTCTCACAGCCAAAGATAATCTCTTTCTTTTCTTTGCTCTCACTCACTAATTATTTATCTCGAAGGTCAGTGGCAAAGCCATAAATTTTTTCCAGGAGAACCAATCTAAATATAACATAATTCTTAAGTACAACAAAATTATACTTAAGAAAACACTTTTATTCCATCAATTAAATTTTCCCCAACAAAGTTGTCTCATACATTCTTTCATAGTATTACAATAATTTATAATTGAATTTGAAATAAATTTTTCTAATAGTCTATTTTTCTATATATACCAATAGAAATTCACTTAAAAAGTATTAAGATGATAATTGAACAACTCAAACCTTTATTAACAACTTCATATACATATTAAAATAATTCAAGAAGCAACACTTTTAATTTAGCCAAAAATAAAAAATAAAAAAAGAAAAAGACCAGCACAAACTCAAATAATCCATACGTTTATAATAGATTTAAATATAAAAGAATCAATATTATATCCAATGGCACAATTCACAACAAATAGAGATAGAGAGGCAGACATACGATTTGGTTTGCCTATTAGTGAGCATCATCACCCCATGAAGGGTCTTGCAAGCCGGCGGTAGTCATCGATGGCTGTCGTGCTGCTGCTCAGGGCATAAAGGCAATATGGCGATCACCATCTGGGCTATTACTTTTCCTTCCATTTACATATATATATATATATATATATTATTCTGGGTATTAGGGATTTGTAATCTATATATATATATAAAACCGAAACTTTTGAAACTCTCACAATTTTCCACATCATCACTATTTTCTTTTTCTTTTTATTTTTGATTCTTTTTATTTTAGGTTTTATATCTTATAACAATAATATTGAAAAACGTATACAAATTTGGAGGCCTATTTAATGGCTCTATAAAACTTGATGGACAAGAAAATATATTCTAAAATAAGCCCTAATTAATACCTAACCATTATAGGAATCAAATTTGACCTAAAAAAACATTAAAAGAGCCTAAAAACAAGGAAATAAATCACCTAGACCTAAAATAACGTTTTTTGCATAAAAATACCAAAATCTCTTCTCTCCTTAAAACCCTAGCAATTACCATCTCAAAACCCTAAACTCAAAGCGTAGGTTTTGTCTTTTTTTATTTGCTTTCATATGTGCCTGAAATTTTCATTCTATCTTATTGTTTTATTATGTTTAGAATTGATTTTCTTATAAGTATTTGGGTTAATCTCTATATTTTGATAGTGTTTTTATGGGTTTGGTTTTTGAGTTGAAATTCTAATAATTATTTTATATTGTATATGGCAGATAAAGCATCTCTATTTTTTGGAGAAAAATCAAAGCTGCAACCTATGTCTTCTAGCCCAAGGTGTGGAAGCATAAAACCCAACAAAAACTTGGTACTCTCTCTTCTCTATTTGCAATCTCTACTACTTTTTATTTTTATTTTTTATTTTTAACTTTTGCATTGCTACAAGTGTTGTAGAGGATCCTAAAGAAGTATATGTGAAACCCTAGAAAGCCTTGACATTTAATTATGTATTATGCAGTTATGATTACAATGCGATTCAAATCTTAGTGCTTAAGACCAGCAACAAAGCCTATTGATTGTCTGTGCATGGTTTGTATCAGTTTTATATAATTATTATTTGCAGTTGTGATATAGAAATTTGAGTTAGAGAACATGCAACCCTTTAATTTGAAGTTAGGAATTTGCTTTTGATAATCAAGTGTGCCATTCATAAATCACCGTTGAATTTTCAATAAATTTATACAAATTCTGAAGCACAATTATTTCTTATGATAATCCCCCTTTGGTTCTTAAATCTTTTGGTATGTGGCTATAAATTTTCCACAAATTAAATTCATATACAAACTAAGGCACATTTATTTCTTATGATAATCCCCTTTTGGTTCTTAAAATTTTTGGTTTGTGGTTATATATCTTGACAAGTTCTAAAATTATCTTGAGCTTCTTCAGTTTATGAATCTTTGTTTTCATGGATGATTGATTTTTTTCCCCCTTCATAGGAAGGATTTTGCCTTGAATGTTGTTGGTGTAATGCTAGATGAACTACTTTGAATTTCTTCTTCAATAGGTATGATTTTATGTTTTACGGTTACAATGGCGATAGACATGGGATGAGTACCAGTAGTAAAGATGAGATAACTATAGATTTATTTCAAGATAACAATTGTGTTAAAGCAAAATTTTACATAGAAGTTAAAAGTAGTAATTAATATGCAAAAAGAGAATGAAGATCAAAACTGACATGATATCTTTCTGGTAAATTGCATATAGGATCTTAGTAATAACCAGATTCCACCTTGATGAGTTGTTTGGACATGAAATTTTTCTTTATATCATTTTGATAGTAATTTTATTCTCAAATAACGTTTTGCGATGAATATTGTATATTTTATATTTATTTTGATAAGTTATGATGTTTTTTCATTTTAAATTTTATTTTAAGCAAAGTGAAATATATTCCGTGCATCACACGGGTTAGCGACTAGTTGAAGAAAAAAAAAATTCATTAAGGTCTTGTTATTTTGTATTATTAGGTTGGTTTGTTGTATTTGTACCAAATTTTTTATTTTTTACTTTGAGGGGTTTCTATGGACTGGTTCAGAAGTTTTAGGGATCAATTATGAAAAGTTAAAGGTTTTTTTTTTTTTTTTTTTTTTTTTTTTTTTTTTTTTTTTTTTTTTTTTGTGTGTGATAGAACTAAATTTTAAAGGCATAAATGCACTTTTAGTCTCAACATTTTTTTTTTTTTCATTTTTAGTCCCTAAACCAATTAACGCGTCTCATTTTAGTCCTTTCCGGCAGCAAATTAGCGGAAATGGGTGATGTGGCAGTCGGAGCGAATAAATAATAATATAAAATGCCACACCAGCATCTATTTTTTTAAAAATAATTTATAAATTTTAACTAAATAAAAAAAATAAAAAATAAAACATAATTAAAAATAAGAAGAACACAAAAACAAACCCAGAACCAAACACAAACTCAAATTTAAAAACACAAAAAACACAAAAACAAACAAAAAAGAAAAAAGAAAAAAAGAAGGAATTCAAAATCCCAAAATGGCAGAACACAGGAGCACAGACCCAAAAAAATCATACATTCTCAAACCTTCCTTTCTCTCTCTCTCTCTTCCAAACCCAGCTCAAACACAAACCCAAAACCAACCCTTCCAAAACATTCTCAAACCTTCCTTTCTCTCTCTCTTTTCCACAACTCTCACAAATATCTTTCAAACTCCATGGCTGGCCTCCTTCATACATCACCACCGCCACTACCACAATCGGCAGTGGTTTTTTCTTCTCTTTCTCTGACCGACCCTCTTTTCTATATCTCTTGATTTGCTCAAACTCATACCCAAATGGCTCAAGCTCATCCTCTCGAGATTCTATCTCATAGATCAGTGTCTTTCTCTCTTAAATCAGTGTTTTTCTCTCTTAGATCAGTGGGTCTCTGTCAAATCGGTGGGTCTTTCTCTTTCATCTCTCTATCTCTCTGCTTAGTGGTGGAGATCACAGTTGAGGTTGAGATAAATGGTCATGTATTCCGATGGTGGGTTTGTGGGTTGTGAGTTTTTTTTATCTGGGTTTGTGGGTTGTGATTCCGATGAGTGGGTTTATGGGTTTGTGGCGAAATGGTGGGATCTAGAGGATGGTGGAGATCAGTGGGTGTTTGAGTTGGAGATCAGTGGGTTTGTGGGTTCAAATTTCTAGGTATGCAGATCTTGAACGGCGCTTGATCCACAAAAATGAGATGTGGAGGCTAAAGGGAAAAATAGAGGGATTGAGCTAGGTTTGTGTTGGTATGGTTGAGTTGGGTTTGTGGTTGAGCAATCGATTATAATATTACAATATTCTGGGTTTGCGTTTGGTTCTGGGTTGGTTCTAGGTTTGTGGTTGAGCTGGGTTTGTGTTGAGCAATCAAGTTTTCTTACAATATTCTTTTATGATTTTTCTGTGTTTGATTTCTGGGTTTGTATGATTTTTTTGGGTTTGTGCTCTTGTGTGTTCTGCCATTTTGGGATTTTGAATTCCTTCTTTTTTGTTTGTTTTTGTGTTCTTTGTATTTTTAAATTTGAGTTTGTGTTTGGTTCTGGGGTTTTTTTTTTTTTTTTTGTGTTCTTTGTGTTCTTCTTGTTTTTAATTCTATTTTTAATTTTTTTTATTTAGTTAAAATTTATAAATTATTTTTAAAAAAATTAGATGCTGATGTGGCATTTTATATTATTTTTTTATTCGCTCCAGCTGCCACATCAGCCTTTTCCGCTAGTTAGCTGCCGAAAAGGACTAAAATGAGATGTGCTAATTGGTTTAGGGAGTAAAAGTAGAAAAAATAAAATGTAGGGACCAAAATGGAAAAAAAGTCAAAATATAGGGACTAAAAGTGCATTTACGCCAATTTTAAATTTTGATAAATCCAATTCTGCAATTTTAGGGGGGTTGGGGGGCCAGTTAGTATATTTTTTTGTTTAAACTGTAATTTTATCCCACCCTCTAATGGGAATTTCAAAAAGTTAGGGGGCCATGGTCCCCCCAAGCCCCCCTAGCTCCACCTTTGTCGAAGGCAGCAACACTCTACTCTCTATTCTCTAGCCTTTCTTCTCTTATTCTTTCTTTTTCCATGTAGCTCTCCTTGGCTATTTCTTCATGTGTTTTACAAAAAAGGTTGTTAACAAAACCCAAACCTTGTTGTCTCTCTCTTTAAGTTATCTCACAAGTAGGGGTGGCAAAATAAGCCCAAACCCATTTGCCCACCCAAACCCGCCCACTCTAATTAAACCCGAACCCACCCAATTATTAGTTGGGTTAAATGGGAATCAACCCAATTAGACCCAGTAATAATTGGGTTTTAACTAAGAACCCATTGAACCCCATTTAACCTAAAAATGATATACCCAAACTCAACCCAGCCCATCCCAAAAAAAAAAAAAAAAAAAAAAAAACACCCAACCCTCACCTTAGACGTTTTTGGGTTAGGTTTTCATTTTCCCTAATTTACTAGGCCTCCAATCATGGAATTGACAAGGCATCAAAGAAACAGCTAGAGCTCTGCAACAAAAATATTGCTACCAATATCTTGATTGAGCTTGGCCAGGGAAGATTCGAATGGGGCGCTGGAGATGTCATACTGGATGAGACGGTAAACGTCAACGATGGTGGCGGCGTCGCAAAGCTCGATGCAGGTCACGAGGAAGAAGACGAGCGCAATCATCGAGCACACCGAGTCCAGCATTTCTCGCTCGTGAGCTTTTCGTGAACCCATCGACGAAGAAGATCTAGGGTTTCGGGATTCAGATATAGATTCAATTATTTTGATATTTGGTTTATAAAAATTTCAGAGTGTTTTATAGTTAAATGAGAGAGAGAGAGAGAGAGAGAGAGAGAGAGAGAGAGAGAGATTTGTTTACAGTGGAATAGCTCTCACTGCAAGTTTGGTATTAGTGTTGTTTGCAGTTGCTTTTTATTTCTTTTTATTTTTTTTATTTTTTCTAAAATCATTTTTTGTTGCTGTCATTTCATTTAGGGTTGTCAATAAATTACCAAATTTTTTTTAAAATTATTATTAACTATAATAAATTTCCTTCTCAAAAAAAAAAAAAAAACTATAATAAATTACCACCTTCAACTTTAATAAAAATCATTGTTAATTAAGACTTAAAGATCCATCAATTATTATTTTTTACTACACAAAAAAAAAAAAAAAAAAAAAAAAATACAGTAATGGAATTGACAAGGCATCAAAGAAACAACTGGAGCTCTGTAACAAAAATATTGCTACCAATATCTACCATTCATGTTGAATTTTCTTTGTACCCATGGTTGAATTTTTTAGTAGTGGGGGATGAATATTTTGGTAATTTTCTGGGTTCCGGGGGTATTTTGGTCATTTTTTGGGTTCGAGAGTATTTTGGTCATTTTTTGGGTTACGGGGATATTTTGGTCATTTTTGAGTTTCGGAAGTATTTTGGTCATTTTTTGGATTCGGGGGTATTTTGGTCATTTTTTGGGTTTTAAGGGTATTTTGGTCATTTTTTGGGTTTTGGGGGATTTTGGTCATTTTCAGGTTTTGGGGGGGATATTTTGGTCATTTTTTGGGTTTTGGGAGTATTTTGGTAATTTTTAAGTTTTTGGGGTATTTTGGTCATTTTGAAGATTTTAAAGTACTTTGATCATTTTCACTTTAGTGACATTTTGGTAATTTTGATAATTGGGTGGGTTGGGGTTTACCCATAATAATTGGGTTGGGTTGGATTTGGGTTAGAAACAATTAGTTAAATGGGTTTTAAATGGGTAAATGAGTTTTATATACCCAATCCAATTATGCTCACCCCAAACTCACCCAAACCCTCCCATTTGCCACCCCTACTCACAAGTGAAAAAAAAAAAAAATTTCTCTCTTAGTTTCACACTCTATTTTCCCTCTTCCTATAAGAGGACTCTTGGGCCAAATCTATCAAATTCTTTATAATATTATCTATTTAGAAGAGTTTTTTTTCTATTCCTTCTTGGAAAAGGAATACGTTATTCCTTTAACAAAGAATAGACGTTCCTTTCACTTCAAAGAATAATCTTTCCTTTTACACCAAAAAATCTCAAATTAATTTTCCTTCTTTAACTTTTCAATAATTTGGAATTTTGAGTCAATATCCAACAGTTACTTTGTTAAAGAGAAAATAAAAGACCGCTTGATAAAAACTTCCATGTGCCCACTAAACATCAATTAGCAGACCTTTTCACTAAACCCCCTGACCTCCAACAGTTCCATAATCTGCTTTGCAACTCCATCTTCAGGGGGAGTATTAAAGCTTAATTTGAATCAAGAAGCTGGCCTAAAGTTGAAGGTTCAGAGAGTTGTATGACTTGCAGTTTACTGATTACTAAGTACTACTACAAGTCGTTTAATCTATTCTGGATTGTATTATTGCTGGGTTGTATTATTGTTACCCGGAAGAACACCTGTCCTCTTGTCATTGGCTCACCACAGTTAGCGTATAGTTAGTTACCAGCCGTTAGTTGATTAGAGAGTTGTAACTAGCCGTTAGTTGATTAGAGAGTTGTATGAGTCCGGTTAATGTATGCCATTAGGGCACACATTAATCATCTATTTAGGAAAACCATATTTCACTCTCTATCCGTTGTAGAATGATAAGATTGCAACGAGCAGCAAAGAATTGAACCCACATACACAATCAAAAAGGTATCTAGATATGCGATATCAATGCGTATGTACATGCAGTTACATTTATTACCATTCGGTTATTGCATCTATTGACATCTGCTGAAGTAAAATCCATGAGGCATAGCTCATCCAAAGACTTACTAAGTGCGTAGCATGACAGAAAGGTCCAATGTTTTGTTCAGGAAAAAAGAAGGCCAAGGTTTTCCTCCAAAAAGAAAAGTATTTGGCTTCAACCCAAGTAATAACTATAGTTTAAAGTTGTCAGTCAAAATGAGTCAATAGCCTCGGATCCAAAGCTCAAATGAGTATGAGAGATTCAGAACAAAGCCCTTCATCTGATTCAACTGGTGCACAGCCATATATATTAATAGATAAAAGTTAGTCGCGTTCCCTTGACTGTAGTACATGAGTTTCTTTTATTAAATTCAAATACTTGCTTGGTTACACTGATGAATAAAGCATAATTAAACAGTGTTATTATTCACGAGGACTGTTAATTCAATACATTTATGCACGTGAATTTAACTAACCTAATGTATTGTGCTTGACTACTAAATTTAGTTAAAAGCCATATAACTCAACTAGCTAGTATTCTTTTTTCTTTTCAATGAAGATATTTAGAATTCAAATCCTCTGCTTAACTACTAAAAAGAAAAAAGTTGTTGTACCTAAGTTTTTGCACTTCGATCTACATATAATATCAAAGTGAAATGATTAGCTTTTTATTGACTACTTCTCATTGCGCCACGTTGCTACACAAATATATGTCACGTGTACATTTAAAAACATAACAATTGTGCCTTTTCATTTGGCCCTTTAAGTTTCAGTATCTACTCACCATTTTATATAAGATGTATATATTAAAATAAAAAACTGTCAATATCGTTCAGTATTATTGTTGCTATCGTTAATGTGGCTTGGTTTTTGATCCTTTTCACAATTTAACCAGGAAAAAAAAAAAAAAAAAAAACCGACTTACAAATGGTAATTTTGAAGAAGACTCACATGTTTCTTGTGTTTCTATGAAAGATGAAAGAGAAAAAATTGAGAAGTTACTAAATGAAGAAATCATTCAGTATTATTTTTGGCTACCATTGGTGTGGCTTGATTCCTAGACATTTTCACTAATTAACAAAAAAAAAAAACTGACTTACAAATAGCAATTTTAAAGAATATCCACAGATTTCTTGTATTTTTAAGAAAGATGGAAGGGAAGAAGTTGAGAAGAAGTTACTAAATGAATATGAACTACTATTTATGATGGAGTTTATGCTCTAAAATCTAATTTATTGCCATGTCATAAATAATTAAATTATTTAATTATATGATACTATCTATAAATGAACCAATAAGACATTATCTTAGTCCATGAGATGCATAGTATGTGATTTAAATAAAAAGTCACAGAAAGATATAAATCACAAGTTTTTTGTAAATTCAGAATTTTAGTTTGTAGTCGGTGATGAAATTTGGCGTTTTATCTGCGAAGACTATAACATATCAACTAAGATAATTTGTCTTGATCATGGAAGTGGAGACTTCTAGTTGGTATGTTGATATGTTTTAAGAATTAAGACATATTGAACTGGACTGCTAGAAAATTTATTATTCTTCTAATGATTGTCAAATGAATAATAAACCTCACGACTTCTATTTATATCAACTCTAAATCCTGAGAGAATAATGGATCTGGTCATGAGATGTAGGTTACTTTGATATATCAAGAGTGAGATCTATAAGTTACGGTCAAAACCTCAGTATGTTGGGAAATCATATTTTGTATTGATGGAACATATATTCTTAAGATGGAATTCATAATCTCTTAACGGAGATATAAAATATTCACTTGAAATAAATTTAATGGGTTTGGTTATTCATAGTGTTAAGCTCAACCACTTTAGTAAGAAATTACTAAAGTATATATTTATGAAATTGGATTTCATAAATATATGATGAATAATATAAAGAATTAAATCGGGTACTCAAGAATTAAGATGTAGTAATTTTCAAAGTGGCAGTCTACATTTATGACTTTGTATTATTACGAATATTTTAATAAAGGAGTTGCATGTATAATAAAGTTTTAGGATATAATTTATAGATAAGACCTAGAGTGTAACTATATTTATATAGTGGTATTAAATATAGTTAATGGTAACTTTGGACTTGTCAAGAGTTGACAGAATAGCCCAAGGCCCATTGGAGCTAGTGTCTTATTGGTCCCTTTTGGTCCCACTCCAAGCCACACACTAGAGCCAAATTAGAATAGCCCAAGAGGCTTGTCCAATTAGATAATCAGCTGTATATAAGGAGAGAAATATACAGAATTTCATTAAGTCTTACAAGAATCTTTCATTAAGATAAAAAAGGTATGAAATGGTTTGTATGTGGATGTTGGACACTCATTTATTCTCTCATTGGAAACTGTTTGAGAGACCACACTTCTTGGGCATCAAGTGGAATTGGAGTGAAGATTAAAAATTTTCCCAAGTTCTTCTCAAGTCACGGTTTTGAATTTCACTGCACCAAGCTACGCTTCCTATTCTTTGTTCTAGAATTCAAGATTACATGTTATCTTTCATGAATGAAGTAGATCCGTGTTTATTGCTTCCGCTGTATGTTTTATATAACATACAAAACCAGTTTTTCCAACAATTTATACCAAAATAATTATGACCCTTCAATAGGCACATTTTCATTTAATGTGCATATTTTCGGTCAATAAACACATTTTCATTCAAAAGATACATTTTCGGTCAATATGCACATTTTCATTTAATAGGTACATTTTCTGTCAATAGATATTTTTTCATTCAATAGGCACATTTTTTGTCAAGATGCACATTTTCATTCAATAGACACCTTTAGGTATATCAATTTGAATGGTTATGACCTTTCAATAAAAACTTTTTAGTATATATATTATAACATATCTATATATACAACATTATGTCTTTTATTTCTTTTCACAAAAAACTAATAAATAAAACAACATTGCTTTTTTCTTCTTTTTTTCCCTAAAACTCATCCAGTAACTATTTTCGTGCATCGTATCGCACAAGTTAGAAACTAGTATTACTTATTATCATTGTTAAAGACAATAATATTTTATTCATTGTTATTTCTTTTTCATGCGTGCATAAACAAGAAAAGAAGCAGATATTTCCCACCACTTTTCCCTGTAAAGACAAGATGGAGAATAAACATGAAGAAAGGGGACTGTAAAGGCAACCGAAAAAGGCCATACCATACATGCACATTAACTATTGGTAAAAATAAAAAAAAAATAATAAATGCTATATATATATATATATATATATTGTTTGAGAATCTATTATATAGTATATACGAGTGTTATATTTGGGCAAAGAAGGGCGTCTGAAAATGTATGGGTAGTAGCTGTTTGTAGTTAGTCTGAAAAGAAAAAAGACAGCCCTTTGGGTGAAACCCCAAAAACAGTAATCTTTTTGTGGTCCCTCGTTACCCCCACTGACAGTCACTAGGGCTCGATCAAAGTGTTAGTAGTGGTAGTCGAAGCCAGACTCACTGAGCCTTCAGAAACTATAAACTCTCTATCTTGCCCTTTCTCTCTTCTCTGTGGCAATTGGCAAAGGCCAAATGCAAAGTATTACTGAACAGTAGAATCTGTGAACTCTACTGTGTACACTTGTCTGCATATCTGCAATCACTGAATTCACTTGACCACATAGTGATTCTCTCTCTCTCCTCTCTCTCTCTCACATATGTATATATATATATATATATATATTTTAGAGAAATTTAATTATTTATTACAAAAACAAATGTGACGAACGAGGGGCCTTTAATTATGTAATCTAATTGCTACTTCAAATATTAAGGACCTGTTTAGTAATGTTGTTCTAATAATAATGTTCATATTTTTTGAAAATATGTATAGGTGAAAAAGTGTATAGAAATTCATATAATATTACTTAGAAACTAAAAACATGTGTTTAAATACATGTACTAAATAGACCATAAATGCCTAAAACTTTAACTTTCACAGTACTTTTTGTCTTCATCCTCTCTCTCTCTCTCTCTCACATTCTCACACAGCATAGAAACTGTCACTAATTACCAAACTTTAATCACAAACAAAGCCTAAATACCTAAGTGTTGTATTACAAAAAACAAAAGGACCCACGGCCTCCATTAATGCCATTTTCTTTGTCGATCACTTTCATTATCATTATCATCATCATCTTCTTCAACTTCACACATGTTCGTGGTGATGGTGTGAGGAGCATGCCCATCCCCAAATGCCCTAACGTGGTCCTTAAGAGACCTCTTGTGTTTGAAATCAGAGCCACAAATACAAAACCAGAGCTTTCCACAGTTCTTCTCATGAGTCCTCCAATCACCTCGTACAGCAAAAGGCTTCCCACATTTTCTGCAGCCGTACGGCTTGGCTCCATGCTTTCTCTTGTAATGCGTCTGAAGGGTCCTGAAATCTTTCAGAGGCCTTGACCTTGGGTGCTCTATGTTGTTCTTGCAACCCTCAGCACAGCAATAGCATGGCAGTCTCAGCATGGAAGAAGCGGGTTTTGTCCCTCTCAATGATTCTGGGCCCTTCCGGTACTGTGACCCATGCCCCCACATGTGCATCTATACCACCCAAAATATATATATATATATATATTAAAAAGATAAGAAAATAATTTGACAAAAGAAAAGTAAAATAATTCAATAAGAAGAATGTAAATTCCTATTTAGTGAAAGTGAAAAATGAGAATATAAGCATTTATGTGATAATGTGACATTTATATATGAAATTGGCTAAGTCACTAACAGATTTCTCCTTGAATTTACTGGTGCATAGGATGGGAAGACTACACCCAGAAAAATAGTCAGTTGTTCGAAGAATTTGGGACTAACATTAATATATATCAATTGGTTATCATGCCAAGACCAAATATAGTATTATATTGTTTAAATTATTGTAACCTGCATGTTGTTGTATCTGTTGAATGTTTTGTTGCAGACAGTGCAAGAGAACTGTGTTGGGCCAACAAGGATCTGAGCTGGAGAAGGAATCCAGTATTGGGCTGGAAGAGGAGCAGTAGTGTCATGAGTAGGGATGCTAGAGTCGTTGGATCCTGAAGTAGTTGGAGGACCAATATGAAGGGCTACTGTTACACCACCCTCGCTAGAAGGGTTTTGGTGATTCACAAAATTGTGGTTTGAGGAGGGAATATTATTATTATTGTAGATGGGGTTCTTGGGGATGTGTTGGCCAGGAGGGCCAAGAGAAAGAAAAATAGAATCTTCATCTTCTTCTTCAGCTTCCAAATAGGCACTCTCACAAGAGGATAAGTAGGCAAAGGAGGAAGTTTGCATGGTGATGTTGATGCTAGCTATTATATTATCAGGGAGAGAGAGAGAAGGAGACAGATTTTGAGTCTTGGTGGAGAAGGTAAGAAGGGACAAGAAAAGGCAATAAATAAACAAATTTTGTGGGTATTTGGGATTTGTGTAATGGGATTCTTTTCTATAGGAAAATGCTTTAGGCTAGAAAAAAATAAAAAAGGGGAAATGCTTAATTAACAACAATAGGAATAGGGTTTACATTACAATGTTTAAATTGGTTTTTCAAAATGGTAGTATTTATTTGATTTTGGGAGAGTGAAAAAAGAAAAAATAAATAAAAAAGAGGGAGAGTGCACGTGGAATGGAGGGATATTGATATAATGCAAAATGAAATGTTGGGTTTTGGCGTGTTTGGGTATGGAGGAGACACGGAACCGGCAAAGGAGGATTGATAGTGGGGGCAAAGAACACATAGAATAGTGTACCAACTCTAACACACGCACACTCTCTCTCTCTCAACCAAGCTCTCGATTCCCGAGCTCTACTAATCTCCTCTTCTACTACTAGACCACTACCAGTGTTTTTATTTCTCTTCTTCTTCTTCTGCCCACATTTGCTCTCTCTCTCTCTAAATCAAAAGTGAGAGTGGGAGTGATGATAGAGATGTACATACACTATGTAGACATGGAAAACTGTAGAACGGAAGGCGTGAGTCTTTCTCTCCCGCTTTTGTATTTAAAACAAAAGGTGATAGCGATATATAGGGATAGTGATGGTGTGAACATTATAGAGCGTGATTTCATCTTTACACCAAAATTTAAATAGGAAAAATCCAAAACTATTACGATAAACAATTTACCAATGTCATGGTAAAGTTTTGAAGGGCAAATATGTCATGTACAAGAATTAAAAGGGTCTCAGTATATGAGATTGTCCCTAGTTAGGTGACATGTTTGAGAATTAGGACGAAACATGAGTAGAGGGGAGCAGCGGAGACAACATTTATGGGATCCAACTGCATGGTGTTTCATAACTTTTCATTTTGGATGCAATATATGTCAAAAAGATTGCTCATATATATCATATATTTCTTTACAAAGACAAATATGGTTATATAGCAGTACAAAGAGAATGATCTAGAAGCTAAATTAGGCTATACACAAATTACGGCTACTATAATGGTTGACCCTTAAGAGAAGGGATTCTAAACAATCTGGCCTACAATTTCTCCAATCATGTGATAGCTCACGCCAACACTCCCTCTCAAGTTGATGCATATATATCTTTCATGCACAACTTGTCAAGTGAGCTGTAGAAGACTTTGCTGGAAATAGCCTTTGTAAGAATGTCTGCCAGTTGATCTTCAAACCTAACAAATGGAAATCGAATTATCTTTTCTTCAAGGTTCTGTTTGATGAAATTTCTATCCACTTCCACATGTTTAGTATGGTCATGTTGGACTAGATTATGGGCAATATCAATGGCTGCTTTGTTGTCACAAACGGGTCCATTTCGGAACTAGGAGCAAAGCCAATCTCAGTTAGCAACCTTTTAAGCCAAAAAAGTTCACAGATGCCCTTGACCATTCCTTTGAACTCAGCTTCAGCACTGGATAATGCCACCACCTTTTGCTTCTTGCTTCTCCATGTAACAAGATTTCCTCCTACGAAAGTAAAGTAGCCTGATGTGGATTTCCTGTCAAAAATATTTCCTGCCCAATCTACATCTGTATAACCCTCAATGTGTAGATGATTATTTTTTAAGAACATAAGTCCTTTTCTAGGAGAGGACTGTAGGTAGCGAAGAATCTAAATTACTGCATCCATATGATCTTCACTAGGACAATGCATAAATTGACTCACTATGCTTATAGCATAGGCTATATTTGGGCGAGTATGAGATAAATACATTAGCTTACCCACTAATTTTTGATATCTCTCTTTATTCGTTGGCACATGATCCGAATACTCTCCAAGTTTTTGATTCTGAACAATTGGGGTATCAGCTGGTTTACAGTCTAGTAGTCCCACTTCAGACTACAAATCTAACACATATTTCCTTTAAGAAAGAAATATACCTTGTTTCGATCTGGTTACCTCAATTCCCAAAAAATATTTGAGTCCTCCGAGGTTCTTCATTTCAAATTCAGTTGCCAGTTGCCCTTGAAGTCTAGAGATCTCTTCGATGTCATCTCCTGTAATAATCATGTCATCTACATATATAATTAGAGCTATTACCTTGCCTAGTCGGTGCTTCAACAATAGAGTATGATCTGAATTGCTTTGGGTAAAACCATACTTTCTTATAGCCAAGCTAAACCGACCAAAACATGCATAGGGTGATTGTTTTAGCCCGTACAGTGCCTTTTGTAACTTACACATAACCTTAGTCTTTAAAGATGTTGTGTATCCTAGTGGAATATCCATGTAAACTTCCTCCTCTAGATCACCATGAAGAAATGCATTCTTTACGTCAAACTGATGTAACGGTCAGTTCAAATTTGCTGCAAGAGATAACAGGACTCTGACCGTTTTCAGCTTTGCCACAAGTGAGAAGGTTTCTTGGTAGTCTATGCCATTTTTTTTTTGTATATCCCTTTGCCATAAGCCTTGCCTTGTACCGTTCAATGGATCCATCTACCTTGTGTTTAATGGAGAAAACTGATCTGCACCCCACGGTCTTTTTTCCTTTCGGTAATGGAACAAGAGCCCATGTTTTACTCTTCTCCAGAGCTTCCATTTCTGCTTTTATGGCTTGAGCCACTTTGGATCTGATAAGGCTTCTTGTACTATGCTGGGAACATGGTGTGAGGACAACCTATGCACAAACTCCTTGAGCGGTTCTGGTAATCTCTTAGTAGACACATAGTTGGCAATCGGGTTTCTTGATCTTCTTTCCTTAGAATCTGGAGAATACCAATGTGGTGGCTTGCCACGATTGTGTCTGAAAGGTAAAGTATAACCAACAGAGTTATTCGAGTTATTAATAGGTGTGATAGGAGAGCTTACCTCATGAGTATTCTCAGGAGAAGGGTCTTCGGGTACTGAAGAGTGGGGTTCTTCATTTTCAGGTTCAGATGACTCGGATGCAGCTTCCTAAATGATATCAGGATTATCTTTCCTTTCTTCACTAACCACTGCCTCATTGCCGTCACTCATCTGTACTGGGTTGTCTTCAAAACCTTGCCAAGTCCACCAATTTAGCTCTTCATCTCGTATCTCCCCCTGAAGAGATGAAGTGGATACTGATGAAAGGAAGAAAGTTTCTGATTCTAAGAAAGTAACATCCATAGTGACGTAGGTGCGCTTGGTGGTAGGGTGGTAGCAACGATATCCCTCTTGGTGTGTAGCATACCCCAAAAAAATACAACAAACGGCACACGGATCAAGCTTGGTTCGTTGATTTTTATGGAGATGGACGAAAGCGACACAACCAAAGATTTGTGGTGGAAGTAGCAAAATAGTAGGCAAGGTAACATGTTTAGACAGAACCTGCAATGGGGTCTTGAACTACAGCACTTTCGAAGGCATACGGTTTAATAGATATACTAGTGTGGCAATAGCATCTTCCCAATATCTACTCGGCACATGTGCCCCAAGCAAGAAAGCATGGGCTGTTTCGAGGATAAGCCGATTCTTCCTTTCGGCAACCCCATTTTGTTGGGGTGTTTGAGCACATGACGTTTCATGAAGACGGCCATAGGTCGCAAAGTAATCCTAAAATTTCTTATTGACATATTCACCACCATTGTCAGAGCGAAGAATCTGATTTTAGCTTAAAATTGAGTTTGAATCATTGTATGAAAAGATTGAAACACACTAAACACATCATCCTTATGTTTCAACAGATATAGCCAAGTCATACGAGTACAATCATCGATAAATGTCACAAACCAGTGAATGCCAGAAGAAGTGGTAATTGGAGAGGGTCCCTAAACATCTGAATGAATTAAAGCAAAAGGAATATCACTTTTATTCAAACTTGTGGAATAAGAAACACGATGACTTTTGGCTAGAATGCAAGTATCACATTTAAAGCTAGAGTCAGGTAATTTGGAAAATAAATCTAAAAACAAATATTTCATATAGCTAAATGATGGATGCCCCAAGTGTCGATGCCATAGCCAAATCTGTCACTCCTTAATGCTTGCGTGGTGCATATGATGAGCCCAACCAGAGCTGAAATCATCCATGTAATATAACCCCCCCCCCCCCTTCTTAGTACCACGCCCAATGATCTCCTTGGTGAGAATATCCTGAAGAAGACAAAAAGTAGGATACATTAGTGCAACACAATTTAGTTCCTCAGTAACTTGTCCTACAGACACCAATTTATTTAAGAGGGATGGAACTAATAAAGTATTAGATAAAGAAAGAGATTGTGATAAGGCAACAGTTCCAGCCTTTGTAATTGGATATGTAACCCCATTAGCATTCGCAATATCAGTTCGCCTTGGTTGGATAACTTCAATAAGATCATCTGAATTGAATGTCATATGATCCGTGGCCCCGAAGTCAATTATCCAGCCATTGTCACCATTCTGGATAGAACTAAGTAAGGCATAACCACAATTACCTTGATCATTGAGATGAGTTTCATCACTCGAAGACTCTATTTTTGAGGTAAGAGATAACTGAGGCGTTGCAGTTACCAAGGCAGCCTGACCAGGTCCTTCATTAGAGGCAGCATCACGATTTTTATGGGCCTTGTATTCATTCCACCAGTCTGGGTACCCATGTAACTTGAAACAAGTTTCACTGGTATGTTTCATGCTCCCACAATGAGTACAACCTCCTTCTTCTGATTGAACCTTGGCTTTGGCGCTGGTATTCAGTTTCCCACCACCCGTAGAGCCATTTTTGGATAACTGAAGAGAGGGTGGTTGTTGTTGTCCTATCTTGACTCCTTTTGATGCCATAACAGCTCCAGTCGTGTCTGTACCTGTGAGCATCACTGCCTGTCGGATCTCCTCCCGTCGAACATGAGCATAGGCCTGTTTTACGGTAGGGAAAGGACGTATCTGTAGCACATCACTTCGAATCTTGTCCAGCTAATCATCCAATCCATCAAGAAAGATATAGACTCTGTCTTCTTGTAGGATTGTATTATATTTTTGTATATCAGTGGCACAGTTCATCGGGTTAGGACGCCGGAAATCAATTTCTCTCCACTAGCCTTGAAGATCATTGTAATATTTTTCAATGGATCCTCCGGCTTGTCTCATTTTAGTCACCCATCTTTTTAGATCAATTACTTGTGAAGTATCAGTTCCATCAAAATAAGTAGTAGCAACAGAATCCCATACCAGTTTTGCAGTTGGGAAGCAAATGAAATTACTGATCAAGGACGGGTCCATAGAATTGATCAGCCACCCTTTGACAATTGCATTCTCAGTTCGCCATTGTTGGAAAGTCGGATATGTAGGTTCAGGTTGCAGAAAGTCACCATTGATATATCCTAATTTGTCTTTGCCCAAGATATACATCTCAACAACTTGGGACTAGAGGGCATAGTTGGTGCCATCCAACTTAATGTCGATTTGTGTAGCGGAAGCAACATAGGTTGGTAGGTGGGTTTGGGTTTGATTTTTGGTCAAGACTTCAGTCATTCTTGCCATCAAATCTTCTAGGATAGTGTCTGTGGAATTTTCGCCAGTTTGTACCACATCAGTTGGGTTCACCATGGCTGTAGATCAGTGTTTAGGGTTGGGTTTGGTTGTAGAGCAAGTCCTAGGATTTTGCTCTGATACCATGTCAAAAAGATTGTTCATATATTTCTTTACAGAGACAAGTATGGTTATATAGCAGTACAAAGAGAATGATCTAGAAGCTAAACTAGGCTATACACAAATTACGGCTACTATAATGGTTGACCTTTAAGAGAAGGGATTCTAAACAATCTGGCCTACAATTTCTCCAATCATGTGACAGCTCACGCCAACAATATATATATATATATATATATAATCTTTCAACAATCACACTATAGACTATATATAGTCATGCCAACTTCTAAGTGCTATCAAGGCTCTATATATTTTTTGAATATTCTCACTGTAGCGCAAAAGGTGAGAGAAATGTGTGACAGATTCTTCATCTTACAACTCCAACCCTACAAATTTTTTTTTATACAACACTACTTTGAACATCTATCACTTTTCTCAAATCCTATAATGGCATTAAATTAATTGAAGGGACAGCATTAATGACGTAATTAAACCAAACGGTTGGTGGGCCATTTCTTTGAATATTGTAGTAAATAGAGAGTTCATAGGCAGAAACTCAAAGCCTTGATGGATTGCTCTCCATATATCGTATACCATCCTATGAATGTGCTAGTTTCTGATACTCCAACTCAAAAGGTCTGTTAGAGCATTCTTATCAAGGTTTGCAAAAAATTTAGCATTTACCATCTCAAAATCCAATTTTATAACATATAACACCCGACTTTTCAATACAACCTACATCAAAACTTCTAGTTTTTTTTACCATTTCATTTGAATAATCTTTCTTTATTATTTTTCAATAATTTTTTATTTTTCCTCTCTCTCCTCTGTCTCTCTCTTTCTCACAGCACCGCCGGCACCACACTACCAACCACCCACCAAAAATCCACCACCCATACCACAACCACCACTAACAAAAAAAAAAAAAAAAAAAAAAAAAATCACAACAGAAACCTCCACATCCACCCATAACCACCAAATCCACTCACCACCACCAACCACAACAGAAAAAAATAAAAAAAAATAGAGGAAGAAAAGAAACCTCCACCATCGCCACCACCAGCAAACCCACTAGCAGTGAAAGCTTCTCATTTCTCTGAAGATCGGCTTGTAGGCTTCAGATTGGCGTTTAGATTGCCGTGGGCTGGTGGTGGTCGTGGCTCACCGTGGGTTGGGTTCAGATTGCAGTGGGTGGGCGTGGGTGGGTTCAGATCACCGTGGATTGCCGTGGGTGGCTTCAGACCGCATGTGTGGCTGTGGGTTGGTTCAGATCACAAGTGGCCATGGGGCCGTTGCTCGCCATGGGCCACCACGATTTGCTCGCCTTGGGCCGCCACGGTGATGGTCGATGGCTAATTTGGGGTCAGTCATAAATCAACCATGGGTTTGTGATTTGGACGGTCATTGACTGTCAACCATGGGTTTGGAGGTAGAGAGAGATTGAGAGAGACTAGAGAAATGGTGAGACGGGAGAGAGAGCAAACAAATGAGAAAAAAAAAAGTTAGCCCGCTTGAATAAAAAAACAATATAAATTTTACAATTGGTGAACAGTGCGGTCTCATATTTGAGACCACACTGTTCACCAATGCAAAAAATTATAGCATTTAAAACCCTTGATGGAGCAACCTTTTGGGTAAAAAATGCTAAAAAAAAGTATCTTTTGGCATATAGAACCCTTAATGAGAATGCTCTTAAGAAGGGAAAAATTCATCCTGTTTCCATTGCATGTTTTCACCCTCATGTGAGGGAGAAAAAACATGCAACGGAAACACAGTATAACTTCTCACAGCATGGGCTTGATCTAGTTTTTTTATGCTGCCTAGTTGATATGATAAGAAACCGGTCGGTGACAACATTGTAGCTAATAATATTTTCATAAAGTTAACCACACAGCTCCACGTCTCATCTTGTTTTTTTTTTTTTTAGAAGAATGTCCCATCTCACGAATTTCGAAAGTGTAGAATGTGACAACTAAGATCCTCATAAATAATGGAAATGAAACATCGGGATCATCTTGCTAGTAAAAACGGACTCTTAGAGCATTCTTATCAGGTGTGCCAAATGCCAAATATTTGGCATTTGACACACCAAACACCAAAAACAGAGCATCATGAGGTGTGATAAATGTCTCAAAATTTTGAGACATGCTATAGTACGCTCTCAAATATGAGAGCATATGGACAAAAATGCTATTTTGGTTTAATACTTTTTTATTCTCTTTTCTCTCTCCTCTCTCATCAGTTTATTCTTTTCTCTTCTCTCTCATTTCTTCTCTCTCCATCACTCTCTATCTCTTCCCTCTCAGTCCTCCTTGCTCAAGATCTCTATCATCTTTGCTCAAGATCTCTCACTGCCTCACCTCGCCGTCAACCTCCACAGCCCTCGCCGCCGACCTTCAAATCTCTTAATCGAGTCGTGGGTGTGAGATTTGGGATGGGTTTTGATGTGTGGGTTTTGGGTCATTGATTGATTAGTTGGGTTGGGATTTTGGGCCGATGGTGGTGTCGTGGTTGTGGTGGTGGTTGGTTGAGTTTTGGGCCGACGATGTTTGTGGCTGTAGTGGGCGGCGGTGTTTGTTGAAGATTTTGAGTTTCTTTTTCTTTTTCTTTTCTCTTTTGTTTAGGTTTTAGGATTTGGAATTTGTTGGAGATCCAGTGATTGTGATTGTAGTTTGTGGAGGTTGATTTGCCGTTGGTGGTGATTTGCCTTTGCCATTGCCGTTGGTGGTTTGTGGAGGTTGATTGTGATTATAGTTTAATGTGTTGGAATTTGTTTAATATTATTTAATGTGTTGGATATATTATTTTAAAATATAGAATTGAAGAATAAAAGATGTGATAAATGATGAATTGTAAAATGGTGTGCTAAAATGATAAAGTAGGTTTTTGGTGTGTCAAAATGGCACTTTTTATGAGAGAACTGATGAGAATGCTCTTATGTGGTATAACATTAGAGCATTAGTATGCGGGTTTGTAAACTAGTCTCTATTTTACCATCGAAAAAGTTACTTTATCTATAATACCAACTCACTTTATAATACATTCTAAATCTCAGTTTTTATTTTTACATCTAACCCATTAAAATAATATCAACTACACAATAAAATAATATAAAAACTGACTCTCTCTCTCTCTCTCTCTCTCTCTCTCTCTCTCTCTCTCTCTCCTTAATCGGTCTCTCTTCCTATCTCTCTCTCAACCACCCATTGCCAGCATAGAGCAACCCAATCCACCACCCACCACCGATACAAAATACTTAAACAAAAGCCACCCACTGCCACCCCAAACCCACGATCAATAAAATAGACCCACCACCAAACAAACCCACAGACTTAACAAACCCACCACTAATTCAACTCCATCCACCAATTCAAACCCACAGATGAAACAGACCCACTACCATCGATACAGACCCATCACCACCGAAACAAACCCACAGACGAAATAGACCCACAGACACGAGACCCACCACTGAAACAAACCCACAAACGAGACCCACTATCGATATAGACTCACCACCACCGAAACAGACCAACAAACAAAACCTACCACCAAAACGTGCCACCCATCAATATCCAACTCCACCATCAAAACGCCACCACGGATGAGAAGAGATAGATTAGAGAGAAATAAAGAGAATAGAGAGAAGCGATGGGAATGGAAAAGAGAGGAATAGAGAGAGAAAAGGGAGAGACGGTGAAGAGAGACAGAGAAGAGAGAAGAAGGAAAGATCGAGAAATAGAGAGAAGAGGGAGAGTTAGAGGAGAGAGAGTGAAGTGGGAGATAAAATAATATTATTTATTTATACAACCTGTGAACAATAAGGTTGCATATATGCAACCTTACTGTAGCTAGGACGTAAAATATTTTGGGTTTGCATACCCGAATGTGGTATGACTTTAAGGATTTAGATGGCAAAATAGCAATTGAGGGGTTTTTACACCCCCAATGCTAGTGCTCTTACGGAGGCAAAGTTTGGATGGGGATGATCCGCTCAATTTTCAAAAAAAAAAAATACATTGTTTTAAAATTCAAACAATTTAATGAACTGGAAAAGAGAGAGATTTAAAATTTTTAAGGTCGGATCGAAGTTCAACCGAGGTCAAACCGTGATCTATTATTAAATTTTTAAATATATTTGATACTTTAATTGGTTTATATTTATTAATTTACTGATGTAGTAAATTCTTATTAGTTCACATTTAGGCCTATCATTTACATCACTTTTTTTACTTACCAATAATCATTCACTATATTAGTAATTTCTAATTTAGTTCGTAACTCTAATATTTTCCTTCTTTTAAAGTTTGTAGCTAACAACGATCTAATTGCCACTTCGTCACCTCAAACAACAAATTAAATTGAGCACGCGCACATGAGAGAGAGAGAGAGAGAGAGAGAGAGAGAGATGCATTTTTGCTGATGAACAATAGCTCAGCCAAGGCATTGACACACGGTTCATTTTACTGAATAAATTTTTGTTTTAGCTTTTAAGTTTATGATGTTTAGTTATGTTTTTATCCAAATACAATATTTCTCACTCCCCCCCCACCCCCTCCCCCCAATTGTGTGAACTATCCTCCACCTTGTTCCCTCCCTTTTTTTCTCTTTTTAATAGTTATCATTAAGTACACATTGTTACAAGAAATTGACTTCAAAATTTAATTTGTTACATTCTGAAAGTTTAGAGTTTAATTAGTACTTTTGAAAATTTATGATATAATTTGTTATCACCCTATAACATAATGATTAAAGTGAAATTTTCCTAAAAATTAATAAGGCAAGAAAATGAAAGGAAATTATTCTTCAAGTGCAGAGAGAGAGAGAGAGAGAGAGAGAGAGAGAGAGAGATCCCTAATCCATTTTGGATCATGTCCATTAGATTCCTAATATTTCTTACGAATGACACGTGCTAGAAAAAAGTGCGAAATAATTGCAGCTCATGCATGGCTTTGTCCTTGGTATGTGGATTTGGTACATGAGTGAGTTGCATGTGGGAAAGCCAAAGATAAGATTGCCAATTCTTCGTCTAGTATGACACAGGAAACATAGAAAAGAAAACAGTGCAATCTGAGACTTCATGGCCGTTCCCCCCATGATAGGTCAAAGTGCACTTACTGTGCAAGTGCCAGTGTCACAGCAACAATATTTAATTTACTCATTCGTTTTCTTTGATTTTTATTCGGATCATTTTCTGGTCAAGATTTGATTTTTGACACGAATCTAAAAGAGAATCAAATTAAAAACATATATTAAACATATATTTGATCGAAGTTGAACATTAATTTGCCCCCTTTTTTTCTCAAATTGAATCATTTTTATTCTTTTCTTCAACGTTTTTGAAATTATAATTAATTTTTTTTTTATTTCTGATAGGCCACAAACTGAATGACCTCTTATGATTAAACCAATTAATTAATTAGCCAAGTTATTAATTAATCAATTTATCATGCAATTGCGTGGCAGCACAAACAAATCACCGAATAACTAAATATGCAGCGGAAATTAAATGACACAGTGATTTGTTCACGAATGGGGAAAACCCTAACGGCAAAAACCCCACCGGGTGATTTTCAGGTCACCACTCCCGAAAATGAGATCTTACCAAGTGATTTGAAGCAAGGAATGGCCGAAAATCACGAGGAATGGAGATTTTGAGTGAGAAAAGGTGATTTGGGAGATGAACAGCCGCGGACAAATCGAGAGTGATCGAGAGAAATGAGTTTCAGATCACGACAGAGCCTTATATAGAAGCCTCAGTAATTCTCGACAGCTGAGGTGTCGAGAGGTGTCAAGACAAGTGTCGAGAAAAAGCATGTCGATAGCTAAAGGTGTCAAGAAGGTGTCGAGGAATGAACACCAAAACCAAGAACAGAAGCTCGATCGATCGACAAGGTATCGAGAAGGTATCGAGGAGACAGAAACTTTCTTGATCGATCCACCAGGTGTCGAAGAGGTGTCGAGATTGCAATAAGAAAAAGGCTTGAGAAGCTCGACAGATAGACAGGTGTCGAGGAGGTGTCGAGCCAGCTTTTAAAAACAGTTTTTCGAGAAGTGAAAAACATAGACAAGAATGCAATCAAACATGCACCTCAACAATGATCCAATCAACATAACAAGGCTCTCAAAATCATCTCTCAATGAAAAAATTAAGCAATGGATCTCCCAAAAACACACACACACTAAACAAGTCTAACTAATTTTATTTTTCAAAAATAAGTCAGGACAGTTTAGTGAGCATACAAAAGCACATGTAAAACCTTAATGATGGCCAAATCACATTGTACCTGTACATGTATCAAAAGTAGTAAAGAATATTGCGTGTTGTGTGTGAAAAACATCGTAAGATTGCACATGTGTATACATGTTATGACGATCTGAGATATGAGAAAATAACTTTTAACTCACACACAATCATAACTGTTTGATGGGAACTATCACCTTCGAGGTACATCCTATAATTTCCACATCTCCTAGAATATACGCTTGCAACCATTTTTAAAGCATTTTGATCTTTTTGCTTTTTATTTTCTTTGCATATTTTCTTTTTAAGCATATCATGCATGGGCTTATGAGAGAGAAAAGAAATACTCATTGATATTTGGCATTCCAATTTTGCTATGCCGAAGCACACAAATGTCATTGACATCACACTTTTGCTATGCCGAAACATACAGATGTCATTAATGATTGGCGGGCAACAGTGGTGAGATGGTTATTTATGCCTTTCTCTTAGGATTTTCTAGTCCTACCCATCAAAAAGAGTGATATGAGTATTAACTTTTAAGAGATAACTTAATCTTACTCATCACAAACAAGAGCCACAAAGCTCACTTGCTTAGTTGTGCATAGAGATGCTCTTCTAAGTTACAAGAGATACAAAGTTTAGAAAACTCTGTTTCATTGGCCATCCAAGGTACACAAGTACCAAAGTACACAAAATACACATATTTTTGTATTTTTCTGATTTTTCAATTTTTTTTATTTTTATATCAAAAACAAAATAAACAAAACTGAAAGTAAACACACAAAAACATGTTAAAAAAGCAAAGTATAAAACTAGACTGACTCAACAAAAATGCAAAACACACAAGCAATGCAATAAACAAGAAAAACAAAAAGGGAGAAGAAAGTGATGAAATCACTTAGAATCCTTTTTCTTCCACACCTTGGAAGAACCTTTCCTTTGATTAAACCCTTGAACCGGCGGTGAGGGGGAAGAATTGAAACCGTTCAAGTTCAAAAGGAACATAAGGGCTTTTAGAAGATCTCCAAGAGGAGCAAGAGAGGATTGAAGCTGATTTTGGCTTCTAGATGCTGTCATGCCATTGCTCTATTGGGTGACTAGCCACTTGTAGCAACTTGGTCGAGTATGACTGGCAGCTCCACAATGATGACAGAGATGCTGCTTCTTTTGTTTAGGCTTTTGAGAGTTAGCCTTCTTAGCCCTAGGGTTTCTAGCATCTTTCTTATCTTACTTAGGGGGTGCTCCTAATATAGATTTACCCTTATCTAAGTTCTCACTAGCTAATTCAGTTTTAACATCAGTGTTCTCAATTTTAACATTATTAACAGGAGGAACAAAAACAGTAGTACTAGTGGAAGCAATATTAGAGGAAGAAAGATTATACCCTAAACCTGTTCAATCTGAAGCATATTTCTGAATGCTGAGTATCTCATTAAGTTTTATACTTGAGGTCCTCTCCAGTTGGGCTCTGACTTGAAACAGCTCCGCTTCAAGCTTCTTGGTCTTCTCAGCCAGGAAGTTGTTCTCAAACCTCAGTGCTCCAATAGTTTGATTCGCCTCATCAAACATTGTGGACAACTCTTCACGATCAAGTTCCACATCACTGAGCTTCTTGATGGTCAGCCTATACAACTTCTCATGCTTCTCAGAGAGCTTGTAAAGCTTCTCATAGGCTGAATGGATATCATCTTGATCATCCATCTTCTCACACTTGGTGTCCACCAATTCTTCTTCTTCATCTACTTCTTCAACAATCCCTTCAGTAGGATTGACTGTGGTAGTGAAGGCATTTAAGATTCCGTCATCCTTATTGACGGAATCATCTTCAAGCTTAGTGTCACTCAAGGTTGCAGCAAGTGCCTTGCTTTTCCCAATGCTCTTAAGATATGTAGGACACTCATTCTTCATGTGTCCAAACCCATGACACCCAAAACACTTAAGTCCTGCAGGAACAGTGTACGAACCACCTTCCTTTGCATCCATCTTCCCTTTGTCTTAGCTCTTAAACTGAGAAGAACTAGATAGCCTGTGGTCCTTGTCGAAGCTCCTCTCATTGGCATTCTTCATAAACTTCTTGAACTGCCTTGTAATGTAGGACTTCATCTTGGAATCTTCATCATCGAAAGATTTATCTGTATCACTGCTCTTTGCCTTCAAGGCCATGCTCTTGCCTTTGCTTGACTTGCCAATCCTTGATAACCCTAGCTCGTAGGTCTACAAGTTCCCAACCAGCTCAGTCAAAGGAATTTTATCAATATCCTTTGATTCTTCTATTGCCATAATCTTGGCATGAAATCTCTCAGGTAGAGATCTGAGCACCTTCCTTACAACCTTGAATTCAGGGATGGTTTCCCCAATATTAAAGGCTGAGTTCACTATGTCCTTAAACTTGGCATAGAACTCATCAAACGACTCATCCTCCTCCATCTTAATCTCTTCAAAGCTAGTAGTAAGCCTCTGTAGCTTTGAATCTTTGACAGCCTTTGTCCCTTCATAGGTTGTCTGGAGGATGGTCCACGCCTCCTTAGCAGTTTCAGTTAAGGATATCTTTTTGAACTCCTCATTGGTGACTGCGCTAAATAGGGTATTCAATGCTCTGCTGTTGAAGTTTTCCGCCTTGATCTTGGCTTCATCCCAATCGGCCGGCGCTTCTTTTAGCTTGATCCAGCTAATCTCAACAGCTTGCCACACCTTCTCATCTAAGGACTGCAAAAAAGCTCTCATGCGTACTTTCCAGTAGGCATAGTTAGTCCCATCAAATAAAGGAGGTATAATTAATGATTGTCCTCTATCCATGACAAACAGGGGTCAATGGATCAACACAGCAAAGATTAAAACTTAATCAGAGTGTGCCTGCTCTTATACCACTTAATAGGCCACAAACTGAATGACCCCTTGTGATTAAACCAATTAATTAATTAGCCAAGTTATTAATTAATCAATTTATCATGCAATTGCGTGGCAGCACAAACAAATCACTGAATAACTAAATATGCAACAGAAATTAAATGACACAGTGATTTGTTTACGAATGGGGAAAACCCTAACGGCAAAAACCCCACCGGGTGATTTTCAAGTCACCACTCCCGAAACTCCACTATTATCAAATCAAGCGGTTACAAGTAAAGGAATCCCAAGTACCTTACCAACCTACAGTTGAACCCTTACCCCAATACCCAATTGGACTTGATCTGTAGTGACAATTTCCACCTTTAATGCACGACTCCCAAGTACGTGACTAACCAGATGCGCAGATCCAGTACGCAACTTCAAACACCAACTTAGAAGGAGAGATTGGTTGCAAAGTTCTTTAGTTCATCATACACGATAAAGATCAAGAAGATGCTTGGTCACAAAACCCTTTGATGCAAATACATAGCAACTTCTTCAGAGAAGAAGAACTAGGTCAAGAACTTCATCTTTGATCACAATTTGCTTGAACAAGGATTGCTCAATACTTTTACAACTTCTGTCTATCATGACGGCTCTTAAAACACTCCTTTTATATGTTTAGGGTTAGAAAAAAAGAAGGCCCAAAAACATATTCACGGATCCCAAGAAATTAGATCAGAAAATCTGATTTCTTTAATTCTCGACAGATAGCAGGTGTCGAGGTGCTATCGAGAAGGTGTCAAGATTTAATGAAATTGCACTTCAGCTTGTTTTTCTTGGACAGACTTGATGACTTCAACACTTGATCTTGAAACCTTGTTTCTTGAAGTATTAAAAACACCTAGAACTACCCAATTATAAGTAGAGTGCACTTTGTTAAAAGATTAGCCAATTTACATAAATAAGTATGACATATGTTCTTAACATGTGAACCACATATGTCCTAACAATTTCCTATTTATCTTTTTAGAATATTTGAATCTTTAATTAGAGTAAAATTATTTTTTAAAATAAATAGAGTGAAATAGTTTTTAAGAGTAATGCTAATAATATAAGTTTTTTTTTTCATGATTTGTTAAGGTGGTAAATTGTAACTAGGAACAATATTATTTTCATATGAGTTCTATCACTAATATAACTTTTATTATAACTCAATTGCGATCATATATGCCATTGTGAAAAATTTTAGGCCAAAATACACTTTTAATCTTAAAGTTTACTCAATGAACGTTTTTGGTCTATGAAGTTTCAAGTGAGTATTATTGATCCCTAAAGTTTAAATAATGAGCATTATTAGTCATTCTTTCAACTTTTGTTAGTTTATTTTTCTATCTATCTAATGGAATAATAACAAGACAAATATTTT
>CM043315.1:11879378-11894378 GCA_023736055.1 Quercus glauca | reverse complement strand
TGTATCCTTGGAAAAATAAGATATTGATATGTATAGATTTTACATTTATCACTTATTTGTATAATCTTGCATTTTCAAAGCATTTGCCTACAAATTCATTAACATTCTTGTGTTATGTCATTCTATTTCTTTCATACATTTTGGTATCAAAACATGAAATCTCATCTCATAAATATATCCTAAATATCATCATAAGCATCTCTCTCCACCATCTTTCAGTTTCTAAGCATGCCTAACAGACTAGACTATGCTTTAAGAACTCAAACAAAAAGAGGAAGGCCTTACACAATTGCCTTGCAATTTATGAAGGACCTTTCCATACATGGTGGGATACTAACTATATAGCTCATGTGCAGAAACAAAATAGGCAGAAAAGAACACCAGCAAGTCAAACATGGCCCAAGCGATCAGACACAGCCTGGCACTATCTCCCAAAACCAGTACAAATAATCGGATCATCATGAGCATGAGTGCGAAGTAATCGGGTTGCATTAAAGCCCAGGTCTCTGGCAACCCCTCTAAGTCTATCATGTGAATGTCAAAGACGGACAAGCTCCCTTTCCATCATGGAATCAGATGTAAAGCCCTGTCTCTCAATCTCCAACAAAGCCTACAAGGTTCCCACCTCTGCAGTAGCAATTCTCAAAGCCTCCTCCATCTCAGCTGGCTCAGTTTAATGGCGACAGAAGGCCAACTACGGCTCATTAGGCTCACCACCATCTCGCCCATAATCCATGCTCATAGTAGAATTAATGTAGGCCTTCGCCTATAATAGTTCCAATGCTAAACCATCTACTCTGCTGCTAGCCTTGGCCCTACCAACCTCCAATGTGGCCTTCTCCTTATCCCAAGTATGATCTACAATAACCAATCTTTAAGGTTTTTGACTGCCTTGGACCAAGGATTCCCTCGTTTTAGCACTCAGTATAGTGCGTGATCAGCCCAGCAGTGAATCGGATTGCTAGAAATTCTCTTGTGCATCTGAGACTGCACAAATCCTACACTAGGGCAGCGAATGCACCTTAATGCAAAAGTTTTTCACAAGCATATTGTGAACCGAAGACATATGCCCTAGTTCATCTTTCTCTTCAACAAGTTGCTGTGTTTGTACACCATAGGGTTTTGTAACCAAGGAGCTACATGATCTTCATCCTTTGATGAACTGAAGAACTTTGTAGCCAACATCTTTCTCAAGTTGGTGTGTAAGCCGCATACTGGGATCCGTGCATCAAATTGGTTAGTCACGTACTGGGAGCCGTGCATTGAAAGGAGAGATTGTCACTACAAAACAAGTCCAATTGGGTATTAGGGTAAGGGTTCAACTGTAGGTTGGTATAAGGTACTAGAATTCCTTTACTTGTAACTGCTTGTTGTGATAATAGTGAATTCTCGAGAGTGGTGACCTTAAAATCACCCGGTTGGGTTTTTGCCACGTAAGTTTTCCCCATTCGTAAACAAATCACTGTGTCAATTTATTTTCCTCTACATATCAACTTAGTTGGTGATTTGTTTATGCTACCATGCTAATTGCATGCTAATTGAGTTAATTAATTAACTTGGCTAATTAATTGGTTAATTCATCACAAGGGGTCAATACATTCTTGGCCTATCACAAGTGCTACCAATATCACACATGTAGCAACCCTTTGAAAGGCAATATCCAGAATTGTACATGTAAGTCCTACCTAGAGGCACTATTTTTCACACATATCAACAGTTCTCAGAGGCAATTTTTCTATGGTGATACAGGAGCCCATTCAAAGGCAATTTTCTAGAGTTATGCATGTAAGTCCTACCCAGAGGCATTGTTTTTCACACACATTAGTAGCCCTCTCAAAGGGGCTTTTTCTATGGTGATACAATAGCCCATTCAAAGGTAATTTTCTAGAGTTATGCATGTAAGTCTTACCTGGAGGCATTGTTTTTCACACACGTCAGTAGTTCTATTAAAGGCGATTTTTCTATGGTGATACAATAGCCCTCTTAAAGGCAATTTCCTAGAGTTATGCATGTAAGCCCTACCAAAAGGCATTGCTTCTCACATATGTCTACAACCCTCTCAAAGGCGATTCATCTAGAGTTATACATATATGTCATAACCAGTGGCATTGTCTTTCATATACATCAGCAGCCTTCTTAAAGGCGACTTCCTAGAACTGTGGATGTAAGACCTAATCTGAGGCATTATTTTTCACATATATTGGTAGCCCTCTAAAAGGAACTCTTCTTAAAGTCATACATCAGCCCTCTTAAAGGTAGTTTCAAGAATCATACAGGTTCATATCAAGCATATATTCTCACAAGAAATCATATTCTTACAAGAGTCCTAGAGCGGGTTATAGCGGCTGTTAAGTACGAACGCATCTTATTTTGAAGGTATTTAGCAGCGATGCTGTACGTCTCTATTGTGGGTTATAGAGGTCATGTCGTATGCTTACATCCCATCTTGAGGATATAACGGCTGTGTTGTATTCCTCGCATCACACAGTTATGAAGTTCCTAAAGAAGTTCTGAGTTCCTGATCTATAGTGGGTGATACCGGCCGTGCCGAATGCTCACATCCAATCTTGAGGTTGTAGTGACCGTGTCGTATGCCTCACATCACATAGTTATCAAGTTCCTAAAGAAGTTCCGACTTCCAGATCTACAGTGGGTGATAGCGGCCATGCCATATGTTGACATCCCATCTTGAGGTTGTAGTGACTGTGTCGTACGCCTTGCATCACACAGTTACCAAGTTCCTAAAGAAGTTCCGAGTTCCTGATCTACGGTGGGTGATAGTGGATGCGCCGTATGCAGACATCCCATCTTGAGGTTATAGCGACCATGTCGTACACCTTGCATCACACAGTTATCAAGTTCTTAAAGAAGCTCTAAGTTCCTGATCTATAGTGGGTGATAGCAGTCATGCCATATGCTCACATCCCAACTTAAGGTTATAGTGACTATGTCGTATGCAACGCGTCACACAATAACCAAGTTCCTAAAGAAGTTCCAAGTTCATGATCTACAGTGGGTGATAGCGGCTGTGTCATATGCACACATCCCATCTCAAGGTTATAGCAACCGTGTTGTACTCCTCGCATCACACATTTATCAAGTTCCTAAAGAAGCTCCAAGTTCCTGATCTACAGTGGGTGATAGCAGCTGTGCTGTATGCTCACATCCCATCTTGAGGTTATAGCTCCCGTGTCGTACGCCTTGCATCACACAGTGATCGAGGTCCTAAAGAAGCTCTGAGTTCTTGATCTATAGTGTGTGATAGCGGCCATGCCAAATGCTCACATCCCATCTTAAGGTTGTAGTGACCGTGTCGTTCGCCTCGCATCACACAGTTATCAAGTTCCTAAAGAAGTTCCAAGTTCTTAATCTATAGTGGGTGATAGCAGCTATGTCGTATGCGCACTTCCCATCTTGAGGATATAGCGACCGTGTCGTATGCCTTGCATGACACAATTATCAAGTTCCTAAAGAAGGTCTCAGTTCCTAATCTATAGTGGGTGATAGCAGTTGTGCCGTATGCTCACATCCCACCTCGAGGTTATAGCGACTGTGTTGTACGCCTCACGTCACACAGTTATCAAGTTCCTAAAAAAGCTTCGAGTTCCTGATCTACATTGGGTGATAGCGGTCGTGCCATATGCTCACTTCCCATCTTGAGGTTGTAGTGACTATGTCGTGCACTTCGCATCACACCATTATCAAGTTCCTAAAGAAGTTTTGAGATCCTGATCTACAGTTGGTGATAGCGGCTGTGCCATATGCTCACATCCCATCTTGAGGTTATAGCGGCCGTGTCGTATGCCTCGCATCATACTGTTATCAAGTTACTAAAGAAATTTTGAGCTCTTGCTCTATAGTAGGTGATTGCGGCCGTGCCGTATGCTCACATCCCATCTTGAGGTTATAGCGACTATGTCGTACGCCTTGCATCACAAATTTATCAAGTACCAAAAAAAGCTCCGAGTTCTTGTTCTACAATGGGTGATAGCAGCCATACCGTATGCTCACATCCTATCTTGAGGTTATAGCGATCGTGTCGTACACCTCGCATCAAACAGTTATGAAGTTCCTAAAGAAGCTTCGAGTTCCTGATCTATAGTGGGTGATAGCGGTCGTGCCGTATTCTCACATTCCATCTTGAGGTTATAGCGACTGTTTCGTACGCCTCACATCATGCAGTTATCAAGTTCTTATAGAAGTTCTGAGTTCTCGAACTACAATGGGTGATAGCGGCCTCGGCATATGCTCACATCCCATCTTGATGTTATAGCGACCGTGTCGTACGCCTCGTATCACACAATTATCAAGTTCTTAAAGAAGTTCTGAGTTCCTAATCTACAGTGGGTGATAGCGGTTGTGTCATATGCACACATCCCATCTTGAGGTTATAGCGACCATGTCATACTCCTCACATCACACAGTTATCAAGTTCCTAAAGAAGCTCCAAGTTCCTTATCTATAGTGGGTGATAGCAGCTATGCTGTATGCTCACATCCCATCTTGAGGTTATAGCTCCCATGTCGTACGCCTTGCATCATACAGTGATCAAGGTCCTAAAGAAGCTCTGAGTTCTTGATCTATAGTGTGTGATAGCGGCCATGCCAAATGCTCACATCCCATCTTAAGGTTGTAGTGACCGTGTCGTTCGCCTCGCATCACACAGTTATCAAGTTCCTAAAGAAGTTCCAAGTTCTTGATCTACAGTGGGTGACAGCAGCTATGTCGTATGCGCACTTCCCATCTTGAGGTTATAGCGACCGTGTCGTACGCCTCGCATGACACAATTATCAAGTTCCTAAAGAAGGTCTCAGTTCCTAATCTATAGTGGGTGATAGCAGTTGTGCCGTATGCTCACATCCCACCTTAAGGTTATAGCGACTGTGTCGTACGCCTCGCGTCACACAGTTATCAAGTTCCTAAAGAAGCTTCGAGTTCCTGATCTACAATGGGTGATAGCGGTCGTGCCATATGCTCACTTCCCATCTTAAGGTTATAGTGACTATGTCGTGCGCTTCGCATCACACCGTTATCAAGTTCCTAAAGAAGTTTTGTAACACCCGTCGCACTTAAATTTGTTTTAATTGCTTCTAGTGTGGAGTTGATGAATTATTTATTTTATTTTGGAAGTTACATTATTTTATAAAATAAAATAATAAAAAAAGTAACGTGAATAGTTATTTTGTGTGGATTATTCATATTTAATTTTCAGTCTCCTTATTGTTTAAGGAAAAGGATAAGAGACTAAAACCTATTTGGATTAGGAGTTTAAGTATTATTGGAATTCTTAGAGTTCTAGCCCATATAATCAACTTAATATGGGTTTAGTAGGAATTAAAGTCTTGGGAAGCTTATTTTAAGTTTTTAGTGGGTTTTAAATTTGAGCCCAAGTGAAAATAGTTTTAACGTGTAAGTAAGTTAGGGTTTTCCTGTGGAAAGACATAGAGAGAGAGACTGAAAAAGTACAAGAAACAAATCCTGCATCAGTGTGGCGGAGTGGTCAGGTATATCTCTCTCTCTTCTCCCTCGTGGAAATAACCTAGTTGCTAGAGTCTACGCATGGTAGTGGGGCTAAACTCTTGAATCTTGTAATCTATACGTGGTCAAGTTCCAAACTTTTATCAATGTATGCTTCAGTTCACTAAGTCCTACGGTAGGAATGTATTTGATAAATCTATTGTTTCTTTCAATGGCTTACGGGTAGGAATTTATTTGATACACATATTGTGTCCTTTCAATGGCTTACGGGTAGGAAGTAGTTGAATATTATAGGTTAGATTGAACTTCTAACACTCAGTACATATATATATATATATATATATATATATATACTATAGGTTGCTTGGTCCTACAGGTTTAAATTTTATGGCCGCTATCTATATACAATTGGATTTTATAGATTTGTCCTGGTGGTGTTGAAGTGTGATATGAAACCTTATATATATATATATATATATATATATATGAATTTTAGGTTGTATTGGTAGTAAACTATTAGGGCTTGATGAAAATCTTAGGGAACTGCCAGCATGCATATTCTTTTTACATAATAGTAGTAAGAAGAAGTAACTTGTTATAGAGGATTGTAGAGATGTTTTAAGACTAGTAAATTATTAGGAAGTGTCCATTATAGAATATACTATATTACTGTTAAAGCTATTTGTAAATGTTTTGTATAGAATATATTTTGACAATGATACTAATGTCTTGCTTTGAAAGACATCCTCATGTTATGTAGTCTCTTATTGAGCCTCTAGCTCACCCCCCTTTCTTCATCCTTTTCAGATTAGAGCAATGGAATATCTTTTGGTGGTAGATCATTGAAGCAATAGATTGAAGACTTCTTTTGGAGCTATGATAATTGATGGACTGTTTTTAGGATATTTTCTTAGGATAGTGAGTTTGTTATTTATGGAACTCTTTGAGATTGTGTTTGGAGACTTTATTGTTAAACCAGTTATTTTTATGGATTTCATAGGAAAAGATTTTGATTATTTGAAGTTTATTTGTGGATAATTAATTACGCTCTGTTCCATTATATTAGTGCTGATTATTAATAAGACAGGTTATGCATCTAAATCCTTGGTATAGGTTTGGGGATGTTACAAGTTTTGAGATCCTGATCTACAGTTGGTGATAACAGCTTTGCCATATGCTCACATCCCATCTTGAGGTTATAGCGACCGTGTCGTATGCCTCGCATCATACTGTTATCAAGTTCCTAAAGAAGTTTTGAGCTCTTGCTCTACGGTAGGTGATTGCGGCCGTGCCGTATGCTCACATCCCATCTTGAGGTTATAGCGACTGTGTCGTGCGCCTTGCATCACAAATTTATCAAGTACCAAAAAAAGCTCCGAATTCCTGTTCTACAGTGGGTGATAGCAGCCGTAACGTATGCTCACATCCTATCTTGAGGTTATAGTGATCGTGTCATACACCTCGCATCACACAGTTATGAAGTTCCTAAAGAAGCTCCGAGTTCCTGATCTACAGTGGGTGATAGCGGTCGTGTCGTATTCTCACATTCCATCTTGAGGTTATAGCGATCGTGTCGTATGCCTCGCATCACGCAGTTATCAAGTTCTTATAGAAGTTCTGAGTTCCCGATCTACAATGGGTGATAGCGGCCTTGGCATATGCTCACATCCCATCTTGATGTTATAGCGACCGTGTCGTACGCCTCGCATCACACAATTATCAAGTTCTTAAAGAAGTTCTGAGTTCCTAAGCTACAGTGGGTGATAGCTGCTGTGTCATATGCACACATCCCATCTTGAGGTTATAGCAACCGTGTCGTACTAGCAACCGTGTCGTACTCCTCGTATCACATAGTTATCAAGTTCCTAAAGAAGCTCCAAGTTCTTGATCTACAGTGGGTGATAGCAGCCGTGCCAAATGCTCACTTCCCATCTTAAGGTTGTAGTGACCGTGTTGTTCGCCTCGCATCACACAGTTATCAAGTTCCTAAAGAAGTTCCAAGTTCCTGATCTACAGTGGGTGATAGCAGCTATGACGTATGCACACATCCCATCTTGAGGTTATAGCGGCCGTGTCGTACGCCTCGCATCACACAGTTATCTAGTTCCTAAAGAAGTTCCAAGTTCCTGATCTACATTGGGTGATAGCAGCTATATCGTATGCACACATCCCATCTTTAGGTTATAGGGACCGTGTCGTACGCCTCGCATGGCACGGTTAGCAAGTTCCTAAAGAAGGTCTCAGTTCCTAATCTACAGTGGGTGATAGCAGTTGTGTCGTATGCTCACATCCCACGTTGAGGTTATAGCGGCTGTGTCGTACACCTCGCGTCACACAGTTATCAAGTTCCTAAAGAAGCTCCGAGTTCCTGATCTACATTGGGTGATAGAGGTCGTGCCATATACTCACTTCCCATCTTAAGGTTATAGTGACTTTGTCGTGCGCTTCACATCACACTGTCATCAAGTTCCTAAAGAAGTTTTAAGATCCTGATCTAGAGTGGGTGGTAGCGGCTATGCCATATACTCACATCCCATTTTGAGGTTATAGCGACTGTGTCATATGCCTCACATCATACCGTTATCAAGTTCCTAAAGAAGTTTTGAGTTCCTGCTCTACAGTAGGTGATTGAGGCCCTGCCGTATGCTCACATCCCATCTTGAGGTTATAGCGACTGTGTCGTATGCCTTGCATCACTAAGTTATCAAGTTCCAAAAAAAGCTCCGAGTTCCTGTTCTACCGTGGGTGATAGCAACCGTACCGTATGCTCACATCCTATCTTGAGGTTATAGCAATCGTGTCGTACACCTCGCATCACACAGTTATGAAGTGCCTAAAGAAGCTCCGAGTTCTTGATCTACAGTGGGTGATAGCGGTCGTGTCGTATTCTCACATTCCATCTTGAGGTTATAGCGACCGTGTCGTACGCCTCGCATCACGCAGTTATCAAGTTCTTATAGAAGTTCTGAGTTCCCGATCTACAATGGGTGATAGCGGCCTTGGCATATGCTCACGTCCCATCTTGAGGTTATAGCGACCGTGTCGTACGCCTCGCATCACACAGTTATCAAGTTCTTAAAGAAGTTTTGAGTTCCTGATCTACAGTGGGTGACTTTGGCCGTGCTGTATGGTCACGTCCCATCTTGAGGTTGTAGTGACCGTGTTGTATGCCTCACCATCACGATTATCAAGTTCCTAAAAGAGTTTCGAGTTCCTGATGTACAATGGATTATAGTGGCCGTGCGGTATGCCTCGCCATCACACAGCTATCATGTTACTAAAAAAGTTTTCAAGTTCCTGATCTACAGTGGGTTAGCGTCCATGTTGTATGCTTACATCCTATTCCGATGATAACTAGTGGCCGTGCCGTACTTCTTATTGTTTCCACTACTCTCGACTACCAGATAAGTCCTCTTTCCTATACCCTGCATTTAATTTTCAACATTTGAATTCCTGCATATTTGCACACCCATATTACACAGACAGAAAGCAAAAAAATATACGCATGGCATAAATCATGGGAAAAATATATGCTTATGAAAATTCTGAAAATAAAATAAGCACTAGCATGCATCCCTAGTAGGGTTGCTACTAACATTTTCCCAAAAAAAAGGGGGGGGGGGGGAATGGGCCTTTTCCTCTCCTAGAGCTCAGAGGCAAGTCCAGGAAATATTTTAGAAGCTACTATAGCAGATCAGTCCAGTCAGGTAAAATCCAGTCTTAATCCGTGACACGCAATTTGGGGGCGACAAAATTCGAAATCGTGTTCTTTATCCGACACCTCTCATTGCACTCGAGAAGTTAGATAAATAAGGGGCAGCTATTGATATTGTATTTTGTCCGCCCTCGATTTGTGTGCCGGACCCCGAAAAATCCAAAAATATCATTTTCTCTCCATGGGGCCGCAAGAATATCCAGAATGACATGGTGCAACCCATTCAGACACCGAAGCACTCAAAGTGCCTTTTTAAACCAAAATGACCAAAACGTCCCTAATCAACCCTGGGTTGACCGAAGGTCAAACAAGGTAAAAATCCTCACAAAACTACATTTTTCATGGTTTTATATCAAATTCAAGCTCCTTGGATATTTTTGGCAACTTTGACCAAGTTTGAACTAGAGTTTACTCCTGGCAGGCCTAGAAACCCTAATTTTGATCCAGCCATTAGAACAGGTTAAAACCAATGCCATTACAAAGATTATCAAATTCTTAGTCCATCAACAATTCATGGGTCAAAATCAGAGTTAAAACGGCCGAGATATCATGAAAATCGGGTTAACGCATCGGTCGATGCACAACTAAATTCCGGGAGCCATAACTTTTGATCTGACTGTTGGATTTTCAAGTTCCATACCTTTTTAGAAACTGGAAGTCAAGATCTTTCCATGGGTGTCAAGATCAACCGCATAAAGTGTGTCAGGCTATAAAACGCCCCAGACACCCCCCTAGACCAAAAAAAAAAGAGTCTCCCTGGGTCCTGCTCTCTGCCTGGACGTTTTGTACACATTTTTCCTCAAAAAAAAAAAAAAAAAAAAAAAAAAACACATTAAAACCTCTTAATTCTTCCTTTTTCACCAAAAATTTAAGGTATTGTTCTTATACCCAATCTTCTTCTCCTTAGTTCTACACCTTGGATTTGGGGTTTAGGGGTGTGGATGTAGCTGTTTAGCTACTATCCACACCCCTAACTTTCTAAATTTTTTTCTAGCATTTATCTTGTTCTTTTTGCCATAATAACGTGATTTATTTCTTTTATTAGTATGTTTCTTGCTTTATCCTACTCCTAGCATGTTCTTAGTTTGGATCCATGTTCTTCCATGCTTGTTTATATGTTATTTGTCATGATCTACATGCTTTATGCTTTATACCATGTTTTCCTATGCTTTGCTCCTTTTATTTTCTATGTTGATGTTAGTGTTACGTGCTCACATGCTTGCATGATGTTGTTAGCTATGCCTTACTCAGATCTATGTATTGATATGTGTATTTCCATGCTATATGGTTAGAACCTCGTTTTCACATGCTTATATTCTTGGATTCATGTTCTTCCTTGTTTATGTGCTAGGCTTTTACATATTGATCGTATGTTTTTATGGCTACTTGTCTAGATCTATGTTTTCACATGCTAGTATGCCTGGATCTATGTTTATACTATCTTCCATGTGCTTGTGCACTCCATGCCATGTTTGTGTGCCTAGACCTAGGCTATGTTTGTCATGCCATGTGCAATTGTAGCCTTTTTGTTTCTTTTATCACATTTTCTTGTGTTTTGGCCTATTGGTTCGAACCTGATCTGAACCCTATGGTCTTTGTCATCGTCCATACACCAAGGCCCACATCAAAAGGGTTTGGATCATTCCTATTTTCATGTCAATGCTTGCTTGCTTTTATGCTTTATGCTTATGTTAGCCTCTCTAGTTCTAGGCGTTGCCATGCTTAACGCGCTTAGCGGGTTTGTGGTTGTGTGGTTACATTCGACGCCCATGAGGCCTTGTTTAGATGTAACCATTTGGGATACATCACCATGATGCTGGTTGCTTCGTGCATACCCTTCCCTTTCCGCTCCATGTGATGCTATGCTTACCATGTCCGTTCGCACAACCTGTTGGCTTTCTATGCATCTTTACAAGCTTGCTCACATGTCCATTCATGAGTCTTACTTGCTAGTGTGTCGTCCATGCTTTAACACAATGAAGTTACAGATATTAGATCCAAACCTACATTTGTCCCGCATGGACACCACCTTTGTTTGCTTTCTTGCTTGTTTGCCTTCTCTCTTATTTGCTTGCTTCCTTGTTTCTTTGCTTGCCATTTCTATCATGCTTTTCTGCTTTATGCCTCTTTCACATGCTCTTTGCTTCTTCTTTTTCCTTCCATTTCTTGTCTGTTGGTTTCTTGTCTTTGCCTTTGCATGAACACATATGGGGCGAGGACACATAAAGCTAGGGCACGGTCTCCCAGGCGCAAGTAAAAAGGGCAAGTGATGAGAATCAACAAGCATTCAAGGATCCATTGCATGTTCTAGTTGGGCCTATTACTAAAGCAAGATCCAAGAAGATCAAAGAAGCACTTATTAGGCTGATTCAAGAGATTTGGGTTGATTCTAACACAGGACATTCCAAGCTTGGCCAAAAGGAAGATGAAGGCTAATAAATTTAATCCAAGCTATTGGGGTTGATCTGGCTGAATTGGGCACGATTTATGATGTGGATTAATGGCTGATTGATTTTCTAGCTCCATATCAGTTAATAAACATTTTTCCTACTCTGGAGCTTCTAATTTCGGACCAAATCTACCTTAATTTTAGGCTTTTATTATTTAGAACGTTTTTTAGCTATTTTCCTATTTTGGATATGCTAATTTCAAACCAAATCAACTTTTATTTAGGGTTTTATTATTTAGTACGTTTTTTTATATTTTTCTATTTTTAGTCATGCCTTATAAATAGCATGCATTCATTGTAATAGGGGATTGTTGAATAAAAAAAATCAGGAAAGGTGAGGCTTTGCTCTTCTTTTGGTTCTTCAAGAATTGCGAACTTATAAGAGATTCTTTCTTGTGGCGTTCAAACTTTATACCTTTGGTTCGTGATTCAATTATAATCATTGGGTCAAGGTGTTACACTTATACCTATGGTTCGCGTTTCGATTATAAACGTTGGGTCAGGGTTTCTATCAAAAATTTGAATTTTAGTTTTCTTGGGCAAGTATTCCAATATTTTTGTTGGGTCTCAAAGTGTGTCGATTAAGGTTCACATCCTTTGGTATCAGAGCACAGGTTCTAAAATAAGTTTTCTTTCCCTTTATCTTTTGTTTCCTGTTATCATCCTGTCTTGTTCCTTTTGTGTTCTTTATTCCTCGTTCTTATTTTGTGACGTGCACTAGGTTAAAATCGTGCACCAAGCTCCCAGGAAAAAAAAAAAAAAACCCGTGAAAAGAATAAAAAAAGAAAAGAAAAGAAAAAAAAAAAAGAAGAGACTTCAGAAAAGAAATGGAAAACAGAAAAAAAAATTGTAGTTTCAATTCTGCCAGACCAAAATATTATTTTCTTTTGTCCTCTTCCTTTGATTTAGTTTTTCTATCATATTTTCTTGCCATTGGTATTAGTTTAAGTAATACAAGTTGAATTTCTTGATCAAGTTTATTAGTTTAAGCAAAACCGAAAAGGGGAAGCTATGAGTGAAAAAAGGCAAGAGAGTGTGAGAATAATATCGGGAAAAAGCCAATTTAAGAGTGAAACATGAGTGTGAGTGACATAATTTGAGTGTAAACACGTGAGGGAGTATTGTGAGGAATTATTTCTAACATTTCTATATAGTTTCAAAATTATGTCTTCCCGGGGCGAAGCATCAAACAGAGAAGGGGAGGAGTCATCCATCATGTTGCAAGCTATGCAACAACAATTTGAACGTATGAACGTGGTGTTTAATGATATTCGGGATCGGATGGATAGGCAAGACGCTGTTATTGCTTTTTTGCATGAGGAGCGTCCCCAAAGAGCCCCTAATGCTAGAAGGCAAGGAAAGCGTGAGCGCATGGATGATTCTGATGACTACCATGAGGATGAAGAGGATCAAGCTTTATTGTACAATGAGGGCAGGTTTATGCCAAAGGGAGAAAGGCATGGTAGAGGTTTCCGAAGAGATCCAAGATGGCAAGATAGGACTGACAGAAGCCTAGGAAACATCAAAATGAAGATACCATCATTCCAAGGGAAAAATGATCCAGAAGTGTACTTAGAGTGGGAGAAGAAGGTGGAGTTCATCTTTGAGTGCCACAACTACTCCGAGGAGAAAAAGGTAAAACTAGCTATGATTGAGTTTACTGACTATGCTATTACGTGGTGGGATCAACTTGTGATGAACAAAAAGAGAAACTATGAGAGGCCTATTGAGACATGGGTGGAAATGAAGGCCACCATGAGGAGGTGGTTTGTCCCTAGTCACTATTATAGGGACTTGTATAAAAAATTACAGAGTCTTACTTAAGACTATAAGAGCGTGGATGACTATCACAAGGAGATGGAGATTGCCATGATTTGGGCTAATGTAGAGGAGGATAGAGAAGCTACTATAGCAAGATTTCTGAATGGGCTGAATCGGGAAATTGCCAATGTGGTGGAGTTGCAACACTACGTGGAGTTGGAGGACATGGTGCACATGGCCATAAAGGTGGAACAACAGCTTAAAAGGAAAGGAACCCGGTCATTTCAAAATCCGAGCTCCTCTACTTCATGGAGGTCAAATGGGAGGAAAGACAAAGGGGCTGTTTTCAAGTCTAAAACTGAACCACCAAAAAGGAGAGATGAAGCTCCCAATGTCAACAAAGGTAAAAATGAATCCCAAACTTGTAATCGTGGTATTAAGTGTTTTCATTGTTTGGGAGTAGGTTATATAGCTTCACAATGCCTAAATAAGAGGACCATGATCGCACGTATTGATGGAGAGGTGGAAACTGAAAGTGAGGAAGATTCCATCACTTGAGGATGCTTGTGATGATAATGTTGTTAGGGTTTGTGCCCTAAAATCCAATTTATTGGCATGTCATAAATAATTAAATTGTTTATTTATATGAGACTATTTATGAACTAATGGGACATTATCTTAGTCCATGAGATGCATAGTATGTGATTTATGTGAAAAGTCACAGAAAGATATAAATCACAAGTTCTTTGTAAACTCATAGTTTTAGTTCGTAGTCGGTGATGAAAATTGGACATTTCATCTGCGAAGACTATAATATATCAACTACGATGATTTGTCTTGATCATGGAAATGGAGATTTCTAGTTGGTATGTTGATATGTTTTAAGAGTTAAGACATATTGAACTGGACCGCTGTGAGATTTATTATTCTCCAAATGACTGTCAATTGAATAATAAATCTCACGACTTCTATTTACATCAACTCTAAATCCTGAGAGAATAATGGACCTGATCATGAGATGTAGGTTGCTTTGATATATCAGGAGTGAGATCTATTAGTTATGGTCAAAACCTCAGTATGTTGGGCAGCCGCATTTAATGTTGATGGAACATATATTTTCAAGATGGAATTCATAATCTCTTAACGGAGATATAAAATATTCCCTTGAGATAAGTTTAATGGGTTTTGTTATTCAGAGTGTTGGGCCCAACCACTTTAGTAAGGAGTTACTAAAGTATATATTTATGAAATTAGATTTCATAAATATATGAATAACATAAAGGATTAAACCGGGTACTCAAGGATTAAGATGTAGTAATTTTCAAAGTGGCAGTCTATATTTATGACTTTGTATTACTACGAATATTTTAATGAAGGGGTTGAATGTACAATAAAGTCTTGGGAAATAATTTATTGATAAGGCCTAGAGTGCAACTATATTTATATAGTGGTATTAAATATAGTTAATGGTAACTTTGGACTTGTCAAGAGTTGACGGAAAAGCCCAAAGTCCATTGGAGCTAGTGTCTTATTGGTCCCTTTTGGTCCCACTCCAAGCCACACATTTAAGCCCAATTGGAAAGGCCCAAAAGGCCAG
>CM043315.1:11871878-11874378 GCA_023736055.1 Quercus glauca | reverse complement strand
AACTGTCAAACCCCCTGTGAGTGAGGTTGTCAATCCTGTGGAAGTTTCACCATCTAAAAAGATTAGGGTTGATATGAAAGAGTCTAAACCTAAGGAATTTACCCTTTCTAAGGATAAGATGCATGGTAAACCTGCTTGGGTTTGTCATTTTTGTGGAAAGTCTGGACACATACGTCCTAACTGTTACAAGCTTCAAGCTGCTAAGAGAGCAAACAAACCAAAAGTGCCTGTGCCTTAAGCACAAGATCCTATGGCACTAATTGGTGAATTAGTAAAGGCTTTAAACCTTTATTCCAATCCTGGAGTTGGAAATCACTCAAATATGAATAGGAACTCCAATGCTCATAGTGCATCTAAAAGTTTTTGGATGCAAAAGACTCGATCTAATTGAGTCTTTCTGATATGGTCCTTGTGCTTCATTGCTCTACTCTTTGTGACCATTGTTTCTTGGTTTTTGTTTTTTTTGTTTTTTTTTTTTTTTGTTCTAGGATTTGCATTGCATTACATTTATGCATTTCATTCTAGGATTTATTGTGTTTTCCATTTTAAATATATAAAAAAAAAAAAAAAGGAGAGGAAGCAAATTGTGTTTGGCATTATTGTTTTTGGTTTTTGAAAACAATGTTGGTCAATTTATTTACACACAACATGTCTTGTGTACCTTGTTTAGTTTTGATGAGCTTATTTATTGCACTTGACTAGTTGAAGCTTTGTAGTGCATGTTGTGTGGGAAAGATGTTATGGTGTTTATCACTTTGTATTAATCTTGAAGTCACATGTTATTTGACTGTCGGACTTGATCCTTTTGAGAAAGGCATAAATAACCATCTCACCACGATGCACTAGCCAATCATGAACACCTTAGTGCATATCGTAAGATTTTATGCTCGAGAAAGTGTAGCACATGCGCAAAAAGAACATAAGGTGTAGCCTCGGTTTAATTGCTTAATGCTTAAAATTGGTGTGTACATTATCCTGGCTTTTTAATAAGTTTTTGAATAAATTAAAATTGGTGTGTGTATTATGAGGCAAAATTCAAGAAACTTACATGATTGCAAGCTTATGATCTAGGAGATGTGAGAGTTATATGATGTAACTCTTTAGGTGATAGTCTCTTTTAAATTCTATGTGATGAATTTTGTAGACTTTGTGATTGATTGCTATTTACATATCACCTCACATGTATCTCAAGTTTTTGCTAGTAGCACATACTACATAAGTGTTACTCTTTGCTTAACACTGTACATGTTATTGTGTGTGTTTTTGGTCTGACCAACCAAGTTTGAAAATACCTTGAGTTATTATGCATAACATATTTGTTGCTGAATAATTTTAAAGGAAGATTGGTTGAATTCTTTTTGAAAAAAAAAAAATTGGGTTTAAAACTTGGGTTTTTGAAAAATCATTTCATCTCATACTCATGCATTTTGTTCATTAATTTTAATGCTTTGAGGAGTTGTTTGCCCAACTTGTGTTTTTCAAAACTGTGATTTTTTTTTCAAAAAGTTAGTGAGTCTCTGCCTATTTCGATTAATCCATTTTGTTTTTCGATTGATCGAAAATGTGTTAAAATGTTTTATAAGTCTCGGACTAAATCGATTGAATGTAATTTTCGATCAATCGAATATTGCGAATCAGGTTTTTAAAATATCAGGTTTTGACTTGTTCTTCCTCACTTTTCGAAAACTTTTCAAAGCTTTTTCTCTCTCTCTGATTCGGCCTAGGCTCCACGCCAATTTTTTTGTCGTTTTCCTCCGAATCTTTTACAAGGTTTTTGTCCTCTAAGGCCGGTAAGACCTTTTTACCCTTCTTTATGAGTTTATTTTCATGTTTCATGCATTTAAATTTGGGATTTTCGGACCTATTCTTTTTGGGTTTTTTGATAATTCATGCCAATTTAAGTGAAATTGATCATTGGGTTTTTGTTGGGACATGATATAGACATGATTTGATGATTTAATTTGATCAATTTTGTGAATTCTGAAGATTTGAAATTTCTAGAGCTTGTAATTGATCCAAATTGGGGATTTGTTCAAATTAGGTTCAATTGATGCAATTGGCTTGTTGTTTTGATGTAATTGATCGTTATACTGTGTATTCTATCTTGTGTGATGATCAATTGGTCGAATTTTTCTCAAAATCTTAACAAGTGGTTTTTAAATTTCGGGTTTTTGTTAAGAAACACTTTGCTTAAGCCAATTTTGTGAAATTGAACTTAAATTGAACTTAGTTTTATTGCATTAGTACATGCATCATCGCATTTTGATTGTTCATGCATCCTATAGATATTTGTTCTATATTCTTTTGTGCTAACTAGCAGTCTACCCTTGGTTTGTGTTTTGTTTTTGTTCTTTTGGTTCTTTCTATGTGTCTCTGTCCTTTCCTTAGCATCATTCCTAGGAAGACTAGAGCTCGTAGGTCTGTTCCTTTACCTCTTCCTCCTCGGTTTCCTAATGAGAAAAACCAAGAGACCTTTGAGAAGCTGAACCTTAAGAGAAAG